>CAEFZP010002193.1:0-146821 GCA_903064625.1 Mallotus villosus
TCGCCTGCAGATCAAGGAGGAGCCCGACTCGGAGACGGAGACGGAGGCGCCCGGGATGGAGGTGGAGGAGCAGGGGGAGGCGGAGGAGAGGGAGGAGAAGGAGCGAGGGGAGGGGAGGAGCAGGGAGCACACGCGACCCGCGTCTCGAACCTCGACCCGCCCAGAAGCCCCCCCGCGGTGGCCGTCAAGGCCGAGCTGCAGCCCCACCCCCGGCTCGAGTCCCGCCCACCCGGGGGCGGGGCCAGTGTTGCCAGGCGGCGCCGTCTTCCTGCCCCAGTACCTGTTCAGCCCCGAGGCGGCCATCTTGCCACAGGCCTCGGAGATCCTCGCCAAGATGTCGGAGATGGTCCACAGCCGTCTGAAGCAGGGCCAGGCCGCCACGCCCAACCCGCCGCCCGCCTTTTACCCGGCGGGCACCGCGGCCGCCCCCGCGCCCCCCCACAAGGGGGGCCACCTGCTTCGAGTGCGACATCAACTTCAACAACATCAACAACTTCTACGTTCACAAGAGGCTCTACTGTTCCAGCAGACACCAGCAGACGGACTCCTCTGCCCCCGGTCCAGCAGCCCGGCCCCAGCCTCAACCCCAACCCGGCCCCTTGCCCTGCCCCGGGCTCTGGAAGAGAGGACCCCCAGGCTCCAGTGCCCTCGGGGGCCCACCGAGCCTCCTCGTCACCCCAGGGAGGAGCAGGGGCGTCCAGCCGCGTGGCGTCCGTCTCCCCCTCGGGCTCGGATCCCGCTCCAGGGAGCACGGCGGTCGGGGAGGTGAAGGCGGAGCCTGCGGGCGGGAAGGAGGGGGGCTCCTCGTCCTCTGAGGGGGAGGGGGGCCAGGCCAGCGAGGGCAGTCAGAGCCCCGGGGTGGACGACGCGGACAACGACCCACCAGGACCTTCTGTCAGGCCTGCAACATCCACTTCAGTCGCCACGACAACTACATGGTCCACAAGCGATTCTACTGCGCCTCCCGCCACGACCCGTCCAATCACAGAGCCAACCACCCGGCCAAGGCCGTCGCCACGGCGCCGCCTTCCTGCCTCAGCCGATCCGGACGCGCAAGAGGATGAAGATGTACGAGATCCACATGGCGAGGAGCAAGGCCCTGGCCCCCGTCACGGCCCCCACCGCCGTCGCCCTCAGCCTCGCCCTCAAACCCCTGGAGGCCCCGGGCCCCAGCCCCGGCCCGGTCCCCGGCCGCGCCCTGTCCTCCCGCAGCTCCAGCCCCGAGGGCGACGGCCCCATCGACCTGAGCAAGAGGCCGCGTCTCCGCGAGGCCCGCGCGGGGGGGGCAGCCTTCCGGCCCTGCCCCTCTCCGACTACCACAAGTGCACGGCGTGCAGCATCAGCTTCAACAGCATCGAGAACTACCTGGCCCACAAGACCTACTACTGCCCCGCCACCACCCTGCAGCCCCACACCCTGGAGACGCTGCAGCGCCTCCACAGGCCCGTCTCCACCTCGCCCCAGACCCGGGCCCTGGAGCGCCCCGAGGGAACCTCCCCCAGCCCGCAGGACCCCCGCCCTGCCCGCTCCGAGGCCACGTCCCCCGCGGCACCCCGGGGGCCAGGGGGAGTCAGGGGGAGCCCCCGGGGCTGTGCCCCTACTGCCCGCCCAGCCAGGCGGTGACCTGTGACCTGGTGGAGCACCTCCGCAGTGCCCACAGCCTGGTCCTCCCCTCGCCCCGCCCGGACTCCCAGGCCGCCACCCCTAGCTCCAGCCCGAACCTCAGCCCCCGGGACGCGCCCCCCCCACATCTCCACCGCCTATCCCAAACTGGGGGCCAAGCCCGGCCGGGACGGCGTCAACGGACAGGTGAGGCGGGACCCCGCCTCCCCCTCCTCCCCCCAGATGAACGGTAGCCCCGCGGGGCCTCACGTCGGCGGGGGGCGCCTCCCCCTCCAGCGGCCCCGCCCCCGGCCGTTTCCCCCGCCCGAGCGCTCTCTCTAACTGTGTCCCCCGTGCCTGAGGCCCTGAGAGAGGTGGGAGTGTCTCTCCTGCTGGACAAGGTGTCTCTCAGCCACCCGGCGCCCCCTCCGTCCCTCCCCCCCAAGCCCGCGCTCGTCTCCCCCCTGCAGAACGGGAACTCACGCTTCTGCCGCCTCTGCAACATCAAGTTCAGCAGCCTCTCCACCTTCATCGCCCATAAAAAGTACTACTGCTCGTCCCACAGCGCGGAGCACGTGAAATGAAGCGAACCGTCTCCCCGCGTCTCGCTTCCTACCTACCCTGCCGTCTACCGTTGTCAGGCTGGTTTCCCCTGTGGACTGTGAATGGATATTTGACTGACTGTTACTCACCTGACTTTGAACCCCTTACCTGGGCGCCCCTGGTTTTGTTACCATGGTAAATTATTCTTATGATTACTCCTTTGATGGGTCAAAAAGTGCGTATTACACTCAAGGTGAATATGCCACTCATATACCTACCTAACTAGCTACTTAACTACCTACCTGCACAGGTGTGAGACCACACCTCCAGTCCTCGAATTTCACCATGCTCCTCAAAAGTTCAAAGAATGTTGCTCAACTTGGCTGTAGATTCCACCCCGCTCCTCCTCGAACCACCCTCTCCCCTTACACACACCTTGCCCCCCCCCTTCCTCCCACATGCAAGATTGATCAAATTGTTTATCTCACCGTGATCTTTGTTTTTGATGATGATTGTTGAAAGCATTTCCTGCTTGCTATTTCCTGCTGGTGATTTCCTGTTTCGCTTCCTGAGCCTGACACACCTGTTAGAGGGAGAATGGCTCTCTGAGCCTGACACACCTGTGAGAGGGAGCATGGCTCTCTGAGCCTGACACACCTGTTAGAGGGAGAATGGCTCTCTGAGCCTGACACACCTGTGAGAAGGAGCATGGCTCTCTGAGCCTGACACACCTGTTAGAGGGAGATGGCTCTCTGAGCCTGACACACCTGTGAGAAGGAGCATGGCCCTCTGAGCCTGACACACCTGTGAGAGGGAGCATGGCTCTCTGAGCCTGACACACCTGTGAGAAGGAGCATGGCTCTCTGAGCCTGACACACCTGTGAGAGGGAACATGGCTCTCTGAGCCTGACACACCTGTGAGAGGGAGCATGGCTCTCTGAGCCTGACACACCTGTGAGAGGGAACATGGCTCTCTGAGCCTGACACACCTGTGAGAGGGAGCATGGCTCTCTGAGCCTAACACACCTGTGAGAGGGAGCATGGCTCTCTGAGCCTGACACACCTGTCAGAGGGAGCATGGCTCTCTCTAAGCCCTCAGCTGGACCACACCGTCGCTCCCCTTTCCTCTTTTAATGATTGTGTTCATATTGTATGTATGATGTCTCCAAATGATATTCTTTAGACTTTGGTTGGAAACACTGGCTCTCAAGCTAGAAAAAAAGCTGAAGATTTTTTGGGTTGTTGAAGAAAATGGATATCACAAGGTTCGGAATGCCCGACTAGGTTGTGATATTTGCTCAAAATGGATCTTTTCCAAAAACAAAACTTGTCTTGATTGCAAGAGGAGGAAAATGTGAAATATTTATCTTTGAGTCCTCTGATTTCATGTCAACAGAAAACTACCTACCTAGTGTCTGAAAATATTTGTATTTTTTATTTGTATATTTTTCATACTGTTTGAAGGAACCGTTCAATCTTGGTGTGCTGAAGTGTATTTTGTAAGTGTAGATATGTAATATCTTTCACAGTAATCACTGGGACTACACTGAAACCTAGTTTGCATCATTTCCTCATCCTGTTGTTTGAATGTGTTGGTTTGGTTCGAACCTCCTGTATTAATTGATTACCGTTTTTCCAGATCAGTCCCTCTTCTACTTGTGCTCTAAACGTTTCTGGTCCAGAAAGAAATCTTCCTTCTTTATCTCGACCTTGACCCCTGACCCCTGACCCATGACCCATGACCCCTGACCCCTGACACCCTAGTCCCATAGACATGAAGCCCAGAGGTGAGAGAGAGAGAGAGAGATTATTCACTTTTATCTCAATAGGGGGCAGTGTGGAGCCATATTGGTTTTACCTTTCCAGACCTGTCGTATCCTCTGACTAGGGGCTGAGTGGGGCTTCAGGGGTTTGCTAGATCCTGTTCCTGGTTTCTGTGGGCTACAAAAGACATAAATACACACACACATGCAGGACACACACATACAGGGATACACACATGCAAACACAGTAAGCACACATACTTACACACACCATACAGTACACCCACCCACCCACCAACACACACACACACACACTTATCTTACTGTTCCCATGACTGGAAACCCAGAAGTGGAAGTTGTGTTGGAGGAGTGTTTTGCTTTGTTGTCAGAATTTGACCTTTGCTGTAACAGTTGACAGTGTTTACAACATGGCTCCTCCCAGATTGAACAGGGGAAGAGAGCATATTCAAACAGTCACAAATGTGTGATTTGTATTGCACTGTGTTGTACGTAATGTGCTGAATGTGTTTTTGTTTCAAAAACTTTTTTGTACTGTATTTATGTTTTTACAGCACTTTTCCACATCCAAATTCTAACCCTAACCCTTTTGAAGGAGTCGATCGATTTGATCACATTATGAACTAAAGTTAAATCCCAACATGTTGTGAATGATTACACATGTTCATGATGGAGAAGTCCTCATGAAGCTTTTCTTTAACATTTTTGTTTCATGTCCTTTCTTTTATTGACTTTGATTGTTTTCCAAGTTCCACTACACACTATGCATGGGAGAATAAAGGTCCTGAGAGACATTCAATAAGAGTGTGAGACACTGGTCTTTCTGTTCACCCTCCTGTACAGCACTCCCATCACCGCACCTCCGTACCTACCTCTCCTTCCTGCCACTGCCTTCATTCCGTCCTTCCTTCCTTCATTCATTCATGTAATTCCACTACACCTCGGCCCACACAACAGAAATTCACACATCTCCTCTCTCTCGAGCTAGCATCATACTCCAGTCGAGGACACACGGGAAGAGATACACCAGCAAAAGTCAAAAGAAGAAAAAGAAAGAAAGAAAGGAGAAAGGAAAAAAGAAAAGAAAGAAAGAAGCAGAAGACAAAGAAACAGAAAAAGAGAAAGCAGAAAGAGAAAGACAAAGCAAAGAAAGAGAAAGAAAGAAAACGAAAGAGAAAAAGGAAAAGTAGAGGAAAGAAAGAACAGAAAGAAGAAAAAGAAGCAAAGAAGAGATCATAGAGGAAAGAACGCGAAAAGGCAAGAACAGAAACGACAGCGCAAAGAAAGACATGACAAACCCTCACCTCACCCTCACCTCCCCCTCCCTCCTACCTCTCACCCTCCCTCCCTCTCACCCTCCCTCCCTCCTGACTCCATTACCGTTTGCTTGACTGAATGGAGGTCACTCATTTCTCTTTTCATGTAGAAGTTTCAAGTGTGTTTTTTTTCCGACGAATGTAGAAGCCGCGGATGAATCATCAAGTGAGAATCAAAGAAATCGACATGTTTCCCCCCCCCTCAGGCTTAAGTCATGCTGGCTGTCTTTTGAAGAAGAGCTTTGTCCTTCACAAATTACCCTCCAAGGCTGCGCTAACATCCTGCCAGTCATGGCTTTTATCACTGTCTCTATTATCTATTTTTCTAAGGTCGTGGAATGTGCTCCTTTTTGTCTGAGTATGTTCTATCTCATCATTAAGAGCTCAACGTGCAGGTGAACACGGAACATGCTCGCACTGCCAGGATGTCGTCAACATCTTGAAATGTTTCGCTGAATGTTTCAAAGGTGTAATGCCTTATTTTCTGATAGTACAGTATGTAGGGAGACAGGAAAGGCAGGGGATAGAGAGGGGATGACATGCAGGAAATGACCCGCACTGGAATCGAACACCGGCCCCTGTGGTAAGGATTTACCCTATGTGCTATTTATTCTTCCAGATTAGCCATCGGGACCCCAACATGTTGAAGGCCTTCATGGTGCATCAGCATCGGCCTGAATGGAAACAACCAGGCATAGGACTACAGGACATCCATCCAGTGATGTAGGACTGTAGAGAGATCATCCATCCATCCAGTGATGTTGGGCTGTAGAGAGATCATCCATCCATCCAGTGATGTAGGACTGTAGAGAGAGCATCCATCCAGTGATGTAGGACTGTAGAGAGATCATCCATCCAGCCAGTGATGCAGGACTGTAGAGAGATCATCCATCCAGCCAGTGATGTAGGACTGTAGAGAGATCATCCATCCATCCAGTGATGTAGGACTGTAGAGAGATCATCCATCCAGTGATGTAGGACTGTAGAGAGATCATCCATCCAGTGATGTAGGACTGTAGAGAGATGATCCATCCAGTGATGTAGGACTGTAGAGAGATCATCCATCCAGTGATGTAGGACTGTAGAGAGAGATCATCCATCCAGTGATGTAGGACTGTAGAGAGATCATCCATCCAGCCAGTGATGTAGGACTGTAGAGAGATCATCCATCCAGTGAGTGATGTAGGACTGTAGAGAGATCATCCATCCAGCCAGTGATGTAGGACTGTAGAGAGATCATCCATCCAGTGATGTAGGACTGTAGAGAGATCATCCGTCCAGTGATGTTAGGCTGTAGAGAGATCATCCATCCAGCCAGTGATGTAGGACTGTAGAGAGATCATCCATCCAGTGATGTAGTACTGTAGAGAGATCATCCATCCAGTGATGTAGGACTGTAGAGAGATCATCCATCCAGTGATGTAGGACTGTAGAGAGATCATCCATCCAGGCAGTGATATAGATGTAGAGAGAGATCATCCAGCCAGTGATATAGATGTAGAGAGAGATCATCCAGCCAGTGATATAGATGTAGAGAGAGATCATCCAGCCAGTGATATAGAAGTGGAGAGAGATTGTCCAGCCAGTGATGTGGTATAGTAGATAAATCGTCCAGCCAGGCTAAGAATCTCTCTCAGTGTTGATCTTTAGTTTCATTGTCCCATCAAGGAGATCGATCGTGGTCAGTTATCAGCGTGACTGAGAGAGGGCCTCTCCATGTGAAGCCAAGCCTCTCTCATTTACACCCACTCTCTAAATATGTGTGTGCTTGAGTGTTGGTGCCTGGGTGTGTGTGTGTGTGTGTGTGTGTACGTCTGTTTGCATCAGTTTTTCCTTGAAAACATCTTGCTGAACAGTTTAAAGATGCCAGGAGTGGAGACTGAGAACTCCTCACATACAGACCTCTCACGGGGCTGATTGCTTTATATCGTCGACTGATTCTTAGCAATCAGACAATGGCGGAGGTACCGAGAAGAGGCTCATCCAGGTCAGAGATGGACCCACCTGGATACTCTGCTGTAACCACGCACAACCACTCATCTAGCTGTCCCTGCCTCTATTGCCATGGTGATAACCATTCCTTCTGTCGCCCGTCCGCACACTTGACTCGTCTGAGTTGGATATATGGGTTCTCTGTGGTCGGGAGGGAAACACACTGCAACACGCAGTGGTGGAATGTAACGGAGTATTTTTAGTCCGTTACTGTACTTAAGTAGATTTTTTACGTATCTGTACTTTACTTAAGTAAAAATAATAGTGCATACTTTTTACTTTTACTCCGTTACATTTTGCAGCTATTATCTATACCTTTACTCCGCTACATTTCTACAATATGTGTTGTTACTCGTTACATTTTATGAACACAGTTTCGCCAAAATGTTGCCTACACAAAAATATGGTCGCTGTTTTGGAAGTTTAAACCAATCAGGTGGCTCTATCAGCTCCAATGACAGCAGAGTGTGCATTTGGCATTAGCGGTAGCCTTGCCTGTTTTGCTTAAACATTCGACAGACAGCCTGAATAACAAACAACTTTTCAACATGGGTCCAGAGTCAGCCTCATCTGAGCCCTCGGATATGAGCCACCCTTGGCCCAATTTTAAAAACATGTTCGATTTCAAAGGCCCCAAGAATGACTCGTGGATATTTGCCTTTCCTGTCTACCTCAAAAAAAGGAGTTGCTAGCATTCAAGAAAGAAGCATATCGAGGTAGGCAGAGTTCTTGCTATGCTAAATTATAGTCCCTGACTTTTTAAAATGAATATATACATTTAATTCGGTTACTGACATTATATTATACTGTTATCTAGCGAAATGCATGTTGACATACAGTAATCTGTAAAAACAACAGGGCTATGGAACAGTATTCCTGTAGGTATTAGGCAAAGCAACACACTCAGTAGTTTTAAATCAGGTCTCAAGAAATGGCTAAAAACAGGGCAGCGATGTGAACATTTTTAGTCATTTATCTCATGTTTGGTGTTTTATGTTTACTTTATTATACATCTTGTTTTGGTGTATTCTTTTAACTAGATATGCCTTCTTGGTCATGCAATATTGTGAGCCTATATTTGCACATTGGGCACCTTTTAATTGTATTATCAAATTCTTGTATTATTATTCATTTTAATCCTTTTTGTTTTTAGTTTAACACCAATTCCTGTCCAGGGACTACAGACGAAAATTAGCCATGTGGCTATAATCTGGCTCAATTGTATATTGTGCACTGTCCCTGCTAAATAAACAATAAATGAAATGAAATGAAATAGCATCAAAATAACATGATTGTACCTTTATTATTTATTTAACGTAGTGGTAAGATAAAGCTGGTAGGTTAGCTATGTCAAGCTAGCGTGATAGCTCGACCTCATGGTCTGATTGGTACAGTGTCAGTGGTGCTTACCGCCTGTCTCATGGTCAGTGGCTGGTCTTTCACTAGAGATGGTGATCACAAGACACCATATAACATCGGCCCTTGTCTTTCTAGATTGTTAGATAAGTGTTAATGAACTTTGCTTATATGGTGCTATATAAATTAGTCTTGTCCCTGCAACAACCCATTTGCGTGAGTACTTTTACTTTTAATACTTAAAGTAAATTTAAAAGTAAGTACTTTTTACTTTTACTTAAGTAGGATTATTGATGTAGTACTTTTACTTTTACTTAAGTAGGATTGTTGATGTAGTACTTTTACTTTTACTTAAGTACTAAACTTCAGTACTTCTTCCACCACATGGCAACACGTCTATGTCGTTAGCCCTGTGTCGTTACTAAAGTATGTGCACATTCTGCACGTCAAACTCAAGAAAGGAAAGTCGGTTGCTTGAAGGTGGAAGGTGGTGCTCCGCTTTGTGTCCATCGTTAAAACAGTCAGACTCCTCCCACCGGCCTGTCAGAGGTTCAGCCGTGGACAAAGTGTGTGTTTGTCCATAGGTCTGTGTCGTGTCCATGCACGTAGGTATGTGTGCGCGTGTGTTTAAGAGTCAGTTGGAGTTGCCGGTATGGGAAGAGACTGTGTGTGTGTGTGTGTGTGTGTGTGTGTGTGTGTGTGGTGTGTGTGTGTGTGTGTGTGTGTGTGTGTGTGTGTGTGTGTGTGTGCGTGTGTGTGTGTGTGCGTGTGTGTGCGTGAGTGTGTGTGTGTGTGTGTGTGTGTGTGTGTGTAATGAGGTGCAGTGGAGGCCCTGCTGGGTGACTCATCCAGAGGTCGGTCCGTGTAAGGACCCACAGTGCCTTGTTAGCCTTGCTGAGACAGCAGGACATCAGACATCACTCAAACAAGGTGGTACTCTACCACCCCCTGCAGAAGGCAAGACACACACACACACTCCGTTACACACACACACATTGACAGCTACATTGATGCACTGATTAAGCGTCCAACCATCATCCCATGCCTTCCGTCTCTCTCCCTTTCCCTCCCTGTTTCTCTCACTCGTGTCATACAGAATCAGAAGACATTTTTGTGTCTGTGTATAATGTGTTTTATTCTTCTAGTTTGGTATTTACCTCAAAGTAGAAGCTGGCAACACTGGACTACGTCTCAGTCGTAGACTAGATAGATCTGAGTGTCTGTATGTGTCATCACGCCTTTCTAGACTCCTGGGGCATGCTCCTATTAACCTCTAATGGTTGCACACACACACACACGGCCAAGAAATTGCTGCAGGAGAATGTTTGTCTAATGAACCTGGATGGAGCACCAAAATAACCCAGACACATCCCTGGGGGGGGGTGGGCTGGGGAGGGTGGAGGAGGGATTTGAGGGAGGGGTGGAAGGGGGGCCACTCATCGTATTGCATGGACTGTTTTATGTTGCGTAATACTTTTTAACCAGGGTATAGCATATGTCAATTATATAACAACCTCCTGACTGACAGTGATAGGCTCGTTAGCACAGACCTCGTTAAGGCCATCCTCGTTAGTGCAGGGCTCTTTAAGCCCAACCTTGTAAGTGCATCTACCGGTGTTTCCTTTAGATGATGCAGCAATTAGAGGTCACCTAAACTGTCTGTTTAAGATGTGGGCTGTGGGCGAGAGGCCAAGCAGGAACACTTTAAACAGGTCTTTACAGTAGGTGTGTCTGTGTGGGGTGTGTGTCCGGTGTGGGAGTGTGTCTGTGTGGGGGGGGGTGTGGTGTGGGAGTGTGTTGTGTGGGGTGTGGGAGTGTGTTTGTGTGGGGTGTGTGTGTCTGGTGTGGGGAGTGTGTCTGTGTGGGGGGGGGTGTGGTGTGGGGAGTGTGTTGTGTGTGTGGGAGTGTGTTTGTGTGGGGTGTGTGTGTCCGGTGTGGGAGTGTGTCTGTGTGTGGGGGTGGTGTGTTAGTGTGTTTGTGTGTGGGGTGGTGGGAGTGTGTTTGTGTGGGGGGGTGGTGTGGGAGTGTGTTTGTGTGTGTGGGTGTGGGAGTGTGTTTGTGTGGGGGTGTGTGTGTGTCTGGTGTGGAAGTGTATTTGTGTGGGGTGTGTGTCTGTATGGGAGTGTGTCTGTGTGGGGTGTGTGTGTCTGTGTGGGGTGTGTGTGTCTGTGTGGGGTGTGTGTGTCTGTGTGGGGTGTGTGTGTCTGTGTGGGAGTGTGTCTGTGTGGGAGTGTGTCTGTGTGGGGTGTGTGTGTCTGGTGTGGGAGTGTGTCTGTGTGGGGTGTGTCTGTGTGGGAGTGTGTCTGTGTGGGGGGGGTGTGGTGTGGTGTAGGAGTGTGTTTGTGTGGGGTGTGTGTGTCTGGTGTGGGAGTGTGTCTGTGTGGGGTGTGTGTGTCTGTGTGGGGTGTGTGTGTCTGTGTGGGAGTGTGTCTGTGTGGGAGTGTGTCTGTGTGGGGTGTGTGTGTGGAGAGGGGTCGTGGGTGTTACCTACACAGCGTTTGTCAGCCGTTGACAGTTCTGGAGGAGAGACAGATCGATGTCATGTTGCCTATACAGTAACTTACTCACTCATTTTCTCCATGGCAACTGGCAACTGCAGAGCAAGGGGCCAAAGTTGACTGTTTCCATATCCATGCGTCTGCTACACGCAGCAACACCAGCTTGGTTTAGACTCTCATGATTGGAACATGATTGCCCAGAACCCATAGCACGTGTGGCACTATGCTGTGTGTGTGTGTGTGTGTGTGTGTGTGTGTGTGTGTGCACATGTCTCTCCATGTCTGTTTGCCTGTAGATATAGTATCCTCGTTCCCATTTTTAGATTAGCTTCAACTCTATTGTCATAGGGCACAGTATGATTATCCAGCCCATGGAGTGCAGTGAGCATGCACCTGCATACACTGCATATACATTTGCCTGGAATCCAGTCTACTGTTATGTTAGGATCGCTGTACTTACACTCACATAAAACGTTTCAAGTGAATGAACTAGCTGAAGGGTTTAAGCGGGATCAGTACATGGGCATGCATACCTCAAACCGTGTTGTGAAGTTGGTGCTGAGTTTAAACCCAAGTGGGAAGAGGTGTAGGAGTAGGACCTCCAGCCAAGTGTGGGAGTCTGCTGGACACGCCCACTGTCACCATGGCAGTCTGCTGGACACGCCCACTGTCACCATGGCAGTCTGCTGGACACGCCCACTGTCACCATGGCAGTCGGCTGGACACGCCCACTGTCACCATGGCAGTCGGCTGGACACGCCCACTGTCACCATGGCAGTCTGCTGGACACGCCCACTGTCACCATGGCAGTCTGCTGGACACGCCCACTGTCACCATAGCAGTCTGCTGGACACGCCCACTGTCACCATGGCAGTCTGCTGGACACGCCCACTGTCACCATGGCAGTCTGCTGGACACGCCCACTGTCACCATGGTAGTCGGCTGGACACGCCCACTGTCACCATGGCAGTCTGCTGGACACGCCCACTGTCACCATAGCAGTCTGCTGGACACGCCCACTGTCACCATGGCAGTCTGCTGGACACGCCCACTGTCACCATGGCAGTCTGCTGGACACGCCCACTGTCACCATGGCAGTCTGCTGGACACGCCCACTGTCACCATAGCAGTCTGCTGGACACGCCCACTGTCACCATGGCAGCACTGAAGGACACGCCCACTGTCACCATGGCAGCACTGAAGGATAGACCACCGGGTTGTTTGGTTGCTTAGACTAGAGGGTCTTCATATCAGTTTAGGCGAGGGGGGGGGGTGGCTGTGGCGCTCGTTGCCATGGTCCCTGCTGCCTGCTGATGCAAAGGGGTGTGTCTGTATGCTTGTGCTTGTGTGTGTGTGTGTGTGTGTGATAATTGAAAGGATTCGAAGATCCGATACTGTTTTGAACTTGTGCTGTTTCATACTCCTGTCTGTGTGTGCTGTGCTGGGCTGTGCTGCGCTGTGCTGCACTGTGCTGCGCTGTGCTGGGCTGTGCTGCGCTGTGCGTGCACTACACAGGGGAGAAGAGAAGAAGAGAAGGACACAAGGAATGAGTTCATTACATTTACAATCCCGAGCAAAAGCAGTGAGGACTCCAGACTGACTCCCTCTGTTTCCATCCCTGCAATCCCCAAACTGTTCACATTATTGACTTTCTGTTGTCGGTAACTGAGAGGACATACTGTGTAAGGACATACTGTGTGTGACACACACTCATGACACACAGACATGGTGTGACACACACACACACAGTGTTTTGTGTGATAATTCAAAGGATTTGAGGAGCCTATACGGTTTTGACCTTGTACTGTTGTATACAGAGAGGACTGTATAATGTGTTTGTGTGTTTGTGTGGTGTGTGTGTGTGTTTCTCACCATCACCAAGCATCTCAGTTCAGGCTTCTCTTTAAACAATCTTACAATCTTAAATTGGAAAAGAGAGCAAATGTACCATGTACAGTTAACAGTAAGCTAAAAACATTTACTTCAAATTGTTATATCATGTGTGAAGTGGAATCCGCCAAACCATCAACAGTTTACTCTCTGAAAGGGTCCTTCGTTAAACAAGGAAACAGCCATCAGGCTGAAGAAACCCTCTGCAAAATCCTTCAGTGCCAAAAGGTTCTCTGAGCGCGGCTGAGATTCGTCTCATTAAACCGCTGCTGTTCCACTGAAGGAAACATTCTTCTCGTCTTTTTCCTCTTCCGTCTCTTCGCAGGAAGATGATGTGTTAATTAGGCCACAATCAAGGCTCATATCTCGCCCGCCGTTTTCCGCCGAACATTTGCAAGGACATGGGCACACGGGCACGCTCTTTCTAATTAGGATCGGAGCAGAGCGGGGAGGAAGGAGGAGCAGGAGGGAGAGAATCCCACAGAAGATAACAAACCTTTTTCATTAACTGTTGGGTGAAGGCCACGACGAGAATGCGGAGGGCAGGTGGAGGCGCCCCTCCGCTCTCCTCCTCTCCGCGGTCCATCCTTTCTCTGTGTGCCACGTCTGTTTGTCCACATATGAGTGTGTGTTCATGGAAGACAGTCGCCACTGGTGTGTACAGTCTGGGTCCCTGGAGAGAGAGGGGGGAGGGGGTCGCTCGCGAGCCGCTGAAATGAGGCAAATCTTCCTCCGTCGTCTCCACCCCTCATCCCTCCCTCCCTCCCCTGCTCCAGTCATGCATTATTCCCTGTGTCGCTGCATGCGGCGGGACCACGTGTGTTTTTCGGCTTCTCATCTCGTTCTTTCTTCTCTGTAAAGAGAAGGTTCACAGCAGCGCGACGCTGCACAAGGTGTGGATTAGCCCGGGGGCATCTGCATGGGGCATCTGCATGGTCGAGATGCGGGAGATGCTCCCCGTGGCCCGCATCGTTCCAGTCAACCACAGGTTGTTTGTTTCAGTAACTCCTGTCTGAAGAGGAGAGGGGTTAGCATGAGTGGCGCCGTAAAGGAACGATATGCGATTTATGCACATTCAAATGAAAAGAATGGACCCCATAAACCAGTTACGAGGAAGTGAAAAGCGAGGAGAGGGGGGCTATGGCCCATTTTCACCTTTTGCACCGTTGACAAAAATGTGAGAAACTGCAGTAGCCTACATTCTCCAAACACGGAGAAGATGAAGTACAACCACCCTGGTCCCGGATGTCTGGCAGAAGAACCCAAGAGGAGCTCTGAGATGCTGTCACTGCCTCGATGCCACACGGGACCATGTGAGCAGGACAAGCGGGAGGTTAGGTCCCAGGTGGATGACTGCCACGACTGGTTTGTCAGGACGACTCTCCTCAGTCGGTTCAGCCTTCAGACTCGGTCACGCCTCACCTCCCCTGTCGGACGCTGCTATTGGCCCGCCACCCTGTCCGTCACAGTTGACCGCTTTTACCATCTGCCTCGAACTTCCACGAGGACAAAAAAAAGTTACTTGCATGTGTGATGTGAGAGGGGTATGGAGAAAGGAAGATGAAGTGCTTCCGTCAGTGGTCCCTTGTGTGTTTTTGTCCCAGGAGAGTGTTGTCTCTTCCGCTTGTTGATGCCTTGAACTAAAGAGCCCCCCTTTGTAGAGCCCCCCCTCTCTCCATCACCACGACGCCCCCCCCATCCCCACAGTGCTCTTTAGACAACCGCATTTTTACTCTCCTCTTCCCTTCCACAAACCACCTTCAAGGAGCACTCGGAAAGACGGAAAGAGGATGAATGGCAGAAGATAGGATGAGAGATGAGAGACAGAGAGGGAGAGGGGGGAGACAGCGTCAGAGGGAGAGTCAGACAGATGACCCTTTGTCCAGCCAACTATCTAGTCCGTTGCCAGTCAGCCAGCCAACCAGCTAGTCTGCCATATAATCAGCCAACCAGTCAGCCAGCCAACCAACCAGCAGCCAGACAGCCAGCTAGTCTGCCATATCATCAGCCAACCAGTCAGCCAGCCAACCAGCAGCCAGACAGCCAGCTAGTCTGCCATATCATCAGCCAACCAGCCAGCTAGTCTGCCATATCATCAGCCAACCAGTCAGCCAGCCAACCAACCAGCAGCCAGACAGCCAGCTAGTCTGCCCACCAGTCAGCCAGCCAGCTAGTCTGCCCACCAGTCAGCCAGCCAGCTAGTCTGCCCACCAGTCAGCCAGCCAGCTAGTCTGCCCAGCAGCCAGACAGCCAGCTAGTCTGCCAAGCAGCCAGACAGCCAGCTAGTCTGCCCACCAGTCAGCCAGCTAGTCTCCCCACCAGTCAGCCAGCCAGGGGGGCTCCAGTGCTCTTCAGTGCACCATTGTGCTGGTAGAGGGCTTTTTGTTCCTGTCTTTTTCAGCCCTCGCTACTCAATACCCAGATCAATACCCAGATCAATACAGGCCTTCCACCTCCTTCACCCAAACACTGCTGGCCTCCGCTCTCGTTTTGAGCGACGGCTGAGAAACTGAGGGGGAGAGAAGCTTTTCACAGAGACTGAAAAGAAACAGAGAGCATCTGGAAGGTTCTATTGTAACATGGAAACCATACCGGGGAAAAAGTGGGAAATAAAATACATACAAACCCTCAATAAAGCAGTCAAGAATGTATGTATGCATACTTGACGGCATGACTAAGTACACTTCTAACAGACGCACATTAGTGCCAAGGCATAGTCTGTACCTCGCAGACAGTACAACTACAATTCCACAGACGTGTACACATTTAATTCCACATCATTTAAGATGCAAGAAACTTGAAGCGGCTTCTATGTAACAACATTGTTGCCAACGTTTGGAAATGCCCTGATTAAAATGACTTGAAAGTCAATGTTGACCTGTGTCCTACTGTATTGAAGTGAGATATGGAGAGCTACCCTTGACCCACACTCATTCATGTGGTATAAAAGTCATGTTGAAAAATTCAAGATCATGTTGAAAAATTCAAGATGTTGTGGTTGCCAGCCACAACACGGACATATGACGTGCCGCGGTTGGCGCCCTCTGCTGGTAGTACGTTTGAAACTCAAGGACAGCGGGACGGTTAATTAAATGGATCCACTTGGGAAATTGCCATCCTCTTCATGCTGCCCTAGGTTGGCTGCTATGTCGCCTATAGGAAGGACCGGCACAACAGAAATCAATTCATTCACACGTCTCTGGAGGAGGGGATCCCTCGCTGAATTGCTCCTCCCAAGGTTTCTTCCATTTTTTCTCCTCTAATGAGTTTTTCTAGGAGTTTTTCCTTGTCTCCCTTGAGGGTTGAGGTATACTGAGGGGTCAGTTCCCATGGGCGTATGTGAAGCCCTCTGTGACATTGCTTACACAGAAAGGGCTATACAAATACATTTGATTTGATTTGATTTGAAGAGTAAAAGATGTTCGGTAGTGGTCTGTTATTTTGGATGACTTACATTAGACATTCTTTACAGACCAATAAGGTTTATTTGTATTCCCTCCCTCTTTCTCCCTTTCCCTTGTTCTTTTTTCATCTCTTTCCCACTTCATCTCCCCTTAATCTATCTATCCCCATTCCACCCTCCCTCCCTCCTTCTTCCTCTCTGCTGTGTGTTTGTATAGTCAAGTACACCCTGTATGGACTGAGGATGGAATGAGAGATGATTAGCACCATCCCCCCCTCCCCCTGTCCATCTCTTCCTTCCTTCTCAGACCAGGGCACCTGCCGACCATCAATAACGCTAGTATCTTGCCAACCTCTCTCTCTCTCTCTCTCTCTCTCTCTCTCTCTCTCTCTCTCTCTCCATCTGTCAAGGTCTTCACTACGTCTCTTTCACGCATGATCGACGGCCTCAGCTCCGAGCGTAGCCGCTGATGATGACTCCATACGGGAGTGTCAGCGACGTGAGCAGTTAGGCTCGGCGCCAAGCGTGAAGCGGAGCGTTTAACGTCTTCCTCCCCGCCTGGACGCCCCTCACCCTCAGCTCCCCCGAGCTCCCGTCCCCATGGGAATGGCGGGGGAAATTGCACACGACCCAGATCATCTACTCCGGAGTTTCTTGCCGTCATTTGATGACAGGGTAACTAAACATCAATCTGTGAGGCTGGTGAGGGGCCGGACACTGTGTCGTGCCAGCGCCCTCCCTCTGCCATCTGTCTGCCATGTCTGGCATGCGCCCGCTAGGAAGACCTGCTTGAAGAAAGACTGGAAACTGGACGCGTTGGAAACCAGACAACACTCGGCACACTCAGACACACAAACACTTCTCTGCCTTGTCTTTTTCTCTGTAAGACCATTAGCCAGTAAACCTTGCAGAAAGGCTATGACCGGCGGAAACCGCCTTTGTTCCCCCCCCCCTCCCCCCTTAACAGAGCTTGTCTCCCACTTCTCCCATCAGCCCCACTTAAGGACTGCAATCATCCCCTCTCTCTTCAGCAAGGCTGTCAGAACATGGTCAGCACTCCATCTTAGTGCGGAATGGGGCCCACGTTGATGATGTGTCATTTCCTTCTTAGACCAGGAAGTGAAGGACGGACATGTCAACAGAAGACAGTTAATCGTCATGTTGTCGTATCCACAGAACAGCAATACCAGAAATTTCACCTGAAGTGAACTCTGAGTGAACTTGTGGCTCAACCGCTTCCTCCCTCGTTCCGCCCCCAGTCCTCCATCTCACTGCATTACTGTTTGTTTGTTTGTTGTTTCACCTCAAGACTCCATCTCCCCTTTTCTCCTCCGACCCCTCCTTCCCAATCCCTCTCTCCCTCTGTACATCCATCCCCCCATCCCTCCTTTTCCTTTGCACCCCTCCTTCTCCATCCATCCCTCCTTTTTTCTTCAGACCCATCCATCCCATCCCTCCATCCGATCCCTCCATCCCATCCCTCCATCCCATCCCTCCATCCGATCACTCCATCCGATCACTCCATCCCATCCCCCCACCCCTCCATCCCTCCATCCCTCCATCCCATCCCTCCATCCCATCCCTCCATAACATCCCTCCATCTCTGCACATTGGTCAGTGTGTATTGTCAGTAGATGTGCGTGTGGAGGTCTGTCTGAATATGCATCAACAAGCATGAATAATCCATCCTGGCCGCACGGTGGTACGGGGGGGGATCAGTACGATAGCTGCACGCCACGACGGCGCGCTTCATCCGCTCCTCGGGGCGGCTCCATTCACACGCACACGCTGAAGGAGGAGGAGGAAGGGCAAGAGGAGGAAGATCAGGAGGAGGAAGAGGAAGGTTTGATGAATGCGGGCATCGACATTATCCCTGTTTGGACCTGCGATGACGATTCTCCTGTTTCCATGGTTATCTTAAGCATGGCTGTGAAGGCTGGTTCTTGCGACAACACCTTAACAAGAAGCTGTCAACTTGTCACATTGAAGTTCCAGTTGCTAACAGTGAAGCTAAATTAGTCAACATAGCAACTGGTGTGGGAAAAAGAGAGAGAGAGGAGAAGGGAGATGGAGGAATCTTAAAGTAGAAAAGTAGAACCAATTGAAGCGTTGCCCAACCAGTCTAAATGTCCACCTTTCACAAATTCAACTATTGTTTAATAATGCTCCTCTCTCTCCCTTAGCCTCTCTCCCCCTTTTTTGCATCTCTGCTCCCCCTCTCTCTCCCTTACCCTCCCACCCCTCCCTCACACATGTAGAACTCAGGTTATAAAAGGCAGACTGCAAGGTGAATGCTGTGACACCTGTCTCCTGATGGCTTCCGTTTCCATGACGAAGAGAAACATGGCCCCTCACAGAAACCTGTGACAGCGTCCTCCTCCTCTTTCCCGTGTGTCTGTAGACCACCTACACTCACATACACACACACTCACACCACTCAAACACACACACACACACACACCATACATCATCCAGCTTTGACTCAACCACTGAAAACAATGTAATGAATTAATCATGTCAGAGACGGCAGCAGCGCCTCTGTTCCCACACATCCCATAATTAGCATGTTAGTCTCCCGGCAACATGTGCATGTGGACCGGCAAGCTGTTAGTAACTCATACAGTTAGATAATGTCCCCACCGATACAATCATCTGGAGGCCAAAGGCCCACACTGTTCTGCCAGCAGAGTGTGTGTGTGTTTGTTTGTGTGTGTTTAAATGTGTGTGTTTGTTGTGTGTGTCTGTGATCACATTGTTGACTTGGACGTGCCATGTGCCAAGGGTTTTCAAACCGACTTGAGAAGGTACAAACACTCGTGTGTGACGGTGGGAGGCTTTGAAATGGTTCATCGGTGTCTGAGCCACTTAGGACCTGTTTTCGGATGCACCGAATACACCTGATATTGTTTCTGTCAACAAAGGTCAAGAGAGCTGCATGTGTTAGGAGTCTGCCCTTGGGATTCTTTTTTACATGGACCACATGTACATCCAAACTGCCACTGTCTGTGTGCATTAGGACCCAGGCAGCATGGTGAGATGTGGCTCCGCCTCCTTACAGGCAGCATGGTGAGATGTGGCTCCTCCTCCTCACAGGCAGCATGGTGAGATGTGGCTCCGCCTCCTCACAGGCAGCATGGTGAGATGTGGCTCCTCCTCCTCACAGGCAGCATGGTGAGATGTGGCTCCTCCTCCTCACAGGCAGCATGGTGAGATGTGGCTCCTCCTCCTCACAGGCAGCATGGTGAGATGTGGCTCCTCCTCCTCACAGGCAGCATGGTGAGATGTGGCTCCTCCTCCTCACAGGCAGCTGGTGAGATGTGGCTCCTCCTCCTCACAGGCAGCATGGTGAGATGTGGCTCCTCTTCCTCACAGGCAGCATGGTGAGATGTGGCTCCTCCTCCTCAAAGGCAGCTTGGTGAGATGTGGCTCCTCCTCCTCCTCACAGGCAGCATGGTGAGATGTGGCTACTCCTCCTCACAGGCAGCATGGTGAGATGTGGCTCCTCCTCCTCACAGGCAGCATGGTGAGATGTGGCTCCTCCTCCTCACAGGCAGCATGGTGAGATGTGGCTCCTCCTCACAGGCAGCATGGTGAGATGTGGCTCCTCCTCCTCACAAGCAGCATGGTGAGATGTGGCTCCTCCTCCTCACAGGCAGCATGGTGAGATGTGGCTCCTCCTCCGCACAGGCAGCATGGTGAGATGTGGCTCCTCCTCACAGGCAGCATGGTGAGATGTGGCTCCTCCTCCTCACAAGCTGCATGGTGAGATGTGGCTCCTCCTCCTCACAGGCAGCATGGTGAGATGTGGCTCCTCCTCACAGGCAGCATGGTGAGATGTGGCTCCTCCTCCTCACAAGCAGCATGGTGAGATGTGGCTCCTCCTCCTCACAGGCAGCATGGTGAGATGTGGCTCCGCCTCCTCACAGGCAGCATGGTGAGATGTGGCTCCTCCTCCTCACAGGCAGCTGGTGAGATGTGGCTCCTCCTCACAGGCAGCATGGTGAGATGTGGCTCCTCCTCCTCACAGGCAGCTGGTGAGATGTGGCTCCTCCTCCTCCTCACAGGCAGCATGGTGAGATGTGGCTCCTCCTCCTCACAGGCAGCATGGTGAGATGTGGCTCCTCCTCCTCACAGGCAGCATGGCAGTGCCGGAGAGATGTTGTTATCTTGAGTGCAGTAGCGGCTGGTGATTTTTTTTGGGGGGGGGGCGCAGTTGGGCGGCGCGGGGGGGGGTCGTTACACAGAACTTTTTTTTTAACATTAAATATATATGTATTAGCTATGTTGGATGCTGTCGTCCTCTCCTACTATTTCTTCAATGCCTAACGAATCTATCTCTTGACCCTGTATGTATGCTTGAGCAGCACTGGTTGAAGCCTGAAAATATTGTAAACAATGTTTGCATATATGCAGGTAGCAACGCTAGTGCTAAATAACTATTTTGCTTGTCGGCTAGTAGGGCTCGTGAGACAGCTCACCAAAAGAACGATGGGGAAGCCACTTGTCTAGCAAATTAAGACATGTTCGTAGGTACCTAGCGAAAAGTAGCCTCAACTTTCCTAGACTAAGCTACGATACTAATGCTGAAGGGTCGCTGATATCGCATAGCGTCGTTGCTAACGTGTGATGTTGTGACTGTGTGTGTAACACTGAATTACTCACTGAACAACCAGCTAACCAGCTCCGGTTACTTAGCATACAGGTTTGAGGAGAAGCTACGGGTACCGTGTATGTCCCGTAGGCCTACAGCCCATCCTCCTTTGGTAGCTATGTTGCTCTCGTAGATACGTGATAATTATATGGGATGTGAGGGAATGATAAAGGTCTCTGATTCGACGAATAAGATGTCAATATAAGTAAGAAACGATGTCATTGGCCAGGGGCGCACGAGTGTGCGCCCCGGCATCGCCCCTTTTTTCCGCCAATGAGAAGCCGTTTTTCTCAAATGTATAAAAAAAGTATGAGAGCTCCCATTGACTTCAATTTGGCCGGCGCCCCTCCAGGGGGGAGTGGCTTATCTCAGTGATAACGAATGGCAATATATTATATTTGGTCACATTTAAGTGGTTGTTGACAGGGACTTACGGTCTCCCACACACATTTAACGCGTTAACACAGTACATTTCTTATTTAAATAGTTTGGTATAACATATTTTTGCACGTTTTTTTATTATTATTTTTACGAAAAATTCTAGGAGGGGCGGCGCCCTAGCGCCCTCTATGGACGCACCGCCACTGGTGATAACGAATGGCAATATATTATATTTGGTCACATTTAAGTGGTTGTTGACAGGGACTTACGGTCTCCCACACACATTTAACGCGTTAACACAGTACATTTCTTATTTAAATCGTTTGGTATATCATATTTTTGCACGTTTTTTTTATTATTATTTTTACGAAAAATTCTAGGAGGGGCGGCGCCCTAGCGCCCTCTATGGACGCACCGCCACTGCTTGATTTCAAAAATCTCGAAACATTTGAATTCTGCACACATATAATGTCCCTTTTGAATTCAAAGAAAGCATCTGAAATGTGCGTGCGTGTGTGTGTGCGTGTGTGTGTGTCTGCCAGCACATCTCCGCTCCCCCGCAGCAGACACTGATGTATGCACACTTACCCAGAGCCAATGCTATAACACTAAAGGCCTAATTATGCTTCTGCAGAGGAGGGAACGCCCTCGTCTCCGTGGAACGCCCTCTGCGTGCTCTCCGTCAGCCCTCGGAGAGCTTTTGACGGATTGACGTGCACCTCCTGAATTTTCTAACTATCCGTCGAAATTACGGAGAGCGACGGAGAGCGACGGAGACCCCCTTGGCTGTGATTGGTCCGTATTAAGAAGTCAGGGGCGGGGTTGCCGCTATGGGTTGCCGTGACCAACAAGACCAGGGGTGGGGAACGTCCGACCTGCGGGCCATATGCAGCCCGAAAAATAATTTGGTCCAGCCCGCCATGACATTGCAGTGCAGGCACCATATTATTAGGTGCATTATTCGTTGGCAGCAGCACTATTTTAATATGTGGAAGAGGACCGTGGAGGCGCTCAGCGTCGCGTTCTTGCAAATCAAGCCCCAATACGTTGTTGGTTTGGGCTAAACCCGGAATGTTTACAACGTCTGGCTCCGCGCCTGATTAACACTCGGATCGATAAGCAGTCTCTAAAATGGTAGCAATATAAAAACATATACGATCCCTTTCCGTAATCATAATAACCCCCCAGAAATGTTCACTGCACACCCAGTCAAAGCAGGCTGCCCTTCCAGCTAGCATCACAAACATCACCAAAGAGATCGAAGCAGTTTTTACAATTCATATTTCAGCTAAACAGTACATGTAAATCGGCATTTGAATTCAAATGTGACGAGAAATGGGCAGTGTAGTCGCTGAAACTGTACATATTTTATTGATGAAACGGCTCATTTGTAAATTTGCTCCGAGTATTCGATAACCTATAGCTAGCATCGCAGTGCAGCGCCACCTACTCTTCTGGCGGTGAATTGTTTTCAGCACCCACAACCTACGGAGAACTATAAACGAAGTCTATCCGTGTGTATCCGTGCGTATCCGTGAGCCCGCCCACCCGAAAACGGAGACGCAGAAGCATATTGAGGCCTTAACCCATCGCACTCCTGTCTCCCTGAAATGTTAATGAGAGGAAGAGAGGAGAGAGACAGATGTTTCCTGTCCAGTCCAGCCTCTAGTGTGTGTGTGCGTCAGGGGTCTAGGGTCTAGGGTCTAGGGTCCAGGGTTAGGGTCTAGGGGTTAGGGTCTAGGGTCTAAGGTCTAGGGTCTAGGTCTAGGGTCCAGGGTTAGGGTCTAGGGTCTAGGGTTTAGGGTCTAGGGTCCAGGGTTAGGGTCTAGGGTCTAGGGTCTAGGTCTAGGGTCTAGGGTCTAGGTCTAGGTCTAGGTTTTAATAATGTCCTCCGCATTATTAATACTGTTTATATTCATGTTCACAGTTTGTATAATGACCTTTCTTACTAACTCTAACCCTCAAATCCATGCATTTGATTCTTGATAATGCATTTGCCTTGCTGTCAACACTTTGCCAAAGCAAATGTGTCATTACTTTGACCATGCTGATAAAGCACCCTAAATTAAATAGAGACGATAATGTGATTGGTGCAGGCTGAAGGGCTCTTAAACAGCTATTAACCTTGAGTCAGCATGATCCTCCTCATTGCCCAGCGCTAGCCTTGATAGACCACTGTGAAGCAACATAGACTAGCTAACCCCACACAGCCAGGGTAATTACATCCTGCTATGCTTCTCGTGCCTTTCTACCTTCTGCAGATTCCCTCTCTCTCTCTCTCTCTCTCTCTCTCCTCTCTCTCTCTCTCTCTCTCCTCCCTCTCTCTCTCTCTCTCTCTCTCTCGATCCTCTGTTCCTCGACATATCACAGGAGCCACAGAACAGACAGACCACCCAATCGAAAGCCTTTTCTTTGAATCACTAAGCAATGCAGAATGATTGACAGCCAAACAGGCGTCGCTTTCAGGGCTTCGCCAGACACCGAGGGCTAGTGTCTGGGAGATGGCTGAAGCGCTGTCTGGGAAGGTGGTTACATGCTTTTAAAGACTGAGACATCTGCTGAGAACAGACAGCCCAGGGCTGGAACAGCAAAGTGCTGAGGAACATTCTGTGAAATGAAGCTGTTCTGTGGATGAGGGCTTCTTTGTGGACATGTCTGCATTGTGGGAAACGCCAGTACTAAATCATGTTGTCTACTGTGTCTGCAAGTGTTTGTCTGCATTTGTCTGTGCACATTTGTATTCTGTGTGTTTATAACATTTATTGTTTTACGGTCTGAACTAGGCTTTGCTCATTTGAGCCTGCTTGTATATGTAAATATATTCACAATGTGTGCAAATATAATATTTGTATTTGCTCTTGTGCATGTATTGCCCCCCATTGGGTGTGCGTACATGTGTGTCTGTGTGTGTGTGGGTCTGTATGTGTGTGTGTCATTGCTTGGTTGCACCCATACATATAATGTCCTCCATTTACAGTTGATTTGTGTGAATCGGTGTTTGTGTGTCTGTGTGTGTGCCAGCACGTCTGTGTGTACCCATCTGAATGATCTTGTTAGTAAAGTGTCTGTCTGAGAGGGGTGGAGGACAACATGAGCGGCCCTCCAGCTCCTACAGAGCCTCTTGGGGGCCGTCTGGGGCCCTCTCTGGGGCCCTCTCTGGGGCCCTGTGGGGCTTTCGATCCACCCACAGCTGGCCCTCTCAGCTACATGACTGCCACGGCAAAAAACAATCTCTTCAGAGCAATGAACACGGTTAGGAACAATAGATGATGATGTAAATGTGGAGATGCAATAACTAACCAAGTGGACTGTGTGACTGAATGAGTCATGGTTGTGTCAGGGTTAAAAGCATGATCTAAGGCTCATGGTACTGTACACTGTGACATGGTGGGCTATTTTCAGAGCAAAGCGGCATGTTTTCAACAGAAATCTTTCTGCAGCAGTCTTCTGCAATGCTGTTCAAATGAACAGTGTAGAAGTGTATGATGACCGTGAGGCTTGAACATCGAGTCTGGGCATGTTCTTACAAGCCCAGCTGCATCTGAGAGAGAAGCTGGACCCATACATCCGACTGGAGGAGCTGGAGAGGCAGGAACAGAGTCTGTTTCAGCTGTAATTCTCTGGTAAACACACACATACTGTAAATAAACACCCCCACACACACACACACACTCACTCACACACACACATACACACACACACACACACACACACACACACACAGGTAAACAGGGTCCTACAGGCTGCTGGTGTGATTGAAACGGCACCACTCACTCCTCAGGGTTCCTGCGGAGAGAGGAAATGTCAAAGCAAGCTGTGACATTTGCATCTGTGTCGATGCACCCCCTAAAACACACACAAACGTACACACAGACAAGATGAATTACTGCCACATTTTGCTGTAGGGGTATTTCATAATAGCTTATTAAATGTGTGATTCCCAGTACTCTCTAAACCCCCTGTGAGGGCCCTTCTAAATTAGTCTCATGAGCCCCCCCCACCACCACCATGCAACTCCCCTCCTCGCCCCCTCTCCCTGGCCCCCCTCGGAGGCCTGACCGACCGAGATGATCCCCCCCAGCACAGTCCTGATTCTGCCTCCTCCGTTGGAGCAAAGCTTCCAGCCCTGATTTCTACAGTGCTGCTTATGAATTATCAACGACTTAGACAGCTATTTATAGAGGTCCGTTGGTGACTTCACTTCCTGTCTCCATATCTTCCTGCTCTACATCCTGTGGAATGTTTAATATTGCCAGGAAGGAAGGGATAATGGAATTAAGGAAGGAAGGAAGGAAGGAAGGAAGGGAGGTAGGAAGGATGCAAGGGAGCCAATGAAAGGAGAGCCATGTGATAGTTGTACGAACCAATGTCTGTGAAGAGCGGTTTCATTGTAAATAGGTAGCTAGCACAATATGCTATTGGACAAACTTTGTATCAACATGACAGGAAGGAAGGAAGGCTGTGGGTGGGTCAGATAGCTGAGCGGTTAGGGAATCGGGCTAATAATCAGAAGGTTCGATTCCCTGGCCGTGCGAAATTAAGTTGTGTTCTTGGGCAAGGCACTTCACCCTACTTGCTTCGGGGAATGTCCCTGTACTTACTATGTCGCTCTGGATAAGAGCGTCTACTAAATGACTAAATGTAAATGGAAGGAAGGAAGGAAGGAAGTAGAGAAATAGTGAAGGAAGGACAGAGGAAAAGCAGAGGGAAGGACCGAAGGCTCCAACCAGCTCCCACGTTTACAGACACTGTGTCGGCAGATTGGTCTAATCTGATGGAACGAAGACCTGGACTGATTCACTACTGACTACCTCTATCCCAGAAAGACAGAGAGGGAGTGAAAAGACTTTCCGGTAACTCTGAAACTTTTCTCATTGAGATTTGGGATCAGTTTGTCTTATCTCTCTCCTACCCCCACCCCCAGTCTCCCTCCCCCTCTCTTTGGTTTAGGAAACCATCACATCCTGGTCCGAACCCAGGAGAGAGCTCTGTGGGATGACTTCCACCATCATCATGAGCGGCATCAGGTAACAGAGCTATTGAGCTTGTTTCTGTTGTTGTTTTGCAAATGATCTGCACAACAGCTTAGTTGTTCATACTTTTGACCCATGAGTTTGTGGATTGTAACATTGTGGTGCCACACATGAATGTAGTATATTAAAACAGGTGTGTGTGTGTGTGTGTGTATGTATGTGTGTGTGTGTGTGTGTGTGTGTGGGTGTGTGTGTGTGTGTGTGTGTGTGTGTGTGTGTGTGTGTGTGTGTGTGTGTGTGTGTGTGCGTGTGTATGTATGTGTATGTATGTGTGTGTATGTATGTGTATGTGTATGTGTATGTGTATGTGTATGTGTATGTGTATGTATGTTGTGTGTGTCTGTGTGTGTGTGTATGTATGTGTATGTATGTATGTATGTGTGTGTGTGTGTGTGTGTGTGTGTGTGTGTTTCTGCCCCCCTTTCTGAAGTCTAAAGATAACGCAGAACATCAGGACGTCCATGCTGAATAATTCAGGACAGACAGACAGCTTTATGAAGAGCACCTGTCTGGTGGCTTTGGCAGGACAGACAGGCAGCTTTATGAAGAGCACCTGTCTGGTGGCTTTGGCAGGACAGACAGGCAGCTTTATGAAGAGCACCTGTCTGGTGGCTTTGGCAGGACAGACAGGCAGCTCACTGTTACCATGGCATTCAGTCATTTAACCAATGCTTTTATCCGGAACGACTTGCTAACATTCCATATATTAAGTGCAGCATGTGAAGGACGAGAAGTGCACAATTCTAACAGTATTACAGTGGTTTGTTAGTGTAAGGCTGGGTGTCAACCTGCCCCCACCTCTCAAATGCTCAAATCTGGAGTTGCTCGACAGGTCCTCAGCTCTGGCTTGTCCTTGTACTCATTCTCCTTCCTCACATCTTGCTTTCTGTCTCTCTGAGTCACAATAATCTTGGTAGCGTAGGTAAGAATTAACCTTCATTTTGTTACATGTTTGCCTTGTAATTGATTTAATTCATTTGCAATGTTATTAAATGATGATATTATTTAACCTTACTTTGACCATGTTTGCTCTGATTGAACTCATCATGAGTCCAATAACTGTAATCCCATTAGTATTGGCATTATTTGGTTCATGCTAATACACTAATGTTCAGTTTCCCATCTTCCTTTAAACCATAGGGGAATTAGTTTGGGTTGTTTGGAAATAGTTAACCCCCTGCCCCTACATTAGTGCCAAGGAACTTTGTATTTTATATGACACAGTGCGTCAATGCAGACAGTGCAATAACAGAATCTCCACGACAATATTGCAAAATTCTGCAGTTAAGACAACAATGTAATATCTAAAGTATAGCATAATCTCATTTTGAGACGAAGATTACAAGACAGTGCAACAACAACAACATCGACTCAAGTACCACGTTGTAAAATTGTGCAGAGAAGTAACGTACAAATGACTGCTGTGTAATGTACCCTTGGTTCACTGTGGGGTTACTTAGGATTTCACGCAGTAATGTCAAATGTCATGTAATTCATTCAGCAAACACTTTTATCCAAAGTGATGAAGTGGGGGATTTGAACACGTGACCGCTTGATGTGCAGTCAAATGATCTACCACTAAGCTATAGCCATCAGCATCCCATGTTGTGAAGCGCTGCTGAACACCCAGCTGTTGAACGCCACAGGAGCTATCCGCAGGGCTCCAGCATCACACAGAGGAGGAGATGTGAAGACGTATCTGTACACAGCTATCAAAGCGTAGTGCTGAAACAAAACAGAACTCTTTCGAAAAGATTAGTTTCACAGGGCAGTGTTCATGGATTCCAAAACAGACAAGCCCGTTCATCTTTCATTCTCTGGAGCTTTGCTAGTGTTGTGACAGCTCCCTCTTTCACTCTACTTTTCTCCCTCCATCCCTCCTTCCGTCTTTCTCCCCACCCCCTATAACCCCACCCCTCCCATCCCCCCCCTCCCACCACCCCCCCCTCTCTCTCGCTCTCTCTCTCCTCTCTCTCTCTCTCTCTCTCTCTCTCTCTCTCTCTCTCTCTCTCTCTCTCTCTCCTCTCTCTCTCTCTCTCTCTCTCCTCTCTCTCTCCTCTCTCTCTCTCTCTCTCTCTGCAGGGTCTCCTCTCCTGGCCAGCAGGTTTCAGGTCTCCTGCAGGTCTCCAGCGTAGGAGCGGCCGGTGTCTGTGAACTGCCCAGGCAGGGTGACAGGCAGGTGGGCTGGAGGCCGACTGAGCCTAGCGTCTGGAGCGTATCTAATGGAATTGACATGGTGAGGAGCAGCAGGCTGGATCAGGTCATTATTGTGTGCCACACAGAGCACAAAACAACCAGGGGCGCCAGGTAAGGCCCGTATCCCCCATTCCACACCGCCATCCCTCCTCTCCAACCCCCAAACTCAATATCAAAACCATATGAGGAGGAGGAGAGACAGATTGAAGTGGAGTCTTTCACTTACACATGACTTCCTTTTTTCCCGCTCTCTCTCTTTCTCTCTCGCTCTTTCTCGCTCTCTCTCTCTCTCGCTCTTCTCTATCTCTCG
This sequence comes from Mallotus villosus, assembly GCA_903064625.1. Taxonomy (NCBI): domain Eukaryota; kingdom Metazoa; phylum Chordata; class Actinopteri; order Osmeriformes; family Salangidae; genus Mallotus; species Mallotus villosus. Next base: position 28,953 of record CAEFZP010002193.1, read on the forward strand.
CTCTCTTCTCTTCTCTCTCGCTCTTCTCTCGCTCTCTCTCTTTTCTCTCGCTCTCTCTCTCTCTCTCTCTCTCTCCTCTTCTCTCGCTCTCTCTCTCTCTCTCTCTCTCTCTCGCTCTCTCTCTCTCATTCTCTCTCGTCTCCACAATGCTTCTCTTTCCCTTTTCCATTCATTCTGTATCGTCTAGAGAGAGAAAGCCATGATGAAATGACAAATGACAGTAATATAGTGTAAATAGAGCACCATTCATTAAATATGAATTTAAATATGAAGTATTACAGCAATGCATCAGGTTTTATAGATGTAAATATCCAAGGATGTCTGCTTCCATTTTAGAGCACTTTAGAAAGATTTAAAATTTAGATTTGTATCTGTTGAATTGTTGATCCCGATTAGCATGTGGGGTTTGTGAGCGGTTGAAGTGGACGCTTAGTGCGGCAGCCACACTGTTGCCGCACAAACACACACAACACACACACACACACACACACACACACACACTAACACACTCACCGACACACAGCTGTTTTATTGAACAGCTCACACTGCAAATAACTGTAAAGCTGATCAAAATGTGATCAAAAAATTGTGTATATACTGTATACTATATACTGTATGAATACAATGATTATTGTGTGTTAATGGGTGAACTATCGTCATTGTGTTTATAAATGCATGAAATTGAAGAAATAAAAGGATTTACCAGCTGTGGTACAGTAATCACAATCTGCAGTACAAGTTAACAGTTGTTTTTTTTATTTGTATTATTATATAAATTATACTTTTCCTTGTAATATGTTCTGTATTTCTCTTACTGTAATTCATTGACTTTGTTTGTTGAAGTGGACAAATCAAAGTGCTTTAAAAAGTTTTTACTATTGTTGTTTTAGGGGGGGGGGCCCGAACCAATCACGGGGCCCTAAACAAATGTTTCATTTGTTTATTGGGTCTAGCTGGCCCTGAGGACAGGTCATCATGTCCTCAGCATGCTCAATACATCGTCTATCAGTAACAGTCCATCTGTCAGCCAATCAGAGCCTGGCACCTGGGGTCAGGGCTATTTGGGGCCGGTGGCTAGAGAAGGCTTTCTGATTGGTCTAGGTCGACTGATACATGATAAATGTCTTGACTGTAACTGAGAGTTTGCTTATTTTGTTAAACACTTATTGATTGTATTTTCTTATGTCATTCTTCAGTTATCCTTGAATCCCCTTTGAAAAACACTCCTCTAACCCTCCCTTCGGTTGGACTTATGCTTTATTCTACAGTTGTTTTTCTTGTCTCGTGTGTCTCTCTCTCCACTCAGCTGACGTCTGAATGAGTATCCTCTCCACACCACCAGAGGACACACATTATCTTTTCAAACTATCATTACTGTGTATAAGTGTATGAACTGTCATTATTGTATAAAAAGAATATAATGTGAACTATTATTATGGCTTGTTGACGCCGACGACGGACGGAGTGAGCACCCTCAATGTGAACTGCACAAAACATTTTGTGAAAACAGAACTGTAATACTGGCATAGAGCATTGGACAGGCAGGTGGGTCCAATTTTCCTTTCTGTGTCTCTCTATACTGCATACATGTAACAAAAAACTTGGTGAGATTACAGTCGGTTCAGACTGTCATCATAAAATTACTTGAGCTGAAATGGTCTGAGTCAAGAACAATGCATTTAGCTATTCTGACTTATCAAATATGAAGAACCCCCTGAATCAACCAACAGAAAAATACATTATTATTTGAACCACTGCTGGGAATTCAATTTCACAACTAGTCGTGTCTAGGACCAGTTGATCAAAAATACGTTTTAAAATCATTTCCAATCTTCACTTATGTTCCTTAAAAAAACGTGAGTACAAAAACATTACGTAGAAATAACAAATGGGATGAAAAGAGAATGTTTCTTAAAACTTTATTCCATGTCCACGTATAGTTAAAGCACAGCCATGATTGTATAACTGCACGTGCACACCACACCACACACAGAGCTAGTTCACCATTACAATAAACAGCATAGATTTATCTGTAGAGCTCTTTGACATTCATTAAGATGTCAAGTCTCTAAGCCACAAAGCACAACATCAAAGCTCTCTAATATTCAAAATGATACCAGCTAAATCACACCAGCCAAATCAACTGAACTGGCACACACTGTCTCCACACCAGAGGAATATCAGATCCAAACACTTATAATTACAGATAGGCGTTCTCTTCTCATGTATTTTCAGCTTTTATCCGAGAAGGTTGTAATTACAGATAGTGAAAGATGTTGTGGCCCTCTACACCCTCCAGCAGGCCCCTCTGGTGCTGCCGACTCCACGTGGCAAGAGAAACCTCTGCTTCTCCTATACGCACACTCACATCTCTGACAGCCAAAGCGCTCTGCTTTTGTTCGGAGCGTCTCTGATAGAGACCGTATACGCCAAGACGAAAAGGAGCGGAAAGCGAGAGAATAAAAAGAATAGTGGAATCTGACTGCCAGCCAACATACGGGAGAAGACCAAGGGAGGATGTATCCACACCCTTCCAGATGAATAGACCAGTAGAAGGAAGGGGTGTGATATACAGCCTGACTCTGAGGATTCAGCCAGTCTTCAATGGAATGTTCTAGAGAGGCCTTGATGGGTAATTAAGCACGGACAATTAGCGCTCTGAGATGAAGGCTGAGCAGAAATACGTTGACAGTATAATCTCCAAAAACGCACACACTAACTCATGCACACACCATACACACACGGCACACATTTACTACACAGATTTTAATTTATGCCTTTCGGCCTAACAGACAGCAGTTTAAACGTTAGAAAGCAGCGTTCGGACTTAAAAACAAAAAGGAAAACCACATACGGCCTCTTCTCCCTTGGTTCGGCAACAGAATTGGAAAGATAAACCTGTATGTCATATTCAATAACATGAATATTCATTAATTCATATATTAGTTAACAAGCAGCGACATGTTGTTGATAATGATGATAATGAGGATGTTGGTGATGACAATGTTGGGAATGATTAGGATGATGATAATGGGAATGGGGATGATTAAGATGATGGGAATGATAATGATGATGGGGAAGGCGTATTCTGAGCCAGTACAGGTAAGAACTTCCTGGATAAATAAACGAAATCAACATGTGGATGATAAACAAACCACAGAGGATGTTGAAGGGGTGTGGTAAATAAGAGGGCTGTGTATATCCGTCCCAGACGCCGTGTCATCCTGGACTGTGGTGGTCAGCTGCATCGTGAGACTCTCTGGATGCTAACAGGCCCTACATGACAGTATGGCTCAGGCCCTATTTGACAGTATGGCTCAGGCCCTATATGACAGTATGGCTCAGGCCCTATATGACAGTATGACTCAGGCCCTATATGACAGTATGGCTCAGGCCCTATATGACAGTATGACTCAGGCCCTATATGACAGTATGGCTCAGGCCCTATATGACAGTATGACTCAGGCCCTATATGACAGTATGGCTCAGGCCCTATATGACAGTATGGCACAGGCCCTACATGACAGTATGGCACAGGCCCTACATGACAGTATGGCTCAGGCCCTATATGACAGTATGGCTCAGGCCCTATATGACAGTATGGCTCAGGCCCTATATGACAGTATGACTCAGGCCCTATATGACAGTATGGCTCAGGCCCTACATGACAGTATGACTCAGGCCCTACATGACAGTATGACTCAGGCCCTATATGACAGTATGGCACAGGCCCTATATGACAGTATGGCTCAGGCCCTATGACAGTATGGCTCAGGCCCTATATGACAGTATGATTCAGCCCCTCCCCACACCTCTCTGTCTTCCTGGGAAGGGCTTTGGGCTCGTCATGGAAACAGTGTTCACTGTCCTCTCCAGAATAAGTGTCCTCTCCCCTTGTTTTTGACTCTTGGTAGATGTCTTCAGGATTTAACTCTTCCTTGTCATTGGCTGAGGGGATGCCGTTGGGATATGTATTCCTTTTGTCACTGGCTATGGAGATGTCTGTAGAATCAATACCCCTCATGTGATTGGCTAAGGAAGTTTCCAAAGCATCAATACCTCTTGTGTCATTGGCTAAGGAAGTTTCCAAAGCATCAATACCTCTTGTGTCATTGGCTAAGGAGGAGTCCACAGAAGCAGTACCTCTTGATTGATCGGCAAATGAAGTTTCCATAGAATCAATACCTCCTGTTTCATTGGCTGAAGAGGTGTCCATGGAAATAATATCTCTAGTTTCATTGGCTAAACAAGTATCCATAGCATCAATACTTCTCGTATCATTGGCTAAGGAGGTGTCTACACAATCCAAAAATGTTTTACTGGCTACTGAGTTTTCGGTAGACTGTAGATCTTTTTTACCATCGGCAATTAAGATGTTGATCGGATCTCTGTCTATCGTTTCATTAGCTGAGGAGGCCACAAGGTCACCTGAACAACTCTTTGTGCTGTAGTCTATGTGGGGAGTGGAATTCCTGGTCTTCTGTGGGGGCCTGGGCTCCCTGACGGTGCTGTAGCTGGTCAGCACCAAGGACATCCTCCGCTGGGGGCAGTCCTGTCTCTGGCAGCGGTACAGCCCTCGGAAGGCGGAGCGGAACTTTTGGGACATGAGGTTGTAGACCACGGGGTTGATGGCGCTGTTGGCGTAGATGCAGGTCCTACAGAACAGCAGGAACCAGGCGTCCAGGTAGGGCGTGGCCACGAAGGAGTTGATCAGAACCAGCGTCCGGTAGGGCATCCAGAGGAGGGCGAAAAGGATCACGACCACCGCTAACATTTTAGTCACCTGGAGAAGGGGGGGTGGGGGGGTCGGGGGGGGGCATTAGAGAAGAGGTTAGATCAGGATCACCTGTCAGAAGACACTTTCCTTTTTGGGGGGGTCAACCTTGAAGATAACCCAGAGAAGGCAGAGTGACATCATATCTGGATCTATTCACCGCACGTTAAAGACAGTTGAATATCGCCACAGAAAACACATTTTTCATATCGTCTGATCTCTCCTTGACTTATCCCGCTCCTATGTGTGCGTGCATGTGAGCATGTGTGTGAGGCTCAGTGAAAAGGGCTGTTGATAGTCGTCTCTGCCCAGCGGGCTGTCTGTCCTAGGTGGAGGAAACCCAGGGGTGCTGGGGGGGCCAGGGGCGATAGGAGAGGGGTGTCGTCCAAACAGAAACTGAGGGAAAGAGAGGGAATAGGAGACACGCGGGGATGGAGACGGAAAGAGAAGAAGAGCAGAGAGGGCGTGTGAGAGAAGAGCGAGAGGGAGAAGATGGAATGCTGTTGACGGAGAGAGAGAGAGAGAGAAAGGTGGTGAAACTGGGAGAGAACGAGAGAGGAGGAGTGGAGAGAGGATTAGCCGGAGGCAGAGAGAGAGAGAGAATGAAAATGGGAAACTGAGAGAGAGAGAGAGAGAGAGACAGAGACAGAGACAGAGACGAGACAGAGACAGAGACAGAGAGAGATACAGAGACACGAGAAAGAGAGAGAGAGAGAGATACAGAGACACATAGAGAAAGAGAGAGAGAGAGAGAGAGAAAGAGAGAAAGAGAGACAGACGGTGATGCAGAATAGAGAGAGAGGTAAGGAAAGATAGCAGAGAGCAGCATCACTCAGCCCATGGCTTTGTGACCATGGCGACAGTCAAACTCAGGCAGAGGTTCCACAACCCTCCTGAGACAGAGGGCCCAGTCCCACCCAGCTCAGCACTCCAGGCATTAGCCTTATCGCTTCCAGACAATACCACAGGCCTTCACTACACCCCACCCCCTCAACCACCCCCTCAACCACCTACCCACCACCCCCACCTCCCTCCCCAGCTTCCCTTTATGTCTGTAACTGTTTTTCCGCTTAAACACTTCTCTCTCCTGCGTCAAAACAGTGTTGTTGAATCACACAGCAACCTTTTGCTCTTCATTCCCTCGGGTTTTTGATCAGAGCAGAAGAAAGGCGCGAGGCGTTGGCATGACGATAACAGGGTTTAGTATCATCCGCGCCTCTTTAGCGATAAATGTTAAGTGAGATAAGCAGCCCCGTGAGAACGCGCACGGTGGTGACAGCAGCCTTCTCAGGTGAAATAAAGGGATCCGCCACAGCGTAACTAAGCCCGTAATTGAACAGGAGAGAGGCGGAGAGTCGCGCTTCTAATTATCAACCGGCGTGATAATGAGAGGCGCGCGGATCACAGCGACATTCTGAATTCAAATCTAATTACTGTCACTCCAGATGAGCGGGAAAACACAGCCCCGACGCAGCGCTGCCAGAGCAGGTCGCTGCACACGACAGATGCACCGATTAGAGCAACTGACACGGGTTCACTGTAGGTAGAAAACAGGTTAACGCTGTCAGATGACGGTGTCTGGTCCAGACACCTGCATGCAGCCCAAGGACCTCCTACAGTCAGATAAAATAGGTCCGCTTGATTGATTAACAAATCCCACCGACGGACAAACTACAGCAAAGCAAGTGGTGGATATCAAACAATCCCCCTCGAGTATGTTGTACCCATGTACCCGTCAGGTCTGCTGCTTGGCAAGATGCTTGAGGGGATCACAGTCATAGACGTGTTGTTATCAGAACAGAGGCTTATCGTAATCTTTATCTGATCATATCAGTCTCGAGAACAGAGGACCCCGGCGAGCCTGTTGAGGAACTGAGGGAATGACATCATCTCCAGCATTAAGCACACTTCAGAGCAAATCCCAAATCACATTATGCAAATCTTCAGTTCAAATGAAACCCTCTTTGAACACTGGCGATTAGGATCTCCACAGTCACACGTTCGTAAACGTGTGTTCACGCACTGAACGTGCACACAAAGCCAGCACACGCGCATGCATTCCCACCCACATCCATATACATGAGCGCATGTTTACATTCACACATTGATACAGCTGCTGTGGACATATGGCAGAATGTTCTGAGTGACTGTGTTCTGCAGAGCTGGCTGTTCTTCCCTGACTCCTTGGCTCAGGCATGAAACAGACACTAAAATCACACAAAAACACGAAAATATCTAGAAGGACACACACAATAATGGATTTCTCCAGATGGAAGTAATTCAATACAATTACATTCAGCTGTTGACAAGGTTGAGATGTAGACCTACTCTCTTCTCGCTCTGCTAGCTCTGGCCCAGTCAGTCTATTTCTTTATTTCAGTCAGTCTATGTATACTATGGTCCAGACAGCCTATATTTATTGGTCCAGGCAGGCCCTGCTTTATATTATGGTCCAGTCAGTACATATATTATGATCATTGCAGGCTATATATTAAGGTCCATGCAGTCATTTATTATGGTCCATGCAGTCATTTATTATGGTCCAGGCACCCTACGGTAGTCCAGTCAGTTTATATATTATGGTTCGGTCACGACAGCCTATTATAGTCCCGGTAGCCTATTTGTTCCTAATGTGTTCCTGGATGATCCTCCATTAGGTGGGCGGGGCACTGGATCTATAGATCAATGCTCTATCAGGCTGAAGATCTGTTCTTCCAGGAGCTATGACCTTTGATCTTTGCTAAGACCTGAGCATTCAAGCGTCCCCTTACCTATTTACTTGGGGATATCCATCATTAGATTCTAATATGACATTCCAACTACAGCATACAATCAGAATAACTGGACAGCAGTTAATGTCACCCTAATGTGTTATTTATTACTGTAATGAAGCCTAGAGGAAGTGTATTTCACCATAAAACTTCCTTATACAAAATAATAAATAAAGTAAAACATGCAGGTAAACAACATTTGCTGTGTAATTGAATCTCTTTAGGAATAAATGTTTAGTCTGAGAGGTATGAAGTGACACTTAGCATACTGCCACCTTGACAGGAGACACCTCGCTCTAAAACATCAACCTGGATTGGACATAAGATGGAAAAATGTATTTTCAATTTAAAGTTAGTCATTCAAACCATTGGGAAACTGTCTAATAAATCAGCATTCTGAGAACCATGAAATGCTTTGTTCTTATTGGCTGGAATGTGCTCCAGCTGAACTGTGTCTTCTAGAGGCAGAATCTGACATGATAGAGCAGAGACCGCCATGGACAATAATGACCCCAGCTTCACCATCACACCGATGAGTGGACACATGCAATTACGGGCTTTCCCATAACGCATTGAGAGCTCAGTAAAACATGTCTTCTGGAAGGTCTTCCTGCTCCACAGAGAGAGAGCTGCCACACAGGGGCCAGGAAAGAAGATGAAGAAACCATTACAGTCTTAAAGGTTGGACGTAAATTTATGCCATGTCATCAGGCTCTGGAAAGAGCTGACCACTTAGCAGAAGTGACAGCGAGCTAATCCCCCCGGTCAATCTGGGGATGGAGGAGGAATGAAGAAGGAGGAGACATGGGAGGAGGACTGAGGGGAGGGGGTGAGGTGAGGGGGCGAGGGGAGGGGGCGAGGGAAGGGGAGGAGGGGAGGAGGGGAGGAGGACTGAGGGGAGGGGGTGAGGGGGTGAGGCGAGGGGGCGAGGGGAGGGGGCGAGGGGAGGGGAGCGAGGGTGACAGGAGGGAAATTGAGACAAAGTGCATGTCTGAGGCCTCCTGTAACACACCTGTTTCCTGGATGACAGTGCGCTCTTGGGCCGGCCCTGGCGACCCCCCTTCTCCCGGGGCTCGCTGCAGCTGCGGCGCAGCGTTGTGGCGTTAGCGCCCCCCCCGGCCTCGGGGCAGTTGGGCAGCGGGCTGAGGTACAGGATGCGGGCGATGAGGCCGTACAGCACGATGGCGACGAGGAGGGGCACCACGTAGAAGATGGCGAAGTCGATGAGGTAGACGGGCAGGTAGAGACTGCGGGAGACCTTGTAGCCACACTGCACTGTACCGTCACGCCCCACCTGGATGTCCACCAGGAAGAACCACAGCATGCAGTACACGCAGGTGAACGACCACACGGCCGCGATGATGCGCTTGGCCCGAGACACTGTACACATCGTCTGAGCTCTCATTGGGTGGCATATGGCGATGTACCTGGAGACAAACAGATGATGTCAGAGGAAGCTATGAACAACTAGCTTTACATTTAGTCATTTAGTCATTTAACAGACGCTTTTATCCAGAGCAACTTACAGTAAGTACAGGGACATTCCCTCGAGGCAAGTAGGGTGAAGTGCCTTGCTCAAGGACACAACATAATTTGGCACAGCCGGGGAATCGAACCAGCAACCTTCTGATTACTAGCCAGATTCCCTAACCTGCCACCTGACTCCAGCTTTGAGAATCCAATACACCCACATTACTTTCTGTCTGAGAAATTTAGGATGTAACGTTATATTCTGAAAATACTGGTGCTTAGCATTATCTCCTTGCCGGCAAGCATTAAACTATCGTACTTTCTTTCAATCCGACGACTCTGTGCATTTCTTGATAAAGAAATTGACCAATGTAACAGACCTGGGTCTGACTCCAGGTGGCGCACATGTCACTTCCTCCACAGTAACGGCCGTATCGTAGACTGAGGACATGCCGACGCCCAACGGCGTTACAAATCAAAACACGCCTAACCTGACCCCAGGTGTGACCGTGCTTTCAAACAGCAGCGTCTCTCACCTCTCCATGGTGAAGGCGGTGATGGAGCAGGACGACACGTTGATGCCCAGGTACTGCAGGTAGGTGATGCCCAGGCAGCCCGCGTGGCCGTACACCCAGGTGCCCGTCAGGCTGTCGGAGACGTTGGGCAGCCCGGCTGCCACCAGCACCGTCAGGTCAGCCACCGCCAGGCTCACCAGGTAGCAGTTGGTGGGCGTGCGCATGTGGCGTGTCGTCAGGACCACCAAGACCACCATGACGTTGCCCACGATGCCCGCACCGCAGACCAGCAGCACCAGGAAGACGGACACTGTCTTGTACTCCAGGGATTGGTAGACAGGGTCCCCGGGGACTGACCAATGAGATGTTGGTGGGTGAGCTCCCATTTTCAGCCATGTTTGACGGTGACGTGAGGATTGAGCCGTTTGTGTGAATAGGAGTAAAGCTGGGATTCAATAGAGGTTCTGTCTCCTTCTGTCTCCGCGTCTGTGAGAAGTGACTTGTAAATGAACGCGCTGTTTAAACATGGCGGGTGGATGGTTGAACGAGTCTAATGTTCCTCTTGAAAGATGCTTTATCTTCTTTGTTAATCTTGGCCTTTTCAATAAGATGGTAGTTCATCTCCTCAGACACAGGTCTTACAGGGACGTTATTTGATTTTCATCAAATCAACATGTCGATTTTCCCTGGGCTATTCAGCACAGATGAGCTTTCAATTGATCCAGCTGCAAATCAGAGAAAGAAGTGAAGATAACAGGACATAAATGGACCATGGGGAGGGTTCACCCTGACGTGCTCATACTTATTATTGCACAGGCATGGTAAAACGAGCTTACGGTTATAGCTGACTGGGACAGACAGACAAATTCAGTGTGAGGGTTAACTGCTTGTCTAAACACCATGGTGGTAAGTAAGGGCCATATTAAACGTGTTCTCTGTTCTCTGAGTCTTCTGGTAGTTTACCTGCAGGCTGATGGAACCCGTGGCCTTAACATCAGCACCATCCAGGCACCACATGCTCTACAGGCAATTATTCAAATGAGGCCTTTTAGTTCTGCTCATTTTTCAGTTTCAACCAGTCAACAACTTAGCCAGACAGTTAGCGTGCCAGCCAGCCAGCACAACCAACCAAAGCAGCCAGCCGGTTGGACAGCTAGTCAGTACAGCCAACCAGCCACCCAGCCAGTCAGTTAGTGAGCCAGCACAGCCAGCATGCATGTCAGTGAGACTTCTCCTTGTGATATAGATGTTTTCATGTTATTCTAATTATGAAATCATATAATGTAATGACCACTGTATGCTGGGAAAGAAAGACATATAATAAAATGTGTTTTTTACTAGTGCATGTAAGACAAGGGATTGGGACTGAGCGGGTGAGTGACTGGGGGGGAAAGGGGAATGAGTACAAGCGAGTGAGTGAGTGAGTAAGCGAATATGTGAATGAGCAAGTATGTGAGTAAATGAGAATATGCATGAGCGAAAGGTATTGTGGTAGTGTGTGAGTGAGTAAGGGTGTGAATAAGTGAGGGTACCAGTGGATGAGGGTGTGAGCGAGTGAGGGTACCACTGGATGAGGGTGTGAGCGAGTGAGGGTACCAGTGGAGGAGAGTGTGAGTGAGTGAGGGTACCAGTGGGTGAGGGTGTGAGTGAGTGAGTCTGTGAGTGTGAGTGACTGGGAGTATAAACAGGCCAGGCCTCTGCTGGTCGCTTCCCTGTTTCTCTGCTTTGTAAATGAGATTGGATCTCCCCTCCGGAGGGCTCTGTCTAATAAATTGAGTCGGACATGAAATGAAAAGTCATTTATATTTTCTTCCAACTGTCAGCCTGAGACCCCTCTCCTCTCCCCATGTCTACCGCCCAGTAAAGTTAGTTTGAAATGAATATCCATTCATAACTTTGCTTTGCAGGGATAGTGGTTGCTATTTTAAGCCCAGAATAAAAATCGATAAAACTTCCGACAATAATAACAAGTGTTTATACTATACAGAAAAACCAATACCGAACTTCGGCAGTAATCTGTGTATACGCGTGCGTAGATCCATGTGTGCATGCGGGCGTGCGTGTTCAGTGTGTCCGTGTGTGTGCGCATGCACAATATAGATTAAAGCAAGCCAAAGAAATGGCTCCTCACGGTGGTTTCGACGAACAATCCTTCATGTTGCGTAGCTCCTCAACTCCAGCCCAATCCCATTTATTTCCCCAGGGATTAGAGAACACACTTCACTGAGCCTTGACTGAGACAACACTTCACACAGCGCTGTGTATACCCAGTTAATCACTGGGTTGAAATGTGGCATAATCTGAAATTGCCTATCAAAGTCAGTGACTTTTCTGGGGCTCTGTTCCCTTGGTCTGTTCTTCTTCACAAGAGGAGCACAGCTCTGCTCAGTCACAGCCTGGTCTGCTGCTGCCTCTCTGGGTCATTCACCCCTGAGGCAGTTATAGTCTGGATTCTATACTGTCCTTGATGGCCCTGGATGACCCCAGTGTCTCCTCCCTACCCCCACCCTGGAATTGCATTTGGATCCTCTTGGGTACTTAGCTCAGCCAGTCCCGAGGGTCTTATCCTACAGATTTATGCAGTCAGACTCCCACAAGCATCTGGTCAGTTCATGACCACATATCATGACTAATAAATATTGATGATGTATGATTCCGATGAAAATGAATTACATGAATGTCATTCCATAAAGACAAGTCGTGTGAAACAGGAATGAATCAAATATAGCTGCATTATTCATTTAACACCTAACTCCTCACACAACAATATACTGGTCATAGACAGTGCCATGTGATGGAGATGAGGAAAAGATAAGCAGGTATTTGCATCTCCAATAGCAACAATCTGACTGGACCAAAAACATGGTGTATTATTAGTAATAAAAAAAGTGACATTCAGCAATCCTACTAAGAGTACTGTTCCAGATGTAATTACTATGATTGAATGGTTGGTTCTATGCAAACAAGTGCTTAATACAGTATTGCAATAAGCTTGTATCAGTATATGTAGACTATGACAATGTTACATAGGTTATGGTCTTCAGCAAATACAAAATGAATCACAACTTATTTACATATTACGCCTCAGCTGCCATCGGTCAAGTCAAAACGCGAATAACCTTACCTCATAACCATTTTTGCGACCAAGTGTGCAGACACACTATCCTCTTCTCCATCTGCAAATTCTGTCCGTCTTTTATGAGACAAATATAGACTTGTGGGGATCAGATATGTCTAATGTATCCAAGTTAGCCAGTGGACAGTTCAGTGGACCAGAACACTAACATGGAGTTGCCTTCTATGCGCTCTGATCATACCTCTCCAACGCTCACTTGTGCGCTGATTCCTTGGTGCCAAGGAGTTGAGCGCTTCTTACTTTTCATGACTCATGTCCCCCCCCTAGCGCTCAGACGCTGCCATTCTCGTCTCAGGACGTGGTTTTCAAAGAAGTCGCTAATAAAGCACTACGGTTTTTAATTAGCCTAGTCGGTGGTTTATGGGTTATAACTTTTAGGTGCATTTGTTGTGTGTTCTTGAAACAAATGTGGCCGCGTTCGGATTGTACTGTTTCCTTCAACACTAATCCTATATCTGTTTCAATTATTTTTCTTTCAATTGCAGGTTCTGGTTAGGCAATTTGATCTAAGATAGGGGAAGGGGGGGGCACGAGCCGTGAGCGCGGCGATCTACACGGTCGTATCTTGATGACGTAAAGGTAATGGCCGCCATAGATGGCCGCTCTCTCTGTATCGTGTAGGTTTTTTTGTTTTCTTCAACATAGCGGATAAATCAGACATACACTTATTTACACTGGAGAGTAAAAACTGAAATAAAAAAGCTGGGTAGTTCCTAAGACGTCGACCCTGTCTTCAAAGAGGTTCAGGCTGAAAAGGTGACTGAATTCCTTCAAATATTAGCGGACATAAGCAACTTGGTTGGTGAGAAAGGGATGGCTGCATTGTAGAAAAGCATGCTTTCATAGCCGATCGTAGAGCAATATTGTCCGTGTCAAGTTGATTTTGGTGTGTGGATTTGGTTGGAACGTTTGTTAAAACACGCTAGTTGTATAGTTCGGAGATATTTTTAATGTATCTTGTCTTATTCACCGCGCTGTCAAATTTAGGGCCTACCTAGCCTAGCTGGCTAACTGTTGCTGGGTAGCCTATCACAGATCCACATCGTCGCCGGACCGCAACTAGCATTAGTTAGCTAGTACCTAGAGCTAGCTTACTGTTTCCAGATGTATACTTTATTTATTGAAAGCGGAATATCTAAATTAGTATCGAATAGTTTGCATTTGGCCAATTAGGTTCGGGGTTGATTGAAATATAGAACATTACCTTGCCCATTCCCCCAAAATTTGTGTGCCGCTAATCTGGTGTCTGGGTATACATCGTTATATGACCTACCAAACGCAGATTTAAAAGTTTGTAATTGAAGGGGTGTATTAGATAATCATGTAATATACATACAATAATTTTAAGTAAAGGTAATTACATTCATGTTCCATCTAACGTTTGTGTTGTGAAACATCATTTGTAGTTATGTGTACGTTTTAGTTGTCAAATATGCAATATTCTATGCACGTATTAACCTTGCATGGTATTTGTCTTTCTCCAGTGGCACGTTCTCCGATGGACACTCCTGAAAGCCCCACCCTGTCCCCCCAGTCGCCTGAGGAAGAGAAGGGGCTGTCGGACAACGAGCTGCTGGACTCTCCGGACGAGGATGATGAGGAGGACAGATTGATTTCAGACAGCGAACTCCTCAATGAGGACGACCAGGACAGGCTGGAGGACGGTGAGGGAGGAGGGGACTCAGAGCTGGAGGAAGAGGAGGAGAAGGTGGTCCAGGAGCTTGTCTCTGACCCTGAGGACGAGGAGCAGGCAGGGGGAAGATTTGAACACATGGGGATGGAGCAGCTGGAGGAGGATGACGATGAGGAGACTGTCGTGCTGTTGGATGGGGATGGTCCACAGACCATCCAATCACCTGAGGAGGATGACGAGGGCGAGGACAGAGTCATCGAGGACACACCCCAGTCTCCTGATTCAGAACCGTACAGAGGAAGGCCCAGGTTCTCCCTGGCCGAAGAGGAGGAGGGAGAAGGGCGAGGGAGGACTGATAAGGAGGAAGAAGGGGACGACGGCGTGGGATCCTCCGTGGGCGTCGAGCCTCGAGAGGACGAGGAGGACGACGACGACGAGGACGAGGAAGAGCTCAACCAAAGGAGAGTGGCGGTGATGCGGGAGATGAAGGAGGAGGCGTCCTCCGTGTCCAGAGAGCTGGACGAACACGAGCTGGACTACGACGAGGAGGTCCCCGAGGAGCCCATCGTTCCCCAGCAGGACGAGGACGAGGAGGAGGGCGAGAGGGACCCCGGGGAGGACGAGCAGGAGGAGAACAAGAGCGTCAAGAAGAAGGAGAAGAAACGCATCCTGCCTCCGTCGCCTAAGGAGGCGAAGAGGCCCGAGGACGGCAGGGCGACGGAGAGGGGGCGGAGGGACTCGTTCAGGGACAAGAAGAAGGACGAGGACGACGGAGAGATCGACGAGGGAGAGATCGATGTAAGTCTTCACAGGGTCCCGGTCTAAGTCCTCCCACACGCTGGCTGTGTACAGTCTGAACGGGGGGTCGTCTGAGGATGGGGATGATGCTGTGCACAGTCTGAACAGGGGTTGTCTGAGGATGAGGATGATGCTGTGCACAGTCTAAACGGGGGTCGTCTGAGGATGAGGATGATGCTGTGCACAGTCTGAACAGGGGTGGTCTGAGATGATGCTGTGCACAGTCTGACAGGGGTGGTCTGAGGATGGGGATGATGCTGTGCACAGTCTGAACAGGGGTGGTCTGAGGATGGGGATGATGCTGTGCACAGTCTGAACAGGGGTTGTCTGAGGATGGGGATGATGCTGTGTACAGTCTGAACGGGGGTCGTCTGAGGATGGGGATGATGCTGTGCACAGTCTGAACAGGGGTGGTCTGAGGATGGGGATGATGCTGTGCACAGTCTGAACAGGGGTTGTCTGAGGATGGGGATGATGCTGTGTACAGTCTGAACGGGGGTCGTCTGAGGATGGGGATGATGCTGTGCACAGTCTGAACAGGGGTCGTCTGGGGATGAGGATGATGCTGTGCACAGTCTGAACGGGGGTGGTCTGAGGATGAGGATGATGCTGTGCACAGTCTGAACAGGGGTTGTCTGAGGATGGGGATGATGCTGTGCACAGTCTAAACGGGGGTCGTCTGAGGATGGGGATGATGCTGTGTATTCTTCTGTCGCCTCTCAAACGTGTAGGGAATCCTCCACACATCAGTGTGGTGTCATGTAGGACATGGGGGTGATGCAGTGTGTGGTGTTTTGTAGGATGTAGGGAGGATGTTAGGTGTTTTGTAGAATGTGTGGATGATGTGTGTGTTTTGTAGAATGTGTGGATGATGTGGTGTTTTGTAGAATTTGTGGATGAAGTGTGGTGTTTTTGTAGAATGTGTGGATGAAGTGTGGTGTTTTGTAGAATGTGTGGATGATGTGGTGTTTTGTAGGATGTAGGGAGCAGTGTTGGGGGTAACGCGTTACATACTATTATTACTTAAGTGAGTAACAAAGTAATATAACACGTTATTTTTGACGTTGAGTAATATTATTACAGTTACTTATTTAAGTAACTTGCGTTGTCCTAGTTACTGCATGTATTCAACAAATGACTTAAATAGCCTTATAAATACAGATGGTTTCCTAAAGGACACTCCCTGGGCGCAGTGGCTGACTGTTTGCCTTTGATTCACGCTGCAGGCAAACACAACAGCAATCATGGCCGCAGAACGTGTTACGTTTTCGGCGTGGAAATATTCACACTATTTCCCCTTTCATTGAAGATATTGGAAGAAACATTCAAGTTAAATGCAAACTGTGCCCCAACAAAATATTATCTACTGCCCAAAACGGCACTTCAAACTTCTCGAAAGTGTCCATAGAGAAACTAAGCTGGAAGCTAGCGAGAAATCCACTTATAATAGAGATGGTGACCCGTTTCCACAGCTCGATACTAAAAGTAATAGTAAAAGCAGAGTGCGAATTATATAATGACATGAATCGGGGGGGGTCAACTTATTTTCCAAGGCGTAAAGTAATATTTACGATTACAGGTAAGCACGATATATAAATGTATCGACCCCCCGACCTGTTGTGTTTACCTCTTTTGGGGTCTTTGTCTTAATGAGGGGGGTCAAACCCCCTTGTAATTCGCACATTGAGTAACAATAATATAATAACTAATACAATTACTTTGTACAGAAAGTAATATTGTAACTTAATCACACTACTTTTACTGAACAGTAATAACTAATGTATTACTTTTTTGAGTAACTTTCCCCCAACACTGGTAGGGTGGATGTGTGGTGTTTTGTAGGATATGTGGATGATGTGTGGTGTTTTGAAGAATGTAGGGAGGATATGTGGTGTTTTGTAGGATGTAGGGAGGATGTGTGGTGTTTTGTAGGATATGTGGATGATGTGTGGTGTTTTGTAGGGTGGATATGTGGTGTTTTGAAGAATGTAGGGAGGATATGTGGTGTTTTGTAGGGTGTAGGGAGGATGTGTGGTGTTTTGTAGGATGTAGGGAGGATGTGTGGTGCTCTGTATGAGTTAGGGATGATGTGTGGTGCTCTGTATGAGTTAGGGATGATGTGTGGTGCTCTGTATGAGTTAGGGATGATGTGTGGTGCTCTGTATGAGTTGGGGATGATGTGTGGTGCTCTGTATGAGTTAGGGATGATGTGTGGTGCTCTGTATGAGTTAGGGATGATGTGTGGTGCTCTGTATGAGTTGGGGATGATGTGTGGTGCTCTGTATGAGTTAGGGATGATGTGTGGTTGAGTTAGGGATGTGTGGTGCTCTGTATGAGTTAGGAATGATGTGTGGTGCTCTGTATGAGTTAGGGATGATGTGTGGTGCTCTGTATGAGTTAGGGATGATGTGTGGTGCTCTGTATGAGTTAGGGATGATGTGTGGTGCTCTGTATGAGTTGGGGATGATGTGTGGTGCTCTGTATGAGTTAGGGATGATGTGTGGTGCTCTGTATGAGTTAGGGATGATGTGTGGTGCTCTGTATGAGTTAGGAATGATGTGTGGTGCTCTGTATGAGTTAGGGATGATGTGTGGTGCTCTGTATGAGTTAGGGATGATGTGTGGTGCTCTGTATGAGTTAGGGATGATGTGTGGTGTTCTGTATGAGTTAGGGATGAGTGTGGTGTTCTGTATGAGTTAGGGATGATGTGTGGTGTTCTGTATGAGTTAGGGATGATGTGTGGTGCTCTGTATGAGTTAGGGATGATGTGTGGTGCTCTGTATGAGTTAGGGATGATGTGTGGTGCTCTGTATGAGTTGGGGATGATGTGTGGTGCTCTGTATGAGTTAGGGATGATGTGTGGTGCTCTGTATGAGTTAGGGATGATGTGTGGTGCTCTGTATGAGTTGGGGATGATGTGTGGTGCTCTGTATGAGTTAGGGATGATGTGTGGTGCTCTGTATGAGTTAGGGATGATGTGTGGTGCTCTGAGTTGGGGATGATGTGTGGTGTGTTGCTCTCTAGGATGATGACCTGGAGGAAGGGGAGGTCAAAGACCCCATGGACCGCAAGATCAGACCTCGGCCAGTCTGTCGGTTCTTTATTAAAGGTGAGTGGTCCAGAAGTGCACAAACACACATACACAGGAGCATATAAACATCACAATGAGAGTATTAATGATTCATTGATTCTTGATTCATGTAATTGTCATTAATGTGAATATAATTATCAATGAATCTGATCAACTACCAGTCCGTTTGAGCAAACGTATTCATTTCCAGTGTATTTGCCAATACTGAAACTTAACAGTAGAGGGAGCCATTGGGCTTTACATCAATGATGGAAGTTATTGTTGCATCACCAGTTGGAGAGAAACGGGTGGTGTGAATACATTTCTTCTTCAAATCTTTCGAAGTCATTCTAAAGCTAATCCTCACCAACATCTGTCCCCCGTCCACAGGAAACTGCACCTGGGGCATGAGCTGCAGGTTCATCCACCCTGGGGTGAACGACAAGGGCAACTACTCACTCATCAGCAAGCCAGACCCCTTCTCCCCCAACGGAGCCCCGCCCGGGGGGGCGCCACACGCACTCATGCCCAACAACCCCTGGGTATGCCATGTTCTAGTGTTCTAATGTGTGTCTTTCTAGTGTTGTGTGTGGTGGGTTTAACTGTGCCCCCTCTCCTTCCTCACCACCGCCAGGGTGCCCCTGTGGTAGAGGAGCTGCCCCCGCCCCCCCCCTCCAGTGGAGCCCCCAGTCGAGAGTGCCTGGGAGAGGGGCCTGAGGCATGCCAAAGAGGTACGACGCCATCAAAGCCCTGGACATTGTCACACAGACCTGCCCTCATGCACACCGAGTAACACCTGGATGTTACGGTTACCCCCCCCCCTCCACCCAAGAGCCTCGTTGCGTCTTCTGTCTCTGTTTCTAATTACATTTAAGCTAACACGTTCTTCCAGCTCATAGTCCATCTCCTCGTATACAATTTCACTGGTCCTCTCACATGCGTCATACCAGAAGTTTTTTTTTGCTTCTTTCCTCATAGCTAGCTAGTGATAGATAGATAGTAGATAGCTACCTAGCTATATTGGGGAAGTATAAATATATTAAAATATTATTTTGTTTACCAAACCCCAGTATCTTCCTTCTGTGAGGTTTTCCTGCGCTACGACCAAACCAACCGCCGTTTTGCGCCATTGCGCCGCCTAGTGCAAAACAAACGCTTACTCATCTTTGTGACCTCCTTCCTGGGACCCCGCAGGTGTTGAAGAAAGCGACGATACGCAAAGAGCAGGAACCGGACTTTGAGGAGAAACGCTTCAACGTGACGATCGGGGAGGACGAACGAGACTTCGACAAAGAGAACGACTTCTTCAGGGAGAGGAGCTACCGTATCACACGCGACATCAGAGAGTAAGACCAACAGAAAGTCTGGATGAACACCAGGCCCTAGACATCCTGTTTAGGCCTGTATCTGTGCTTGACTGATCTGGCCTGTATCTGTGCTTGACTGATCTGGCCTGTATCTGTGCTTGACTGATCTGGCCTGTATCTGTGCTTGACGGGTCTGACCTGTATCTGTGCTTGACTGATCTGGCCTGTATCTGTGCTTGACGGATCTGGCCTGTATCTGTGCTTGACGGATCTGACCTGTATCTGTGCTTGACTGATCTGGCCTGTATCTGTGCTTGACTGATCGGGCCTGTATCTGTGCTTGACTAATCTGGCCTGTATCTGTGCTTGACTGATTTTGCCTGATTCAGTACAGACCCAGAAAAAAGTCCCATTGGTAAAGCCCAGGACTGTTAAGTCCAGACAACACTGGTTGAAAGCACTAAGGACACATGTGTCATGAGGGTTTGATGCCAGGATGGGAGGCCTTCATCCCAGATCTGAAATACAGTCTGTGTCCTTTCAGTGGACACCTGACTGTCTGTGCTACTGTCTGCTATGACCAAGCATCAATAGTCATGTGTGTGTATGTGTGTATGTATCGAGTGAGACTGTGTTGTGTTTGTGTCGCTAGCCACTGTTTCACCAGCAGTCTTCTGTTTCCTGTTCTCCCCCCTCAGTGAGATTGACTTCAGAGAGCCTCTCTACGGGTGAGTGACCCCACGATCCAGACAAACCTTCTCATGTCTCCTCTTGCTCTTCAAATGCTTCTTCGGCCCACGTCACTAACACAAGAGAAACTGTGTGTGTGTCTGCAGTGGGGAACCATACCCAGACCCTTACTACGACTACGAGATGGAAGCCTTGTGGAGAGGAGGCCAGTATGAGAACTTCAGAGTCCAGTACACAGAGCCCCCCCCTCTACCCTATCATTACGCTGTGAGTACCCCCACCTCCGATGCCCTGGGAGTACACACCGTGGCCACACAGGTTGGTGTGTATGTGTGTGACTTATGTAATCATCCACTCTAGCCGGAGCGCGAGCGCGACCCCAGAGAGCGTCATCGGGACCGCGAGCGGGAGAGAGACCACCGCGAGAGAGAGCGCCGGCAGAGGGAGCGGGAGAGGGAGCGGGAGAGAGAGCGAGAGAAGGAGAGGATGCGCAGGAAGGAGGAGTGGGAGAGAGACCGCTTGAAGAGAGACGAGAAGGAGAGGCCGAGGGAGAGGCCTCTACGGGAGCCCAAGGAGCCCAAGGAGAAGAAGGAGAAGGAGGAGAAACCTCTGAAAGTGCCTCGCTCTCCAACAGACATGCCCCCCAGGTCAGTACTGCTGTGTAACAGACATGCCCCCCAGGTCAGTACTGCTGTGTTACAGACATGCCCCCCAGGTCAGTACTGCTGTGTAACAGACATGCCCCCCAGGTCAGTACTGCTGTGTAACAGACATGCCCCCCAGGTCAGTACTGCTGTGTTACAGACATGCCCCCCCCCCAGGTCAGTACTGCTGTGTTACAGACATGCCCCCCAGGTCAGTACTGCTGTGTTACAGACATGCCCCTCAGGTCAGTACTGTTGTGTAACAGACATGCCCCCCCCCAGGTCAGTACTGCTGTGTAACAGACATGCCCCCCAGGTCAGTACTGCTGTGTAACAGACATGCCCCCCCAGGTCAGTACTGCTGTGTTACAGACATGCCCCCCCAGGTCAGTACTGCTGTGTAACAGACATGCCCCCCAGGTCAGTACTGCTGTGTAACAGACATGCTCCCCCCCCCCAGGTCAGTACTGCTGTGTTACAGACATGCCCCCCCCAGGTCAGTACTGCTGTGTAACAGACATGCCCCCCAGGTCAGTACTGCTGTGTAACAAACATGCCCGGTCAGTACTGCTGTGTTACAGACATGCCCCCCAGGTCAGTACTGCTGTGTTACAGACATGCCCCCCCCAGGTCAGTACTGTTGTGTAACAGACATGCCCCCGCAGGTCAGTACTGCTGTGTAACAGACATGCCCCCCAGGTCAGTCCTGCTGTGTAACAGACATGCCCCCCAGGTCAGTACTGCTGTGTAACAAACATGCCCCGGTCAGTACTGCTGTGTAACAGACATGCCCCCCAGGTCAGTACTGCTGTGTAACAGACATGCCCCTCAGGTCAGTACTGCTGTGTTACAGACATGCCCCTCAGGTCAGTACTGCTGTGTAACAGACATGCAGGTCAGTACTGCTGTGTAACAGACATGCCCCCCCCCCAGGTCAGTACTGCTGTGTAACAGACATGCCCCTCAGGTCAGTACTGTTGTGTAACAGACATGCCCCCCCCCCAGGTCAGTACTGCTGTGTAACAGACATGCCCCCCCCAGGTCAGTACTGCTGTGTAACATACATGCCCCTCAGGTCAGTACTGTTGTGTAACAGGCATGCCCCCCCCCAGGTCAGTACTGCTGTGTAACAGACATGCCCCCCAGGTCAGTACTGCTGTGTAACAGACATGCCCCCCCCCAGGTCAGTACTGCTGTGTAACAGACATGCCCTCAGGTCAAGTACTGCTGTGTAACAGACATGCCCCTCAGGTCAGTACTGCTGTGTAACAGACATGCCCCTCAGGTCAGTCCTGCTGTGTTACAGACATGCCCCCCCCAGGTCATTACTGCTGTGTAACAGACATGCCCCTCAGGTCAGTCCTGGTGTGTTACAGACATGTCCCCCCCAGGTCAGTACTGCTGTGTAACAGGACTTATTGGGGATGGACCGTGGCTAGCTAGGTTCCACGTGGGAAGTTTTCTGTTTCTCTTTATCTGGCGAGTGTTGAGGTGTGGCGGTTTTCAGGAAGTTGAGATTGCATGTTGTCATGATGTCACGATTGTGACTAACTGACACTTTAGCAGTGTGTGTGTGTGTGTGGACTGAGGTTGGTTTAACCGGTCAGATTTGACAGACACTCACGAACATGAGTGTGTATCCAGAGTGCTGTTTCTCCAGTCAGAGTGACAGCCTTCTGTGACAGTGACAGCGGACTGACAAGACGCCTGCGTAATGTGGAGATTCTTTCTTTGGGTGTGACACTCCCCGCAGGCAGACAGACAGGCAGAATGACTTGAGACACAGACAGACAAGCAGGTAGGGAGAGTGGCTGAGACTGACAGACTGACTGACAGACAGAGGCAGAGTGACTGAGACAGGCAGCGACAGACAGACAAGCAGGTAGGGAGAGTGGCTGAGACAGGCAGGGTGGATGACTTACAGACTGAAACCTGTCACAGTGCCAGCCAGACAGACAGACAGACAGGCAGACAGACAGGTAGGGAGAGTGGCTGAGACGGGCAGGATGGCAGGGTGGATGACTTACAGACTGAAACCTGTCACAGTGCCACCAGAGTCCATCCTTGCTCAATGCTTCCTGTAGGAGAGGCAGGAGTGGAGCGGTCCCCTGTATGATGTCATCGTGATGCCAGGAAGGAAGGAAGCCAGGCTGCCACACAGAGAAACGCCCCATCATCTTTGAGTTGGAGGGCTGGGTACATGGTCTTGTAATGGACAGTGGAAAGTCGAGGGAGAGCCCCTAGCATGGAGTTAGTTTACTGTTTACATCTACCTCACCAGCCGCCCAGGCTCTGTTACATCACTAGCTCAGATTTCACACAAGTCTTGCCTCATAGATATTTCGTATTGTGTTTATTCCAGAAGGTGTGTAACGCTGCTCATGTTTGGTTCCCACCCCCCACCTAAGATTGCTTTGTTTAACTGGTGAATCAGGTTTCCACCCCCTCGGTGTGTGTACAGACCCGTGTACCGCTTGCACCGCTAGCAGGCTCTCTTGGGTGCGGGGCTAGAATGTCCTGGATATATATAGCTTCCTTATGTCTATTTTTAGCTCTTTGTGTATTGACCATATCGTATTAGCCCTCTTGCTCCTTGCCAGTGTGGGAGGAAAGTACAGGTGCGTGTACATGTCGTCACTCGTTGGCCGATCCAGTGCTACTTCCCAGATTAATTCCATAGATGGCTAACTACCGCTTTAGAAGTTCTGTGTCACTCTATCGAACTTGAACTTAGATCTGTGATACGTATGCTAGTAAATCTTTTCTCAAGTAGTACACAGTCGATGAAGTCAAGGAAGTTGTATTCGCATGTACCAAGTAGACAAGTCTATGGTGGTACAAAGTTGTCTGAACTCCTTTTTACCCAAAAGTTCTTGCGCGTGTGTGTGCGCTTTGGAGTAGACACTTTACTGCAGGGGTGGGCAATCCTGGTCCTCAGGTGCCGCTGTCCTGCATGTTCTAGATGTTTCCCTGCTCCAGCACACACTGTCCTGCATGTTCTAGATGTTTCCCTGCTCCAGCACACACTGTCCTGCATGTTCTAGATGTTTCCCTGCTCCAGCACACACTGTCCTGCATGTTCTAGATGTTTCCCTGCTCCAGCACACACTGTCCTGCATGTTCTAGATGTTTCCCTGCTCCAGCACACTGTCCTGCATGTTCTAGATGTTTCCCTGCTCCAGCACAAACTGTCCTGCATGTTCTAGATGTTTCCCTGCTCCAGCACACTGTCCTGCATGTTTTAGATGTTTCCCTGCTCTAGGACACCTATTTCTGTCTTACACAGAGCTTGATAACAACCCTGTAGCGACCATCCGGTCGTAGTCGCTTCTGGGTGCGGGGGATCCAGTTTATGACGCGCTAACAGAACCAATGTCCAGACGGGTGTATTCGGTTTGGGGTGTTCCCGTTTAATTGTATAAAAGCGGTAAAAACAATAAGACCTCCCGTCACCCTAACCTCCCATACAATGAAGCCTGTGACCCTAAATAGCCTTTGACCCGCCACCGCCACCTATGGCCGAGCCGAATATAGGTCACCTGTGCCCAAACATAAAACAACCACCACAAACCACACCCAAATGAAACAGTCCCCAATTAACCCCATAGGTGAACCATAATGGCTCCTACAAACCCATTCATTTGAATCAGGTGTGCTGGAGCAGGGAAACATCTAAAACATGCAGGACAGTGGCACTTGAGGACCAGAATGCCCACCCGTTTACAGGGTGAAGATTTGACCCTGCTAGGCTTAGCAGATGGCATACTGAGTGGAGATAACTGTCAGTAGTCAAGACAACGGTCGGCATGTTTATGCCATGCTTGGTTCAAGTTCAAGTTGGGATTTCCTCTTTCTGGCAGACAAGGAACTGCTGAACAACAGCATTCTTTTATGCAGTATAAAAGGTTACATCCTTAATTTCTCTAACAAAAACCTTCATTAATTCATCTTGGTCGCTGTGACCAAAAAAGTCGGATTATGACCCCCAAAAAAGAGATATTGCATCATTACAACAACAGTGTAGAAAAATCTATTACACACATTGCACTCGTACGCAAGTTATACACGACTCCAAAATAATGATACACAAATGATGCCGTGACGGACGGTTCACTTAGAAAACCAAGAAATGAAATGAGAGTGAATGTACCCAAGTATAGGTTTGTAATGTTTGTCAAACGGTCTCAACAGTTCTCACCGTCTCGACATGCACCAATCACCTAGCTTCCTAGCACTTCCTGTGCTCTGCACACACACACACACACACAAATTCCTTTCTAGGAATTTCCAGTCTCCAGAACGTGCTGTGACGTAGTGAAGGTAAACATGGACTGTGCTTGAGGTCGGAGTCATGATCGTTCTGACGAACGTTGTTTTCTTACACTGTACAAACATACAGGAGGGTACAGGAAATATCTGACATTGTCACTGTTAAGTCACTGTTAAGTCATCTGTTCAGGTACAGGAGACTGCCCCCCCCCCATGATGAAAAAAACGTTCCAAGAAAATTCAGATAGCTCTACCTGACTTTAAAATTGATCTGTTGTGGTGTGTAGAATATGTTGAAGACTTTCCAAAGGAACCAGCTCAAATACAACTTGACACCTGCCTGTATTGTTATTATTGAGGTGAATGTGGAAGTTCATTTGAACCTCCCATCCAGACAGCAGACTGAACTCCATGCCTTAAAGACTTGAGAGTTGATTGTTGTCAGATTGGCACAAATGATCTTATGTTCTTAAAAAACAAAATGTCCGGCCAAATAGACAAAGTCCTCTCTACCCATTCAGATATATACCCCAGGTATATATACTGTTACATGTACTTTTGATATTTGGCATATCTCCCATAGAACCTGACAACTTATTAACTGGTAAATATCCTCCTCCCTCTCTACCAGCAGGCCCATGGAGCCCCCTCAGAAGAAGGAGATGGTTCCCAATACCAATATGGTGAAGCGGCCAGACGAGTGGAAGGACCCCTGGCGGAGGTCCAAATCACCACGGAGACGACCCGGGATGGGCTCCCCACCACGTGGGCGGAGGAGACACCGGCCCTCTGGCTCCTCTGTGTCTCTGTCCATTTCCTCCAGGTAGCTGCTGTCTCTCTCTCTGTCTGTCTGTCTGTCTGTCTGTCTCTGTCTGTCTCTCTCTCTCTTTGTCTCTCTCTCTCCATCTGTCTCTCTCTCTCTCTCTTTGTCTCTCCCTCTCTCCTCTCTCCTCTCTCTCTCTCTCTCTCTCTCTCTCTCTCTCTCTCTCTCTCTCTCTCTCTCTCTCTCTCTGTGCTGTGTCCTCATGCCTGTGTCGTCCCCCCAGGTCGTCGTCTCGCTCGTCCTCCTTCACAGGGTCGGGGTCGTCAGGCTCTCGCTCGTCCTCCTTCAGCTCCTACTCGAGCCACTCATCCCAGCACAGCTCCTTCAGCGGCAGCCGCTCCAGGTCCGCTACACACACACCCACTCGAGATACACACACACACTCAAGATACACACACACACACTCTAGATACACCACCACACACCACACACTATAGCACCCACACACTTAAAACTTTAATTGCCAATTCAAAGTGACATGTGATACACACAGAGAAACCCCGGTTTACATAGACAGTACATACACACGATCACATTCTGTCCGAACATCAGCCCCGCCACCAAATGTTTTACGTATAAATAGAACTCTCTGCTTAATTTGATTTGCCGCCACGGCAAAATCAACATAAAGGAAACACTGCACACACACACACCAACACACTCTATTAATACCTGTACACCCATGCACTTGTCCTCATAGACACACATTTTAATACATGCAGCCACACACACAGTTAACCGTGTGTCTCTCTCTGTGTGTGTGTGTCTCTCTGTGTGTCTGTGTGCAGGTCCAGGTCCTTCTCCTCCTCTCCCTCGCCTTCAGGACGGAAAATCCCCCAAAACAAGCCAGAAGTCCTGCCACCACCGGCTAAAGGGTAGATACACTCATCTCATCTTCTAACTACATTCACCCAGTCATAGACAGCTAGCCTGTACCTTTACTGTACATTCACCCAGCCATAGACAGCTAGCCTGTACCTTTACTGTACATTCACCCAGCCATAGACAGCTAGCCTGTACCTTTACTGTACATCACATAAATTATGTTATCATTGTGTGTACAATCTTTCCTAGTCACATGAGAGTCTGCATGGTGATGTTGTACGCCTGCATTCACCATCATGTCTGCTGCTGTGTTGTCGATGGGGCCGTTAATATGTGTGCTTGCCTGCATGCCAAACACTGACTTCTTCTCTCCCAAGACCCCCTCCGAAGCCTGACGCCCTGCCCCCTCCTCGTAGGGAGAAGCCCCCCCCTAAGAAGCTCCCCAGCCCGCCTGCTCCCGGCCTGCCTGGGAAGCCCCCCAAGCCCGGGCCTGGGCCTGGGGAGGGGCCCGGGCCAGGGGCCAAGCCTGCCAACCCCCGGCCCGGGGCACGCCCGCCTCCACCTCCCCGGGAGCCCGGCAAACCTGGCAACCCGAGGGAGGGCCGCCGGAAGGAGAGACTGCCGCAAGACCCACCCCGCAGGTAAGACTACTGCACCCTGAGGTCACTTACCAATACTGTTCCAGGTATAGTTCAACTCATCTAACCTGGTTTTAACCCTTTGGTTATATCAAATGAGACTTAAGACTTAAGTGTTGTTACTTATGAGAGGGAGCTAGACCGAACCTGCAAATGCTGACCCCAATAATGCTAAACCCCCCCCCACGCATCAGACCCCCCCCACGACACGTGTCGGTTGCGATCGACTGTGTCTGAAATGAACTGTACTCGACCAGTCCGCATCCCCACGCCAAAACCTTGCGCACAACAGGCAAGTGACAGCATCCAGAATGCTTGTTGTACTTGAGAAACGATAGTGAAGCGCACGCCCTCATCTATGCTGTGTTCTCACAAACATGGAGGACTTCTGAGGATCAGTCAGACATGCGGTGAGGGACTACTGTCTAAGTAAGGCCCCTGTACTAGTTTGTATAAACTATGTATTCTACAAGTGTAAATACATTTGCATGGAGTATGAAGCTAGTTGGTTATTTACTTTCTGGCCTACCAGCTCCTAACATTACCGCTAGACGTCTAATGCTGGTGGCTTCCACCAAATGTGACCAGTAGAACAGTGGCGGGCTAAATTTCCATACGAGGTGGAACACAGGCTCTTTGTGTGTGTGTGTTTGTGGGTTTGTGGGAGTTCCATGTTTGTGTGTTGTGTATGTGTGGTGAGTCATGAGGAAGATAAGCAAAGGTCAGGACAGGACCCAAGTAGTGGATGGGTGGGCGGGCTGGACTACCATGTGGGCTGTCTAGGGAAACTCTCCTGGAAAACCCTGCCCCGTCCACCAAAAGCACTGTCCCACACACTAGGCTTGTTGTTGGGTGGTGTGTTACCCCCTCCCCCACACACACACAAACACTTTTATGTTCGTTTATGGTCGATTGCACGTCAGGGATGATGCACGTTTCGTGGTTAGAAGGTGAAAGTGGGTTTGGCCCTTTCTTTGGCAGGTAAGGAGCTTGGGAGGTCCGGTTTAGCGTTGATGGATGTTGAAATCCGTTTGTATTTCTTAAACACACGCACCTGTGACACTTCTCCCTGAAATCATATTGCAGGGGCTTAGTTTGGTTTCAGTGTAGGTACTGCCTAATGAGCTGAGTCATGTTAAGTCATGATGACACGCGCTCGCCATCATTTCAATGTTGGAGGAGAGAGACACACACTCGGTCACTAGAGCAGGACCCCGGGAGGTTGTCCCGCCAGAAGGACCGAGAGCGTTATGTTGTTCCTCTTGGGTTTTCTCAACTTTTTGTTCTGAACAATACCTGTTGTTACAGCCTCTGCAGCGAGGGATTATAACTGGAATCGAGATTTAGTTCAGGAAAGGAAACGGGTCCTGTGACTTTCTTTCCCTCTTACGACACACATCCTAAATGTGGCGAGCACGCCGGGATAATCTAGTGTGTCCGACAGACACACATACATCCATCTCTTCTTTGAATGTCCCCTCTGCCTCTCCATCCCTGCTCCCTCTTGCTCTCGCTCCCCCCCTCTCTGTCTCTCCGCCAGGCGGACAGTGGGCGGCGGCGCGAGTGGGAGTGGCAGCAGCTACTCAGGCTCCTCCTCCCGCTCCAGGTCACGCTCCTCCTCCAACTCCCTCTCTCGTTCGCCCTCTGACTCGCGGAAGTCCAGGTACACGCGCTGGGCGATCACAGGATCCCAGCTCTAACACTACAATACTGGTCGCTTGGAGAAAAAAAATACATTTGTCAATTATCCAAGTAGCATGTGTATTGATCCCACCCCCTCTCTCTCTCGCTCTTTTCGCCCCTACGTGCCGTGTGTCCCACTGTTCAACCACCACAGAAAATCAAGGTACTGTGTCAACTTAGTTGTCCGACCTAGCCGTGGCCGCAGGTGTGTGTTGCCTCCCTAACCCCGTCCCCCCTGCCCCCCCCGCAGGTCTCTCAGCGTGAGCAGCGTGTCGTCAGTGTCGTCCGTGTCGTCCAGCAGCAGCTCGGTCAGGAGCGCCGACTCGGAGGACATGTATGCTGACCTGGCCAGCCCCGTGTCCTCTGCCAGCTCCCGCTCCCCCCCTCCAGGACACCCCCGCTCCCCGCCTCCAGGACACCCCCACCCGCCGCCGCACCCCCGCAAGGAGCGCGGCCCGCCCCGCGAAAGAGGGCCCAACAGGGACAAAGGTAGAGCTGTTACTGCCCTCCCCCACCAGGGATTCCCCTTGTGTCGAGCAGGAAGTGGTTGTGCGCCACCCGAATCTCCGACGTGTTCCTGTACCCCTGTTCTGTGTCTCCCTCTCTTTTCATCTCCCTCTCTAACTCCCCTCTCCAACACTCGTCCAGGGAAGCCCATTAAGAAGGAGGGCCCGTTCAGGGAGGACCGCAGGAAGATGGACCCGATGTCCGGCATGCCCCCACGTGGTGGCAACCCCATGCCCAGGTCTGGGCCAGGCCCCAGGGGTCACCCTCACCCCCACCCCCATGCCCATCCCCACCAACACCTTCATCCCCACCAACACCCCCACCCCATGCAGCCCCATCCCAACATGGGGCCCCCGGGACCTTATGGCTCCCATAAGGATATCAAGCTCACCCTCCTCAACAAGGTAATTATGGGATGGCAGGACTGCAATTTTCGTTTTGCTTCTGTGCTAGGTCTGGGATTTCGGTGTAGTAGTCGGATTTTGGAAACCACATATTTGGTGCTCCAATCAGCGAACAGTGGGAGTGGCTGAGAACAATGACGTTGACGTCGGGCGCTAGTTTCAGTTGTAGTTCAGTAATGGCGGCGGAGAAAGATGCGAGCGAAGCCATTGGGTCCGTTGTGACAACGCTGACGAATATCCAGAAGTTAAAGCCGGAGCAGAACAATCTTTGCTGAGTTTTGTTGGTGGCCATGATGTTGTGGCCCTCCTCGCCACGGGGTTCGGGAAAAGTTCGATTTTCCAGCAAGTTCCGTTAGTGGTGAAGGAGTTGGCTAAGGCGTACGCTAGCGATAGGTTATGGCAGATCAGAGTGGTTCTAGGCAGATCCAGTAGTTTTAAACTTCAACAGAGTACCCGCCTTCGAGGAAGTTAACGCTTGTCAATGGAGCGATCCCAGACCCCCTGTACAAATCAAATGAACGAGGGTCTGGTTAGGACCAGGCTACTTAAGTACTGGACTGTACGGCAAACTTTTTTTCTTTCTCGACATAGCTCGACAGATATAGCTTCGTGAGAGCTGTGGTGGTGATGTGTTACCTCATTAGCATGAAGACGACAAGGTTTAGGTTTAGGATGCTGCATAAACAGTCTGGAGGGGGGGGGAGCGGACATGGCCATCGGTGAATGGTGAACCCGCGCTACAGAAATGATTAACCTGATTAACGAGGACTGGGTCCCTCAGGTACTTTCATGCTGTAAGTACCTACTCGGTGTCAAACACTCTGTTTCTCGTTCCCTTCGATTTCCACTCTGCAGCAGCAGGCAGACCGAGGTAACAGGAAGAGGTACATGCCTTCAGAAAAGGACCGGCTCCCCTCCCCTCCCAACAAGCGCATGGCCATGTCACCTGACAGAGGCGAGTATTTGCACACACTTCGTACACACCCATTATGACATCATTCCCAAACCGGCGACAGCTCCTCGTGGCTTTGTGTATTCTGCACGTGTGCGGGCGCCAAAACCACCCCTGACGTATGTAAATATGTGGTTCGTGCAATCCCCCGAAGCGAACACTCTCTGAAAAGCTTACACTTATGTTAATTATCAGTTTCTGTTGCTTGATATCACACACAGAGGAACTGTCCACTTCCCTTTCACCACACGTCCTATTGTCGGCAAATAATAAAGAAATAAAATGGTTTTGTGGTGCAGGTCGGGACAGGAGGATGCCGGGGAGACCCCCGCTTTCCCCCAGAATGGATCGGCCCAGGGGAGGCCCAGGCCAGCGGCCCATGGGTGGGGCCAGGCCAACGGCCCATGGGGGGGCCAGGCCAGAGGCCCATGGGCGGCCCCAGGCCCATGGGGGGGCCAGGCCAGCGGCCCATGGGGGGCCCAAGGCCTATGGGGGGTCCTCAGGGAGACAGGTGGGTACCTTCCAAGCACCATGATGAAATCACTGTCGCCTATTTGGTCTGGTATAGAAATGCATAAATATCCAGCTTCATAGAGTTGTTCTAAGTGTAGGAGTCTCCCGTTGGCATGGAAAAGTTTCTGAATAGCCAGACTCTGCAAGGTTATTTATTGACATTTATATTAGGGATTTTCAGTCCAGTCCACTATCACACACATATTCAGGTGTTGAGAGAACTCCAGCTAATCATTAGTCTTAACAAGGACGGCACATGGAGTTTTTCACTAACCTTAACTTCAACCTGTCCTCCCATTCTAATCCGATTTCATTCACATCGTCCAACTGTCATAGAGCTATAGAGGAACTGCAATAGCAGTTTTGTCAACACTTGCCGCGGATATTGATCTTCACTGCATATCATATGCTGGTGACCTTCTGAAAACAATGTCTGTAAAGAAGGGACTGGCCACACTGTTCAGATAAACCCCTAGCTCCCCCTGCTCCGACCCAGCAGAAGTCAGGTCATAGCAGGCTTGGGCGAGCGAGCCCTGCCCCCAGACAGGCTCCTCTGTGTGCGACAGGAGAGAGGGAAGTCTTACTTCTGCTCTGGAGGTCAACATGATGTTACGCAGACCTCACGCACACTTTATCCATGATTGCATACACACACACACATTTCATTGTGATGTCATTGAAGTGACCATCTACTTCCTGATATGATTCCAGTATGTGATTGATTGCGATGTGTCAACTCAACAGGCAGCCCTGTCGTGTGCCCTCTCTCTCTCCGCAGGAAACGCCCCTTGTCTCCACCCACCAAGTCTTCTGGGAAGGGCCCGGGTCCAGCAGCAGGCAAGCCCCCAGGCCCAGGCTCTGCTCCTTGCTCCGCTCCTGGGCCCATGCCCGGGTCTGGCTCTGGGTCCGGGCCTGGGTCAGGCAAGTCGAGCAGCACCCTGTCTCGTCGCGAGGAGTTGCTGAAACAACTGAAGGCTGTGGAGGACGCCATCGCTCGCAAGAGGGCAAAGATCCCTGGGAAATAAACGCCACCCCCATCTCCGCGTGGCTTGGCGGCCGCCGTGTGCGTGTTGTCCGTGGCAACAGCGAGTACCAAGGGACAAAAACGGTCACCTCCCCTACTCTTGACCCCCACCCTCCCCCAGCAAGGTCGCCTAGCGACTGATCGGGACTTGTATAAAGATGGAGTCTGTCACAGTATAAATGGCCGGTCTTTAATTGTTCCTAAAACAAGATGGCTACCACCAGACTCTTTTCTGCTTGTTTGCCACCAGAGAGAGGTTGTGTGGGTTTGACGTTGCTGAGACATGTTGGCAGCGGGGGGGGGTTGATGTGCCCCCCCCCACCCCCCCTGCTGCTCTCCCAGTCCAGTCAGGGCATCAGAACCATCTTCCTGTTCTGTATGGATGGATGAGTGACCACATATGATGCACAGTCCTAGTTCTGCAGTTTCTCGGCTCTCTGTGCCATCTCAATCTCTCTGTCTCTTATGTCTTATTTTCTGTTTGATTTGTATTCTCTAAAAAGACGGGAGGGGGGAGGGAGGGGGGTGTATTTAGACTGTCCTGCTCCACAGATCCTAGACTCTGCCTGTGGGTCTGTGACTTGGGGTGCACTTGATTTACTCTACCCACTAGGAGGAAATGAGTTGAGCAGTCTATAAGGTGCAAACTTTGATGTAAATCAAATGCACCTCCATTACTTAATGTACATGTCCTATCCTAGTTACACAAGCATCAGTATACAGACTGGGATGGAGGTCATAAGGTCACCAACACAGGACAGTGTCTGTGTCTGACTATGTTGGCTGTCACACCGTGTACAATAATAAAACCAGATGTTGAAACCAGACTTTTCTTTAAGTGTATGATGATTATAGAGAACAATTTGACTGATGTGTAGTACCGATTTTTTTTTAATCTTCTGCATTTTTTGTTTTACTTAACTCTTCTTCTCAAGCGTTTAAACTGATGTGTTTTATGTGTTGTGCATTTTTAGTTGACTGACTGAGCGATGTGAAGGGGACATCCGAGGATGAGAAGTGTCTGTATTGCTTTTGTGACACGAGGCTTCTGAATAAACTATTTTGATAAAGAGAGAACGCGTGCTGTTGTACTTCCAACCGCCGCACCGCTCGACACCCTCGCGTCCGCCCCCTCAGCGGTGGGTGGGTCGTCGTCGTCGAGCTCCCCGTGAGATGTGTTTTACATATTCGGTATCACACTGAAGGAAACAAGTATCACTGAGTTGTCTGAGTCGCCTGAAGACATATACGTTTCCCCAGATACATTTAGCAAATACGTTTACTGGATGGACTCCATTCCAGTCAGGATGCTAGAGGTGTCTTGGGAAGGACAAATGAGCAGCTAGAGCCAGCCTGATGAAGTCTGTGATGAAAACCCTCACTGCATACAGTTTACTGTCATTTATAACTGAATGCAGAGTGGGTTTAATATACAAGAACCTATTAGTCACAACATTTTATATCATGGTGAGACTGTAGATCATAGATAGTTGTTCCCTAAATAGTGTTCTATATCCTTCATTATCGTTAGAACCTGGTCGGGACACCTGCCTGCTGACCCAGTGGGCCTAGTGGGCCCTGGAATACCCCTGCTAGACATCCTCTGTTGTATATGTAACAACCTGGCAGTCTCCACTGACACAGATCCACCTTCTCACAGTGCCTGACCGAGGAATTAGATGTTGGTGGGTCTGCGTGGGTGAACGAAGGAGAACAAACAGTCCTGAGGGACCTATTCAGTCATCTGAAAAATGGGGTACGGCTCGAATGGCAGGCTGGGAAGTGCTCTGACTGGGTGGTTGGCATATTTTCCTTCGTTTCATTGTTTGTATGTGATTATGTTGTCTTTACTATCTCCTGATCTAGACAGAAATGTGACATCAAACGAGTTTGGGACACCAGGGGCAGGGGCGTTGTTAGACATAAACTGGGGCACAGGCCCCTATTCATATCCCTTTTTTTCCAAGCATGCTACGCACAATACACTACTCGGCTTCGTCTATAGAAACCCCCTTGCTTAACCCGCTATACAACAGTTCAGGGACGCAAGTTTTATATCAACTTTGGCAGGGACATCAAAAGTTAATGGGCGCACACACATTGTTTTTCAAAATAAGATAGGTAGGCCTATCATTTTGAAACTTTCTTTAGTTTTGTAATGTTTTCTTAGCCTACCTCAATTCTGACTTGTGTGTAGAGTCCAACACCTGGACTTCTGTGTGCGTGCTGCAGTGGCTATTTGGCAAGCTCAGAAGAGTGCGCTAACATGGAATTCTGCCGGCATCGGTTTGTGTTAAACTGCTTTCATTTCAAAAGCGTTGATTGGGATACTGCGTTTATTTGTCCCGGGATTATGCCTATTCTTGAAGGTGGGGAGACAGTCAGTGTCTCTGATGGAGGTGGGGAGTTGATTCCACCACTGGGGGGCCAGACAGGGGAAGAGCTTGTGTTGGGACCGGGCGGTCTTGAGCGGTGGGACCACCAGACGGTTGTCAGAGGAGGACCGAAGGTGGCGGGAGGGGGTGTAGGGCTGGAGGAGAGACTTGATGTAGTCGGGTGCAGTCCCATTCACTGCTCGGAAGGTCAGTACCAGGGTCTTGAATCTGATACGGGCCGTGACGGGCAGCCAGTGAAGGGAGACGAGGAGCGGGGTAACATGGGAGCGTCTGGGTAGGTTGAAGACCAGACGGGCCGCTGCGTTCTGAATCCTCTGGAGAGGGCGGGTTGCGCATGCTGGGAGCCCGGCGAGCAGCGAGTTGCAGTAGTCCAACTTGGAGAGGACAAGTGCCTGGACCATTATATTGTATTTTGTATATTATATTGTGTACATTGTATTCTTTAAGGGAGTGAGACAATCACAGAGACAGCTACATTGATTGACCATACAGAATGACCATAGGAGCCTATGTTATACTTTATATAAGGCAGTATGTATGTAGGCCTAATGTTCTTCACGACTCTCTCGAACGACTGTAGCCTATTTTAGTTGTCCTTCGTTAGGACATGGTCACAGAGCGCTCTGTTTGCTAGGCCTATTGTACAAAGTAAATAAATTGTATAAAGCCGCCATATTGACTATTCAAACTAAACAGTACCGTCAGAATTTTCCTTCACATTCCCCACCCACCATCTTCCCCCGCTGTTGCAAATGTTGCAATCATTAACAAAATACAGTAAATCCTCATCCCCAGCTCTGTCAATAAGGTCCCTGACCCTGAATTAGTTTAGGTTACATTATGATAGGCCTACAGAATGACGAATGTCAGTCATCTCTAGGCGATGCATTATTTAGTCTTGCCATGGTTTTGATCCATAGTCGTTCATCAAATCTAAGTTAGTTCACACAGTCGTTCATCCTCACAATGTTTTAAGTTGTTGTCCCCCACCCCCCAGACGAGCTTTCACGTGTTAGCGTGTATGTTGTTTACATAGTAGCCTAGTAACGAACGTACGGTCCCCAAGAAATGTATCTCGTGCGAAACATTAATGAACACAACGTTAGCAGGACAACTTGGCTGGCTTTGCCTTCTCAGCGTGAGGAATGCTGTGTGGCGTGAGAGCGTTTGAACGGGCTGAAATGCGTGTCTTCACAGCCAATGCGTGAGGCTTGAGAGCTCAGTCTCACACATACCGTGAGATTCAAACATTTCTCACGCTAAGATATAATTTATCCCGCTATATAGCCTACAATTAATGGACGAGGCGCAGGCATACTGAGAAAGTACAACTATAGTTGTCTGGAGTTAGAGAGTTAAATGCCCATCAGAAAACATCACCGGCACTACACCAATGACTAATCTCACGCCAATGTGTGCATATATTGTGACAGCTCGGCCAATATATGCATTTTATGGATGCATGTTAAGAGCACAAAGGATTACCTCAACAAGGTGACGCAATCTCTGTCTATCGTTCAGGAGACCTCATTTAGAAGAGGAAGGAACTCAATAGGCTACTGGGATTTCCATTTCCTGATGCATGCGGATTTCCCCAAACTAAACTATATTGGCTGCTGAAGTATAAATATTAGTCCATAACACTATGGCACATCGCAATTTAGAGACACCTGTCTTAAGTAGCCTACTACTGAGAGGAATTTATCATCTCAACACATATCAACTACACGAAAATATGCAGGTTTTTCTTGTACTCACTATAATCCTCAACCTGACACTGACTCTAAAGGCCCACCGGTCTCCGTGCTTTCCTAAGAATGACCTGGACGACCAACTCCAAAGGGTAAAGCGTCAATTTAGAAGAGGACTAATTAACACGGAAGATGAGGCAGGCCTACCACGCAGCCTTGCAAAGACCAAGACAACTTGCCCCATCGGACTCTATTCCACTTCGTCAGAGATTAGTAATCGCTCCATCTCCCCCTGGAGGTTAAGGTAAAGACATTTAACATTTAAATGATTATACCATCATCTACAAAATAGACAACAGGGATTGTGTACATTTGTTGTAGCCTAGGCCTATCTAGATTGGAATATTTATATGTATTTGTTTTGCAGAGTTGATGTGGACAAGACACGCTGGCCGGAGAAGATTACTGTCGCTGAATGCCTATGCAAGGGGTGTATCATCAACAAGTCTGAAAATGCGGGATACGTCTCGTTTCCCGTCTCGCGAAGTAAGATTGTGTTCAAGTGGACACCCTGTAGTTATCGTGGAGGCTCGCTGAATGGAGGCTCGCTGAATGGATACTTTCTTCAAACAGAATATGTCGACGTGCCTATCGCCTGCACCTGCTTGGTGCCAAGGATAGTAGGCATATGAAATATTGATTGCCTTAATTCCTCTCGTAGAGGATTTGTTAAAGACTAAATGTAGTGACATGTTTCACATTATGTTGTGTTTGTTATAAAATGCACCTAAAGTTATTTTTTGTAATAACAGTAAACATGCTTATGTGTAATAAGCTATTTAAAAAACATACATTATTTATGTATTTATAATGCTCAGAATATGTTTTGTATAACATATATTTATTGGGTGATGTTTTAATATTTATTTGCTATTTTGATTCTTTATCAGGCATAGCCTGCTATTGTTTCTTATTTATTGGTAATAATGTGATACAATCGGTTCTTATTTATTGGTAATAATGTGATAAATTCGTTTTTTCTTAACCATGACCAACATTTTGGGTTGTTGAAATGTAAAAAAAAATAAATAAGTGTTCTTAAATAAAGAAAACACATTTTCAAATGTTATTTGTTTCCGCTCTTATTTTGCAATAAAGTAAGTTATGTCAGAGAATGTATAATCTCAGAGAACTCCCACTCTCGGGATACTTCCGGGTTCTGAACTGGTTGCAGTTCCACACTAGTTCCATGTAACGGTCGAGTGCAGAATGAATGGAGGTCTATGGAGCTATACCCCTAAAAATCCACTTTTCTCAGGATATAAATACTCGTTCATCCAATTTTCGACCTATAATCCATGTTGAACATGCAAAAACTACAATAAAATCTGAGATTTCTCAACGACAATCAGGTGAAAGAGACAAATTTAGCCGTTTAGCTCCATAGACTCCCATTCATCTGCACTCGACCGCGATCACTCCCAGTGGAACTCTGGTGGAACTGCAACAAAATTCGGTACAACGGGGCTTAATGAGGAGTGGCAAGGCTCTCCTTAAACAGGCTCTGGTTATGTGAAAAAAGATTATTTACCATGACGTAGAATGACCGCGACGTATTTACATGTTGCAGCATGGCTCAAAAATAAGATAGCTAGTTATCTGTGTCGTCTGCCTTCCCATATTTCATTTGAAAATATAAAAACAAGCATGATTCATTGGGTAACCTAGGTTAAGTCTAAAGATGACTACCGCCATACTTTCTGCACTTAATATTCTCATTAAACCACTCGGGGGTAAGTCAACAGTACTAGTTAGATAAGCTGGTTTCGAGTTCGTAGGTACTGCTAGCTCGCTCAACCAACACTTCTCTTCTCCATGCACCAGCAGTGTACGCGCTGCTAAGTCTGACGACTGTGTTTGAACGTTAACTTGCTCCTGAACAATGTAGTTAGCTAAACAAGCAAACATTTAATAATCCGTCTTCATGGATAGCTTCTTTTCAATGTTGTTATTGCAGCCTAGAATAGCTCTGTTTTGTGTTCTAACTGTTTATATCAGATAATGTAATATTTTCTCTGATAGTGGCACCCAGCAGAAGCCATCAGTGTTTCCTGTAGCTTCATCTGTCAGGACAGTGCTCCGCAAACATCGCGTTGATTCGTTTTCATCCATATCCACCCCCTTCAGAGGCAGCAGCTCGAAATACAAACCTCACACAGCAGGAAGCGCTATTGGCGGCGCTGCAGACCAACCTAACTCTGTTGGAGGAGCGTCTCCATGGAGAGCGGGAGTTTGAGGAGTTGCGCGGGCTGAGGGAGGAGGTGCAGGCTAACGCTACCTGGGTGTGCCGGAACAGCCATGACCCCACCTGGAGCTTCGTTCAGGAGGCTCTCCTGCTGCTGCTCAGCCTGTCTCACCACCTCGCCCTGCAGCTGCAGCTGTTCAACCAAGCCCCGCCCCCGGCTGCCACCGCCAGACTGCCCACCCCTGAGACGGCCCCTCCCCTCCCGCCGGACGTGCTGAGCGTGAGCCAGCAGAAGACGCTGGGCGCCGCGCTGCAGTTCGTGGTGTCACTGGGACTCTGCCCCTACCTGGCGCCCGGGGTGGGCGTGCCTCTGGGGCGCCGCACGGCGCTGGGCTCTGTGGCGGAGGGGCTGGTGCTCGCCCACGCCACGCCTGCTCCCCACCCGCCGCCTCCTCACCACCACGAGGGTCCTGCTGGAGCTGGCGGAGCTGTCCTCCCTCGCCACCCTGGTCTTCACCCGTCACCCTCGGCGACGTGATGGCGGCGCTGTGTCAGCTGGGTTACCGACCCAAGCGCCACGAGGGGGCCGCGGCCAGAGAGGAAAAGGTATCACAGTTCTAATCACATGCACTGCTGGGTAGTTTGTTTGATCCCACTGTGTTCTACACCATTGGTATTACCAGTCTGTACCATGGAAACTGCATAGGCTGGTCCACACGGTCTCCCTGTCGTCCCGGTAACCGCGTGGCCCTTGTTGTGGTAGGATCTCAGCACAGAGGAACGCCAGTCCTGCCGACAGGCCCTGCAAAGCCTTCTGGGTAAAGTCTACCAGCCAATTGTCATCAAGGAGCTGCTAATCCTCCAAGGGGGTCCCAAACAGGTTGGTTCCATATGTGTGTGTCTGTCTGTCTGTGTGTCTGTGTTTGTGTGTGTCTGTGTGTCTGCGTGTGTGTTTGTCTGTCTGTGTGTGTGTCTGTGTGCGTCTGTGTGCGTTTGTGTGTCTGTGTGTGTGTTTGTGTCTGTGTGTTTGTGTGTCTGTGTGTGTGTGTCTGTGTTTGTGTGTGCCTGTGTGTGTGTTTGTGTGTCTTCTGAATCTAGACGGATCCCCTGTCTTCACTCTCGTTCCTGCTCGTCTCTCCCACAGGCCCCTCCAGCCCCGTCCCAGGGCAGAGCGCCCGGGGGTCCCCCAGGTCCGGGTGGAGGCGGTGGGGCTGTCCTGGGCCAGGCCCCCCCCGTGGCTGAGGCGCCTGTGTGGCCAGCTGCTGTCTGAGCGTCTGACGCAGCCTGGTGGCGTCCAGGCTGTGGTGAGGGCCGTCCTGGAGGGCAGCGCAGGTGAGAATCAGCGAGACCAGAGCAGGCCATGAAATATTTCCTTTGATTTTCCTTCTTGGCGATCAGCAGCCGTTTACATCTGTGGGAGTGGAAGTGGTCTGTGAACCGTAAGCAGAACACAGGGGAGGCTTTCTCTGTCGTGAGCCCATCTGAGTGCTGCTGTCCCTGATCTGGCCACCAGGGGGAGACTCAGACTGGAGGACGTGTGATGGGGTGGCCCGGATCCTGGCAGCCTGTCCCCAGCAGAGCCTCTCTGCAGACAGCTACTACAGGCTGGTGTGCCCCCAGGTCTGGCCCGCTCTCTCCGTCACACCAGCCCACCATGCTGTCCCACCTGGGACCGGCGCTGAATTCGAATCCCACTGGAGTTGAATTGAAAAAGCGACGTCATGGCAGCTGTGTCTCGGTCTCGTCTCAGGTCGTGGAGCTGCTCCACATCAGGGACAAGATAACGGCCCAGCAGTTCCAGCGCGTGGCCACCAGGGCGGCGCTCACCATGGTGGAGGACAGGCCACAGTTTGCCAGGTGGTACCTCCTGGGCCCCCTGCTGAGCCCCCTCCAGCGGTGCAGCGGGGTCACGGGTCAGTACCTGGTGTTGCTACTGACCGATCTAGACCGTCCAGAGATGGATTGGTTAGGACTTTAACTGACGGCTGTGTTCATTATAAGTGTGTGTGTGTGTGTGTGTTAGGAGAGGGTGGAGATCAAGGCCCGGTGGAGGAGAGGGACTTAACACGCTGTGTTGAGGATGTTTTCAAGGTGAGAGGAACACAGTCACGACCCCCCCTCAAACTGAGCCCAGTCTGAATGGTGAACGCTGATTCAGAGTGTGTCGTGCCCCCCCACCCCCAAGGTGTGCGTCGTGGGGAACCGCCCGTCCCCTGTCCTGCTGGAGGCCCTGGGAGGCCTGGTGCCTGTCCTCTT
This sequence comes from Mallotus villosus, assembly GCA_903064625.1. Classification (NCBI taxonomy): domain Eukaryota; kingdom Metazoa; phylum Chordata; class Actinopteri; order Osmeriformes; family Salangidae; genus Mallotus; species Mallotus villosus. The sequence goes on from CAEFZP010002193.1 coordinate 69,987, forward strand.
CGCCCTGTTCTGTTTCACCAAGCAGAACGTCTCCCACCTCCGGTCAGTTTCTCTCGCACCTTCCTCCCTCTTCATCCTCCTCCTCCTGCTCTCCTTCCTCCCTCTCCATCCTCCTCCTCTTGCTCTCTCTCCTTCCTCCCTCTCCATCCTCCTCCTCTTGCTCTCTCTCCTTCCTCCCTCTCCTCCTCCTCCTCCTCCTCCTCCTGCTCTCTCCTTCCTCCTCCTCCTGCTCTCTTCTTCCTCCCTCTCCATCCTCCTTCTCCTGCTCTCTCCTTCCTCCCTCTCCATCCTCCTCCTTCTGCTCTCTCCTTCCTCCCTCTCCATCCTCCTCCTCCTGCTCTCTCCTTCCTCCCTCTCCTCCCTCCTCCTCCTCCTCCTCCTTCCTCCTCTCCATCCTCCTCCTCCTGCTCTCTCCTTCCTCCCTCCCTCTCCATCCTCCTCCTCCTGCTCTCTCCTTCCTCCTCCTCCTGCTCTCTCTTCTTCCTCCCTCTCCATCCTCCTCCTTCTCTCCTCCTTCCTCCCTCTCCATCCTCCTCCTCCTGCTCTCTCTCTCCTTCCTCCCTCTCCATCCTCCTCCTCCTCTGCTCCTCTCCTTCCTCCCTCTCCATCCTCCTCCTTCTGCTCTCTCTCCTTCCTCCCTCTCCATCCTCCTCCTCCTTCTCTCTCCATCCTCCCTCTCCCTCCTCCTCCTCCTGCTCTCTCCTCCTCCTCCCTCTCTACTCCTCCTCCTTCTCTCCTCCTTCCTCCCTCCTCCCTCCTCCTCCTCCTTCTGCTCTCCTTCCTCCCTCTCCCTCCTCCTCCTTCTGTCTCTCCTCCTTCCTCCCTCTCCCATCCTCCTCCTCCTGCTCTCTCCTTCCTCCCTCTCTCCCTCCCTCCTCCTCTCCTCCTTCCTCCCTCTCCTCCTCCCTGCTCCTCCTCCTCTCGCTCTCCTCCTCCTTCTCTCGTCCTTCCTCCCTCTCCATCCTCCTCCTCCTGCTCTCTCCTTCCTCCCTCTCCATCCTCCTCCTCCTGCTCTCTCCTTCCTTCCTCCCTCTCCATTCTCCTCCTCCTGCTCTGGTGTTTACTTCTGTATTGAAGGTCTGGGTGTAATGTTTGTGTTTGCCTTCTTGCTCCTCAGCGCCCCCTGCCAGGAGATCCTGCTGTGGTACCTGACCCACTGTGACCCCCCCCGTGGCCCTGGCTGTCCTGAGGAAGCTGTCTGGTCTGGGAGGGGCGGCAGGCGGGGGGGCAGGGGGCGTGGCCCCAAGCTTCACCTTCTGCCCTGGCAGCGAGGGAGGGGCCAAGCTCACCGCCCAGGAAAACAGCAGGTGACCATTACCCCCAGCTAAAACCCAAACCCAGTGTGACTAGAACCCAACAGTACCACAACCCACAGTCGGTAGAACATATCATCACTAGAAACACACTTCTCTAGGACGTACTTTAAGTAGAATAAATAACAACTGGATCCGGATCTACAAGCATTGTTCTGTTTCCCCCCCCTCGCTGTGTCAGTGACGAGGACGAGGCCCTGTACGAGAGGCTGTCTGGGGAGCAGTGGAGGCTGGAGTGTCTGGTCCAGCTGCTGGGACTGCTGAAGGACAGCAGCCTGCCGGGGGAGCTCTTCCTGGGGCTGCTGCAGGTATAGGAGCCCCCACCCTCCATGGAGCCCCTACTGTGCCTGGATGAAGGGCCTCCTGAGTGGGGTCCCCTTGGCATCCAGAGCCCGGGGGAATGTTCCGGAAGTAGGTTCTGGATCTCTGACCCTGGTTCCCTGCGTCTTAGGAGCTGACTTCCTGGGCCGCGGAGGAAGAGGAGGAGGAGGAGCAGGAAGTGGACGTGTCGGCCATGACTCTGCTGGAGGCGGAGCATCATCGTGAGGGGCGTGTGGAGGGGCGGAGTCACAGGCTGGCGCTGCTGCAGCTGTTGGCTGTTCTGTCGGAGGGCCTACCCCACACACTGCTGCTCCGCGAGCCCACCCAGGTGACACGCACACACACACGTGTACACACACACACGCGCGTACACACACACACACACCTCTCACTAGCATAGACTGGAGCCCCAGTACTGTGGAGCAGTGCCGGAGTGAAACAGCACCAGAACTCCAGTACCAGTACGCAGCCTGGTGGAAACCAGGTCACGCTGAGTCATGCTTGACCTAATAATAGTCTATTTTATCTGGGATGAGGAGGAGGTAGAGGAGGAGGGGAGACCTAACATGGTGCGGTGTTTTGTGTGGTATCTCTGTGTGTGTGTATTGTGGTGTGTCACCAGTCTGACAGGAAGCAGTACCTCCCAGATTAGCGGTCACCACGTCTCCTGGCTTCAGTGATAAGCTCTTATATTTAGACATCTTATCTCTGCAGAGAGCAGCCGGACACTTTTGATGCAGAGAATTTCCTCCGCGCTCGAACAAAGTGGAACAAAGCGGAGAGAGTCTCAGTGGTGCGCCTGTACGTGTTACTGAGGTGTCTGTCTGTCTGTCTGTCTGTCTGTCTGTCCCTGTGTCTAGCTCTGGTTTCTGTCTGTCTGCCTGTCTGTCTGCCTGTCTGTCCCTGTGTCTAGCTCTGGTTTCTGTCTGTCCCAGGTGGTTGTGTTCATGGAGGCTCTGCTCCAGCGGGCCTGTCTGGGTCTGGCTCAGGGTCCTGGTACCGAGGGCCCAGTGGAGAGCCTCAGAATGGGGATAGGCCTGGTGGCTGCCATGCTGTCTGGGACCTCAGGTACTGGACCTCCCCTCTCTTTCTCTCTCTCTCTCTCTCTCTCTCTCTCTCTCTCTCTTGCTCTCTCGCTCTCTCGCTCTCTCGCTCTCATCGCTCTCATGCTTGCTCTCTCGCTCTCTCGCTCTCTCTCTTGCTCTCTCTCTCTCTTGCTCTCTCGCTCTCTCTCTCTTGCTCTCTCTCTCTGCTCTCTCTCTCTCTCTCTCTCTCTCTCTCTTGCGCTCTCTCTCTCTCCCTCTGTGTGTGGACACACTCTGTCCTTCTTCCTGTTTTTTGCTTTTCTCTCACTCTTGATGCATCGTAGGTCTTTTAACGTGGCCTCTCTCCCCCCCTCTCCTCCTGTCCCCCTCCTTCCTCAGCTGAAGGGGGAGGATTACTCCTCCATGTCCAGGCTCCTCCCCCCCCTGGAGGAGCTATCCCAGAAGCACCCTGACCGGGTCATCCAGGAGCTGGCGTCCGACCTGCGGGCCGTCATCGCCACGCACGGCGCCTACCGCCCGGACAACCTCGCACACGCCCCGCGGCAACAAGACCACGCCCCTCAAACTCACAGGACCCATGTTCAAGGAAGGCTCCAGACCAGCCTATCAGACACATCCAGCCCCCAGTCACAGACCAGCCAATCAGACACCTCCATGGCTTCAGCACCACAGCCGAACATCTCCAACCTAACCACACACTCCCCACACACAGGCAAACCTCCACCCCAGCCCCCCAGAACACAGCCCCCCCAGTCCTGGAGTCCCTCTCCAGCCCAGAGCGGAGCCCCCCGCCCTGGGCAGACAGCACCACTCCAGACCCCCAGGGGGTCAGCTGGAGGCGGGGTCCGTCCCTGACAGGGGGCCGTCAGAAGGAGGTGGGCCGAGCAGCGGCCCCCCTAAGAATGAGCTTCTCCGATTGGCTGCTGGAGGCGTGTGACCCTGAGGTGCCCACCAGGGCGGTGGCGTTGAGGGCTGTGACCCGGCTGGTGGTGGCGAGGGACGCCGAGGCTGTCCAGGCCCAGGACAAGCTCCTCTTGGTGGGTAGATCTTCCAGTCCTGGGGGCCTGGAAGTGTGAGGCCCCGTGGTTCCACTTGTCTGTGTGTGTGCGAGAAGGAGCGTATGTTTAATGGATGAGGAGATCACATCAGAGCCCTGAGGGGGACAGAGACAGTGGTCTTCTCTGGGGGGGGTCCTCCCTGGGGACTAGTTAACATGGCGGAGGTAGACCATGCAGGGGGGGAGCTCACCGCCTCATTTACTATGCTCTGTAATGAGAATCCCCTCTGTGTGTGTGCCATCCTTCACCTCAGATCACTGCCCACACACACACACAGGCACAAAGCCACACACACAGGCACAAACAAAGACAAAACACACACACACACAGACACAACACACAGACACAACACACACACACACACGCACACACCTCATTATTGAGGCCTCATACCTGATAGAGGGATTAAGAGGCTCATCCTGGTGTTCTGGTTTCCCTTTGTGTCTTGTCCTTGGCCTTGTTGGGTCCATTGTATCAGTGTGGATATACCATGTGTGTACCCATACATGTTTCTGGTTTTGTTCCATGCAGCTGTTCCTTGAGAACTTGGATCACGAGGACTCCTTTGTGTACCTCTCTGCTATTCAAGGTGAGAGGATTCTAGATGGTTCTAGAAGGTTTATATAAGGGTGACCGACTGTCTCTTGTTCTGCCCACTGTAAAAGGACGAATACAAAGAGAGAGAGGTGGTTACCGTGGAGATGTTGTCTTCTCTGCAGGTTTGGCGGTGCTGGCAGACTCCTACCCGGAAAAGATCCTGCAAAGGCTTCTGGGAGAGTACGACCCCTCCCCCCTGTCCAGCCCCCCGCCCCAGACCTCACCAGCCCCCCCCAGGAGTCTGGAGACACGCCTCAAAGTGGGAGAGGTTCTGATGAGGGCCAGCCGGGCCATGGGTGAGCACACACACACCACACACACACACAGACATACACAGACACACACACACAGACATACACACACACACCCACCCACGTCTCCTTCATATCCAAGCCGCAGCCTGGAAGATGGCCCTCTAGACCAGTGAAATCAGATGGATGTTCTGATATGCTGAAACACAGTTAACACAGCCTTAATGGAGGAGATGATCTCAATGAGCTTTTGAGCTAGTTGTCTCAGAGACTGTGGTTGTGTTTGTGCTTGCTCCATGTGTGTGGCCTTTCTTATCCAGAACATGATCATGGGTGTGTGTGTGTGTGTGTGTGTGTGTGTGTGGTATCTGTGCAGAAGTGTCAGACAGTCGCACTTACCAAGCTATAAAACTGACAACAGACACTACAGGCTTGTTCTAATCTGAACTGTCTGTTAAGAAGGGAGTTTATTGAAATGTATTTCTGTTAAGTGATTCCCTGTGCGACCCTGCGTGTGTGTTTGTGTGTGTGAGGAGTGTGTGTGTGTGTGTGTGTGTGTGTGTGTGTGAGAGAGAGAGAGTGTGTGGTGTGTGTGTGTGAGAAAGAGTGTGTGTGTGTGTGTTTGTGTGTGTGTGTGTGAGAGAGAGAGTGTGTGTATGAGTGTATCGCTGCCTCCCCTCTCTCCGTGGTTGTCGGCCAGACAGCAATCGTACCATTTCTCCAGACAGACGAGCGGTTCTTTAAAGCAGACAGTCCCTGGCCTGACTCCCTGGCCACGCCACTCTGAACAGGCAGGCAGCTGCTAGCTTTGTCCCGGGCCTCTCTCCTACCTCTACAGCCTCGCCGACACGCAGCATGCCCCAGCCTCTATCCTGGGGTACCTCCACAGCCTCCCTGACACACAGAGAGAATACCCTGACTGATGAATGACTGATGGGATGGAGGGTGGGGTGGGGGGTGGGGTGGGGTGGAGTGGGGGGGGTGGGGGGTGGAGTGTGTACAGGAACAGATGTCCAGGGGAACAAAGGAGTCGCACCATAAGTCCTTTACACCTTCTTATGTGTGCGCTCACACACACATACACACACACACACACACACACACACACACATACACACACACACACACACACACACACACACACACACATACACATACACATACACACACATACACACACCACACCACACACACACACGCACATACACACACACACATACACACATACACATACACACACATACACTACACACACACACTTGTTTTCTCTTTAATGAAGGCAAGGCTAGCTGTGAAAGTCCAGGAAGTAAAGAAAGGGCTGCTGATAGTGTATCTGTGTGTGTCCAGTAGAACCAGCTGGATGTGTCCCATGCCTTCACACCCAGCTGCCCCCCCCCCTCCCCCCCCCTCCCTTGTCACCTGACCTCCCCAGGACTTGGCCAAGTCCTGGCAGCAATGACCAGTGTGAGTCAGCAGGGGGCTTAGTGAAAGATGTCAACACACACAAACACAAACACACACACACACAAACACACGCACACATTTACATAGGCAGCCTCTTACACTGAGGACTTTCCTCCATGCTGTTAGAATCAGAAGGAGCAGCTGAAAGACCCTGCTGTTACCTCTGCAGAAGAGTGTGACTCAGCAGTTAGTGAGGAGAGAGAGAGAGAGAGAGAGAGACGAGGGAGGAGAGAGAGAGAGAGGAGAGAGGGAGACGAGGAGAAAGGGAGAGGGAGAGAGAGAGAGAGAGAGAGACGGGAGAGAGAGAGACGAGGAGAAAGGGAGAGAGAGATGAAGGGAGGGCAAGCAAGGCAAATAGAGAGTGACTGAAAAAGAGAGCGCTCACCACCTTGAAGGCTTGGCAGGCAGGGTTATATCGTGCTGCTTACACACACACACACACACACACACAATCCAACCCTGCTAAAGGTAGCCCTTCGAAACCACTAACAACTAGCTGGTCGATCGATCAGACACAGCTGGCGTTTGAGTCCCCTTTTGACCCCCTCCTTGGTTTGACCCGTCCTCCACCCCTCCTCTGTGGTCCAGGTGAGCTGGCCCCCCACCTGGGGCGCCCCCTACTGGTGGTGTTCCTGAGGGGCACCAGGGACGAGGACCACAGCGTGCGAGCCAGCTGCCTCGCCAACCTGGGGGAGCTCTGCCAGCGGCTGGACTACGCTCTGGGACCCCTGGCCCAGGAGGTGAGCCACCAGCCTGCCTGCTGTCATCCATCCACCTGTCTGCTCCTCCGTGTGTGTGTGTGTGTGTGTGTGTCTAGGAGGTCATGGGGGGGGAGGTCAGTGTGGGGGGGGGGTCAGCGTCAGGGAGCAGCAGGTGTGGCCTAGCAGGTGAAGGGTCGTGGGCTCGGGTTGGTCCTGGTCTCGCTGCGCCTCTGCGTCAACTTCCTCCCACACGGCACCCTTCACAAGCCCCGCCCCCATTGCTGAGGTCTGCTCTTTCTTGGTGAACAGGAGGGGAGGGGCTAACATGTAAACGCAGGTTCGGAAAATGTCTTAGTTGGCAGAAAGGTGGCATGTGTGTTACGTGTGCTACGCGTGTGATTGGTGAGTGGTGTGTGTCCATCGGCGTATATATAAATCTGGTGTGTGTGTGTACGAGGTGTGTGTGTACGAGGTGTGTGTGTAAGTACCGTGGCTTGCCGTCATGAATAAGCAGCTCTGTCAGTAAGAGGAACAGGGATGCTTATTCATGAGGCCTTCTGCTCCTGCCTAGTCCTTCACTCTCCAGCTGTGTGTGTGTGTGTACGAGGTGTGTGTGTGTGTGTGGTGTGTGTGTGTGTGTGCGCGCGGCTTGCTCATAAGAGAGAGTACGTTAGCATGTCTTGTCCTTCCATCGATTAGTCCACTGGCAGTGGTCTGACCTCAGCACTGTAGAGCCCATAGCTCACCATGCTGTATCAAGCTGTTTGCTCCATCCTCCTCTGGGTAGCCTTATCTGTGTGTGTGTGTGTGTGTGTGTGTGTGTGTGCCGGTGTGTGTGTCTCCCCACAGCTGAGTACCTGTTTGACGTCCCTGATAAAGACCGACAAGGAGGCGGAGGTCAGGAGAGCAGCTGTCCATGTGATCACCTTGCTGCTTAGGGGCCTGAGTCACAAAACCACCCAGGTATGGAACCACACACACACACAGGCACACTCACACACACACAGATACACACACACGTATGCATGCAGACACACACACACACAGGCACACTCACACACAGATACACACACACACACACACACACGTATGCATGCAGACACACACAGGCACACTCACACAGACACACACACAGGCACACTCACACAGATACACACACATGTATGCATGCAGACACACACACAGGCACACTCACACACAATACACACACACGTATGCATGCAGACACACACACACACACAGGCACACTCACACGGATCACACACACACACGTATGCATACAGACACACACACACACACAGGCACACATGCACGCACACATACAGATGCATGCAGACACACACACACACACACACACACAGGCACACTCACACAGATACGCACGCATGTATGCATGCATGCGCAGGCATACCCACACATATAACTCAACCACACACTTTGTGTGTGTGCTCAGTGTTATTGTACAAACAGGGCCGAGAAGCCTATAGTTCGGGTAGACCAGCATAGAGGACATTCCCCACGTCGCCATGGCGTCGTAGTGTACACACGCTTTTCAGGAAACCAATCGGTTGACAGGATGAAATACAAGTGAGAGGAAGAGCAGAGGAATGCTTCGGTAGTGGTGTCAGAAGCTGTTTCCAGCCTGACTGTGTGGACAGCAGCCTGGACAGTCGGGATGGGAAGGGCCTCTGGGTTCACAGAGCTCCAGCCTGCCTGACTGTGTGGACAGCAGCCTGGGCAGTCGGGATGGGAAGGGCCTCTGGGTTCACAGAGCTCCAGCCTGCCTGGCTGTGTGGACAGCAGCCTGGGCAGTCGGGATGGGAAGGGCCTCTGGGTTCACAGAGCTCCTGCCTGCCTGACTGTGTGGACAGCAGCCTGGGCAGTCGGGATGGGAAGGGCCTCTGGGTTCACAGAGCTCCTGCCTGGCTGTGTGGACAGCAGCCTGGGCAGTCGGGATGGGAAGGGCCTCTGGGTTCACAGAGCTCCTGCCTGGCTGTGTGGACAGCAGCCTGGGCAGCGGGGATGGTAAGGCCCTCTGGGTTCACAGAGCTCCAGCCTGCCTGGCTGTGTGGACAGCAGCCTGGGCAGTCGGGATGGGAAGGCCCTCTGGGTTCACAGAGCTCCAGCCTGTTGTTTGACACGGCCGGGCCTGTAATCTGCTCCTGTTTTCCCCTCCCTCGCCGTCTCTGTGATAACAGGGCCGTCGGCAGGAAGGAAGGCCTGGCCCTCACATCCTGTCTCATGACGCGAGGGCGGGCCGTAGATCAGCCTCGGCGACGCCTGCCACGTTTAAGGACCCCCGTGACCATGGGAACGGGTTCTTCACAGCTCAGTGGGTGTTACTGTTGCCGTCTGAACCCAGCCTGGGAAACGGGCTGTCCCGTTCAGGCCTAGCTAGAAGGGGAGGGGTCAGGTCTGTGTAGGTAATGTGTGTCTGTGTGTGTGGGTGGGGGTCGGTTTAGGTGAAGGGGGGGTGGGGGGGCGGTGCGTCTCTCCAGGTGAGAGAGAGAGAGGGGGGGGTGGCAAGTCTGTCCAGGTGAGAGAGAGGGGGGGGGGTGTCTCTCCAGGTGAGAGAGAGGGGGGGTGGCAAGTCTCTCCAGGTGAAGGGGGGGGGTGTCTCTCCAGGTGAGAGAGAGGGGGGGGTGGCAAGTCTCTCCAGGTGAAGGGGGGGGGTGTCTCTCCAGGTGAGAGAGAGGGGGGGTGGCAAGTCTCTCCAGGTGAAGGGGGGGGGTGTCTCTCCAGGTGAGAGAGAGGGGGGGTGGCAAGTCTCTCCAGGTGAAGGGGGGGGTTGTCTCTCCAGGTGAGAGAGAGGGGGGGTGGCAAGTCTCTCCAGGTGAAGGGGGGGGGGTGTCTCTCCAGGTGAGAGAGAGGGGGGGGTGGCAAGTCTCTCCAGGTGAAGGGGGGGGGTGTCTCTCCAGGTGAGAGAGAGGGGGGGTGGCAAGTCTCTCCAGGTGAGGGGGGGTGTCTCTCCAGGTGAGAGAGAGGGGGGGTGGCAAGTCTCTCCAGGTGAAGGGGGGGGGTGTCTCTCCAGGTGAGAGAGAGGGGGGGTGGCAAGTCTCTCCAGGTGAGGGGGGGTGTCTCTCCAGGTGAGAGAGAGAGGGGGGGGGGTGTCTCTCCAGGTGAAGGGGGGGGTGTCTCTCCAGGGGAGAGAGAGGGGGGTGGCAAGTCTCTCCAGGTGAGGGGGGGGGTGTCTCTCCAGGTGAGAGAGAGGGGGGGTGGCAAGTCTCTCCAGGTGAGGGGGGGGGTGTCTCCAGGTGAGAGAGAGGGGGGGGGTGTCTCTCCAGGTGAGAGAGTCTCTCCAGGTGAGTTGTCCTGTCATTAGGGCCCTGGCTGCAGCTGGCGAGCTGGTATAATGACACAGCAGAGTTTAGGAGAGTCTGACAGGGCAAGCTGGGCCTGACCCCACACCTGAGGGCTGGAGGACCAGACCACTCTCTCTCCTCTGATCTCCTCTGATCTCCTCCTCTCTCTCGCCCCCCTCTCTCCTCTGATCTCCCTCTCTCTCGCCCCCCTCTCCCCCCAGGTCCTGGGCGAGGTGCTGCTGGACCTGTACCGGGCTCTGAAGTGGGCGGTGCGCTCCGACCGCGACCCCGTCACGGTGCTCCACGCCCAGCTGGCCCTGGAGGAGCTCGATGACGTAATGAAGACCTACCTCTTCCCCCCCGCAGAAACTGGAGAAGAAGATTGTGGTCCTGCCCTGAGAACAGCTGGCCTGGACGGACATCAGTCACCTCCGTAATGACACAGGACGAGCTTGTGTAGACACATATCTTCACCTTTTCTGCGTGAACCCAAACTTCAAGGCTTTTGATCATTAATTCAGTTAATCCACCACCTACACAGCAGACAATAAACTATTTTGAAATGAAATGTGTGTTTATTTTGATTGTGAATCCAGACAGAAATCCCTAGAGAATCCTACTGCACACACACACGCTCACACACACACACTTTCCAGGTCATCTGTATCCCCCAACACAGACAGTGGTTGCAACTACACATTAAGAATAGTGGTTAGGGTTAAAATTAGAATGTAAGGTTCCAGGGAGAGGAGGATAGAAGCTGGGAAGATCACTGGACAAGAGTGTAGGAAGGAAGGACGCTAGGATAGAAGTTAAGGACACTGGACAAGAGTGTAGGAAGGACGCTAGGATAGAAGTTAAGATGGCAACTGGCAATGACGGTAGGACATATAAATGTTGTGTAGAAGGATGGACTGAAGAACATTCCATCTTTTGTCCTGGTTTCCCCCTGGAGGTGAGGGGTTAGGCCCTGAGCTCCAGGTTAACTGTGAGAGGCATGACTCCACACACATCACCCCCCCCTCCCCTTTGCTTCTGTGAGAAGATGACCAAGTCAACAGTGAGTATTTCATCTGTGTTTGCACATACGTGGACTGTTCTTCTCAGGAGGAGCTCCCCTTGGTTGTGACCCGTTCCTGACACGTCTCCTTGGCAGATGTTGACCTCACGAACTCTCCTTCCACTAGACTAGACGTGTGTTTACCTACAAGCGTTTTCCCCCTGGGCACTTTACATTCAGTGACAGGCCAGACTAAGAATGACAATGGTGTTCGTTTGCTTCAACTAATACCTGCTGCTGAGTTTTTAGGTCTGCTTGTGTGGCTATAAATTCCATACTTCCAAATATAATTATTAAACAAAGACATTCCCACAGGTCGGTTTAATGAGAAGGTTTTCTTCTTATAACTCTGTCCACCCGGAAAAAAAGCTTTTAAAATGTTCACAATTTGTGTGACAGAAGTGTACTGGGTTTGCCTAATAAACATATTTAACGTAAACATATTTAAGGAGTCATACAGAAAAAATAAATACAAAAAAACATCCCTTTCAAACCTGTTTGGGTGTGTAGCAAAGCATCTCTCTTTCAATTCTGAAAGTGCCTCTATTACGATGACAGCATCCTGACCGCAGTTTACCAGTCCTCTAACACAGTCAGACATTTGACCTTTGTTTCTGCAGGACTGGTGTCTCAACATGCAAACAAGGACATCCCTCCCGAAGAGATAATAGGATAGTCTCTCTCCCTATCTTTCTCTCTGTCACACACACACGTACACAGACACATACACACACACACACACGTACACAGACACAACACATACACACACACACATCACAGCCATACAGAGAGCCATTACACTAATTACTGCTCGGCCAAGTGGCACAGTGAGCAGTAAAGAGAACAAGATGTGTGTGTGTGTGTGTGTGTGTGTGTGTGTGAGAAAGAAAAGAATAGAAAGCGTGTGTGTGTCAAATGAACCGGACCAGAGAGACAGAAGGCACGTTTGATCGAGGCCATCGTCGAAGACACACTTTCAGAGCCATCTACATAGTTTATAGGGACGCCTGGCCAACTGAAGGATCGCCCGGGTGTGATTGCAGAGTGCCTATTGATTATGTCAGAGGCTTGCTGCAGTTTCTCTCAATCGTGGGACCTGCAGACTGTCGGTAGTGCGAGCGAGAAGAGGCGGAGGAGAGAGGAAGGGGTGTAGATAAATAAGCGAGCCCATAAAGGATGCTTTGAGGCAGGCAGAGTGGAGAGGGCGTCTGGTGGAACAGTCCTGGGTCTTGTTGGAGGCTGGCTGCACTGCAGAACGCAGTGGAGCACTTGCAGAGGGAAGGGGGGGCGGGGTGCGGGTAGAGGACAGGAGAGGAAAGAGGGAGTGAGAAGGGAGCGGGGTATGAAGGGGAGTGGAGAAGGGGAGGAGAGAGAGGAGAGGGAGAGAGGAGAGAGAGAGATCGAGAGAGAGAGAGAGCGGAGAGCGATGGGCGTGATGAGAGCAGAGATGAGTGCGAGCGGGAGAGAGATGCGAGAGAGGGAGGGAGAGAGAGGGAGATGCGAGCGAGAGTCTACGAGAGATGCGAGAGAGAGATAGAGAGTAGAGAGAGAGAGAGAGAGAGAGAGAGAAAGGCAGCGTCAGAGTGGGCTGCGTGTGCCCAGTGCCGGGACAAAGTGACGGAGGAAGAGAGGAAGAGGAGCAGAGAGGGATTTAGGCTGCGCAGCACTGGGACTCAAGAGGAGCTGCTACTGCAGCAGTGGAGGAGAGAGAGAGGGGAGAGAGAGAGAGAGAGAGAGAGAGGGAGGGGAAAGGGGCCGAGGGTGAGGAGAGAGAGAGAGGGGGGGGTAAGTTGTAGTTATAGAGAAGAGGCTGAACAAAAGAGGAGAAAAGAGCGAGTGACAGCAGAGTGTGAGTGACGGACAGAGGAGAGAGAGGGAGAGAGAGAGACACAGAGAGCAGGAGGCTGCAGACACCTCCGTCCTCCTGCCCATCACTCAGGGTTCCAAGCCCAGCGGAGAGAGCCCGGAGCAGGCATGGACTCCCCTGCTGAGGGGCCCTGTCCAAACAGAACCAGAACCAGAACCAGAACTAGCTCCAGATCCTCTTTTGCTTCCCGCCACAGGTTTCTTTGCTTCAACTCTTCTACTGCAGGTTGAGCTGCCTAGCTGTGCTGTACTGTACTACATTGTACTGTACTACATTGTACTGTACTGTACTCTGTTCTGCTCTACTATACTCGGATTTCCTGTACTTTACTGAACTCCAGTAAACTGTACTGTACTCTGCTCCACTGTCTAGCTGTGCTGCTACTGTCTGTACTGTACTGTACTGTACTGTACTACTCTACTCTACTCTACTCTACTCTACTCTAGTCTACTCTCCACAGTGTGTGAGTGGCCTGCATGCCCTGGGTCAGCCCTGGGAGAGGATAGGGTGATAGGGTAACAGAGAAGAAGAGAGTGGAGAGTGTAAAAGGGGAGTGCAGAAGAGGACTGAGCAGGGGGGGGGGAGAGTAAAGAGAGGGAGGGGCAGAGGGAGGGGGGAACTGAGGAGGAGAGGGAGGAGGAGGTCGAGCTGTATTTTGGATGAGGGATCTCCTGAATTCGGCGGGATAAAGATGTAGTGTGAGAGAAGCGGAACAAGAGGAGAGCTGTGCTGAGGAGAGACCTGGGGGCCGACGCCGAAACAGCCACCGCACAGACGCCGGAGAGAGAGGGGGAGAGACGGAGAGACGGAGAGGGGGAGAGACGGAGAGAGGGAGAGGGGGAGAGCTGGCGGTGGACTCCAGAGAGGGAGAAGGAGCCGGGCGGTCCACTGGTTCATGAAGGTAGGAACAACAAGCTGTGTTTGAAACTGTTACAGTAAGTCATCATTTTACAAATAGAGAGAGAGAAAGAGAGAGAAGAGAGAGAAAGAGAGAGAGAGAGAGAGAGAGAGAGAGAGAGAGAGAGAGAGAGAGAGAGAGAGAGAGTGTGTATGTGTGGTACATGAGGTGTAGCAATCCAGTTTCCTCTCCAAAACAGTGCCTCAGTGTGCTTATGTACAGTATATGTGTGTGTGTGTGTGTGTGTGTGTGTGTGTGTGTGTGTGTGTGTGTGGTAACCAGGGTAGCAGGTAGGGAGCTGACCAGTATACAATCAGTTCTTTATATTCAGGTGTTAGCATGTGACTTTCGTATGTGAGTTAATGTGATGGACACCCTGAATATTTTGAGCTTATGTGTGTGTTTCATTTTGTGTGTGTGTGTGGCAGACAGGTAGACAGGCAGATAGACAGACAGACAGACAGACAGACAGACAGACAGACAGACAGACAGACAGGACAGACAGACAGACAGACAGACAGACAGGCAGGCAGGCAGGCAGGCAGGCAGGCAGGCAGGCAAGAACGCCTCAGAATTCCGTTTGAGGAGCTTGGTGACGTCTCCAAGGAAAACGCTGTCTGACTTTCCATGCCGTCAGCGTACCGCTCTGGGTCTGGGTGACTGTTTAAAACAGGGCTGTTGGGGGGAGGAGGGGGGGGGGCAACAGCCTAGTTTGGACAACAATCATTTCTAGCCTTTCTCTTTGTATGACGGTATCGATGAGGAGAGCACCTCTGTGTCTGAAAGAGTTGAGGGCGCCCCCCGGTGGATGCCGGTGGGATGTTTCCTACAGACGTGTCACAGTGCGAGGGCCTTGTTTACCTAGCGCAGATCTGAGATCTGATGTCATAGCCCTTCCGATCATTTCCTCCTGTCCTATGTGACAGTGACGTGATGCTGCTGTCACAGGTGAGTGCCCCTGTCCCCTGCTTGTGTGGGCACGTACAGTGACATCCCTGGTTGTTCAGTGCAGAACTCTTTAACTGCTTTAACTCCGTGCCTTTACATTTAATCATTTAGCAGACGCTCTTATCCAGACTGACTTACAGTAAGCACAGGGACATTCCCCTGAGGCAAGTAGGGTGAAGTGCCTTGCCCAAGGACACAACGTCATTTGGCACGCGTTCCCGGAAATCGAACCGGAAACCTACTGATTAATAGCCAGATTCCCTAACCACTCAGCCGTCTGACTCCCCTGTAGAACTGTGACTCCTGACTCGGCAGTGACTCACATCACCAAGTGTGTGGGAGGTGATCGATGCTGAGCGCAGAAAGGATTGATTCGAGTTTATGGGCCAGACAGCAGGAAACTCCATTCCTCCTCTGTCATTCCTTCACCTGGTCTCCTAGTCGTTCTCCCTTCCTGGTGTCTTCCTTTCCTTTCCTCCCTCCCCCTCTGTTTGGTGTCTCGTCCCTCCCTCCCTCCCTCCTCCCTCTCCTTTCCTCTCCTGCCTCAGTGAAAATGTCCCACCGCCAAAATGTTCATTCATTCAGTTTGCTCCCACCTCCTCCCCTCCTCCTCCCCTCCTCCTCCTCTCCACAAACCACAGTCCATTCAGTCAAGGGGGCAGGCAGGCTGGCAGCAAGCAGGACACCTGGGAATACCTCACCTGACAACCCTGGAGAAGTCGCCAACTATGAGCCAAGCAGGAATACTGACAGGGAATCATTTGAGATGAAGATGTTTTCAGCTGGAAGTGTGTAGGACCAGTGGACTTTGGCAAGCAGGACAGACCAGCTGTGATACTGGACCCATCCAGGAAGTAGCAGGGCTGAATAGAAGGTGATGATCAGGACATGACGGAGGCGATAGACAGATCCACGGCCGCAGTGAGTGGGTCATGAGGGACCCCTGAGGGTTCCCTAGCGACCCTCTGACAGGGATGATGAGTCACAGTTGGTGTGTCATGCTATGCGTTGTAATCAAACCTCTTTCGGAGAGGATTTCGTTTATAGACTGGTATGAGGGTGCGCTGAAGAACATGGTGTGCCGGTGGGACAGTTATCACCGTGAAAACATAGTCAGGTGGACATAGATTTTCCTTTCTCTCCTTTTTTTCTTTTGTAGTGTATTTCACCCTCTGGGTGACACCACCCGCCCCACCCCCGCACCACCTCTGAGCCAATCAGGGTCAAAGAGCCTGTCAGTGGCTGCCTCCTCTGATCTCCTATCTGCCCCTGGGGCTATTAGGGCATGCTGGTCTTCTTTCCTCCCCCTGCGCCTCCTTACTACCCCCCCACGGACCAGAGGCTGGAGCCCCGCACCCCCTCCCTGGAGGGCTCTAGGAAATACTGGATTCACCTGAACCCACATAAAACAATGGAGAGGTTCTTTGAGAGAGATCACAAGGCCTGGACTTGGTCTGTGGCTGATGGGTCTGGACCCGGTGTCAGGTCTGGGTCTGGATCCAGGTTTGGAGATGGGCGTGGGTCTAGGTCTGGATTTGGACTGGTGGTCTGGGGTTCTGAATGAGTCCCCTGCTCAGGGAGGGGCCGGGGGCCCAGAGAGGTAATAACAGAGATGAAAGAAGAGGATTGTTCTGCTGTCCTGGTGGCTCCTGAGAGCTGGGCAAGCCTCTGAACAGCCACTAATGAGACCTATTAACCTGGAGAGGAGGAGGGGAGGGGACAGAGGGGTTTATGGAGGGCAGAATGGAGGAAGATGGGGGACTGGGTAAACAGGTCATGGAAAATGAACGGGAGTTTAGACGGGAAATTGCAGTGAGGAAGTCATTGAGCTGGGACACGCCCTCTCTGGTTTAGGGTTCCACAGGGACGTAGTGAAAGATTCCCAGATCCTCCTGAGCCGCTCACCTGTAAACTCACTTAGCCACAGTTCCTCCCAAAGCGTGTGTGTGTGTGTGTGCTGTTCATGAAATGATACTGTCCTCGCAGTGCCCGTACTTCTCTGTAAAACTCCTCTTCTGCGCCTCCCCCCTCCTTCCCAGATGCCCTCTCGCTGCAGGACTGGGCTGAACATCGTCACCACCACCCTCTTCGCGGCGGTGGTCCTCTTCGGCATCCTGCTGGCCTACGTGACGGGCTACCAGTTCATCCACACGGAGCAGCACCACCTGTCCTTCGGCCTGTACGGCGCCATCCTCGCCCTCCACCTGCTCCTCCAGAGTCTGTTTGCCTTCCTGGAGCACCGGCGCATGCGTAGCCCCTCCCGCCCGCGGCACCTGCGGCGCACCGTAGCGCTCTGCATCGCCGCCTACCAGGAGGACCCCGACTACCTGCGCAAGTGCCTGCGCAGCGTCCGCCGCATCTCCTTCCCCGGCCTCCGGGTGGTGCTGGTCGTCGACGGCAACCGGCCGGAGGACCGCTACATGATGGACATCTTCCAGGAAGTGATGGGCGGCGCCGATCTGGCGGGCAGCATGGTGTGGAAAGGGAATTACCACAGCGACGGGGGCGGAGGAGGCGGCGTGGGCGAGGGAGGGGGGCGAGGGAGCACGGTGCACATGGAGGAGGCGGCGAGGGTGGCGAGGCTGGTGAGGCGGTGTCGGCACACCTGTATCATGCAGGAGTGGGGGGGGAAGAGGGAGGTGATGTACACAGCCTTCAAAGCCCTGGGGGACACGGTGGACTACGTACAGGTGAGGCCCTCTCCTCCTTGGACCCCGCTCACACCTGAAGTCATGGAGCTGCTTCAAACACGGCATGCGTTGACAGTGTGTTCATTTAGCAGACGCTTTCATCCAAAGCGTCGTACGATAAGTGCGTGTTCAGTGCACAGTTCTAACAGAAACATGGGTTAGTGCCAAGGAATGTTACAAAATACCCTGCATCATTTAAAACTAATATTGCAATAACATATAGAATCTAAATGAAGATACGTTGTCTCTCTGATTGTTCGTTTGAAGTCTCAAGAGGTGACCCTATGCAAATATTGACTGTGTTATTCAGTGGACTGTATTGGAAGTCTCTACTGCCCAGGTTGATGGGTTCTAAATATAATCTGAACTGCTGCGCTGATGCTGCGATGCTGAGAGTTGTCCCTGTGGCGTTCTCAGGGTTATCGTGTGTCTGCTCTGGGAGTTTTTCCTTGTCTTCCTTGAGGGTTTAGGTTGGTTGAGGGGCAGCTCTATGGGCGTATGTGAAGCCCTCTGTGACATGCTTGCGTGCAAAAAGGGCTATACAAATACATTTTGATTTGATTTGATTCTGGGGTCTCCCTCAGCTCTCTGGCCTGCTTGATCTTTCAGATATTTCTGGGCAGTAGTCTCCACTGGCACGAGGCCTTAAATCGACACGCAGAAAGAAAGAGAGAAGTCCCATCATTTCAATCAGGGAGGTGGACGGAATTCACTTTCAGTGTGCGGAGGGACTTCAGATCCTAGGACCAGTAGCCAGGCAGCCGCGCCATGGCCTTGCTGTCCTTGATGTTTTCGCTGAACGGTGTTAAAAATCCCTCCCGAAAGACCTAAAGATCCTCTGGATTCCCCTGTTCCAGCTTTGCACTCCTGGCACGGTGCCGTCGACTTGGCAGCACTGTTTAAAGCGAAACAAGGTCATTCAAAGTCAAATCAAATCAAATCAAATCAAAATGTATTAGTATAGCCCTTTTTACATGCAAGCATGTCACAGAGGGCTTCACATACGCCCATAGAGCTGCCCCTCAACCAACCTAAAC
The DNA here is from genome assembly GCA_903064625.1 of Mallotus villosus. Classification (NCBI taxonomy): domain Eukaryota; kingdom Metazoa; phylum Chordata; class Actinopteri; order Osmeriformes; family Salangidae; genus Mallotus; species Mallotus villosus. The sequence continues at coordinate 88,540 of CAEFZP010002193.1, forward strand.
CCTCAAGGAAGACAAGGAAAAACTCCATGTGGTAGCGGACCTGTGTCCTCGCTCTGCCCTCTCCCCAGGCCTCTGCAGGGTCAAAGTTCAGGGGTCACCCAGCTGAACCGTCCCCCTCTCTGTGTTATTATGGAACACCTGTGGGCCTCCTGTCCATGTCTCCACCCATCTGTCCTGCTGTCGGCAGGCTCTCATTACCTCCAGAGAGAGAACAGGGCTGAGGCCGAACGAGGCCCAGAGGCCCTGGCTGCAGCTGTGCTCATCTCATCTCTGCAACCAACCAGAAATGTATCAGTGCTAAAATCTTCCCACTTGTGTGTGTGTGTCTGTGTGTCTGTGTGTGTGTGCGTGGGTGTGACTGCGCAGGTGTGCGACTCGGACACGGTCCTGGACCCAGCCTGTACCATCGAGATGCTGAAGGTTTTGGAAGAGGACCCCCTGGTGGGCGGAGTTGGCGGAGACGTGCAGGTGAGAGATCTCTTTGCTCCACGCACGAATGAGGACGAGACATAGAACAATCCTTGATCAATAACAGCTCAATTCCTCCTCCCCCTCCCCTCCGCTCCCCTCCCCTCTCCTCTTCCTCTCCTCTCCCTTCCTCTCCTCTCCCTTCCTCTCCTCTTCCTCTCCTCTCCTCTCCCTTCCTCTCCCTTCCTCTCCTCTCCCTCCACTCCCTCCCCTTCCCTGTCTTCCTCTCCTCTCCCTTCCTCTCCTCTCCCTTCCTCTCCTCTCCCTCTCCTCTCTCTGCCACCCCCGGTTCTCCTCAGATCCTAAACAAGTATGACTCGTGGATCTCCTTCCTCAGCAGCGTGCGATACTGGATGGCCTTCAACGTGGAGCGGGCCTGCCAGTCCTACTTCGGCTGTGTGCAGTGCATCAGCGGCCCGCTGGGCATGTACCGCAACGCCCTGCTGCAGCGCTTCCTGGAGCCCTGGTACCACCAGACCTTCCTGGGGAGCAGGTGCAGCTTCGGGGACGACCGCCACCTCACCAACCGGGTCCTCAGCTTCGGCTTCAAGACCAAGTTCACGGCGCGCTCGCAGTGTCAGACGGAGACCCCCACGCAGTACCTGCGCTGGCTCAACCAGCAGACGCGCTGGAGCAAGTCCTACTTCCGCGAGTGGCTGTACAACGCTCTGTGGTTCCACAAGCACAGCCTGTGGATGACCTACGAGTCGGTGGTCACCGGGCTTCTTCCCGTTCTTCCTGGTGGCCACGGTGATCCACCTGTTCTACCGCGGGCGTCTGTGGAACATCCTTCTGTTCCTGCTGACGGTGCAGCTGGTGGGGATGGTGAAGGCCACGTACGCCTGCTTCCTGCGAGGCAGCCTGGTCATGATCTTCATGTCGCTTTACTCCCTGCTCTACATGTCCAGCCTGCTGCCGGCCAAGATCTTCGCCCTGCTCACCATCAACAAGGCGGGCTGGGGCACGTCCGGGCCGCAGGAAGATCGTGGTGAACCTCATCGGGGCGGTGCCCGTCACGCTGTGGGCCCTGGTGCTGCTGGGGGGCGTGGCCTACACCATCTACTGCGAGACGCAGGAGCCGTTCAGCGAGACGGAGAAGGCGTTGCTGATCGCGGGCGCTGTCTTGTACGCCTGCTATTGGGTGATCCTGTTGGTGCTCTACCTGGCTATTGTCGCCAAGCGCTGCAACAAGAGGGAGGAACAGTACCACCTGCCCTACGCAGAGGCATAGACGTACCCTGGAACGCTCACTGGAGATTCTAGAACTTTCACCGGTGAAATATTGTGGAGCCTGAACCGATGCTTCTGGAACTTTCACTGAACAGCCTTTGGAACATTTGAGGTTGGTAGAAAAGCCCCCAGCTCCAGGTTCAGTACCAGGTCCGGCGTCCATGCCCAGACTCAAGTCTGGTTTTCTTTATTGGTGCTTGGTATTCACATGTACTGTAGTGTGCATTCACGGGAGCCCTCGCTGTCTACATCTGGTGCCACAATCATCTAGTGTCGTATCTTTCCAATCTCTACTGACTGACAGACAATCGGACATTTCTACCAGTGGATAAACACTGTGTTGGTGCTGTGGACCGGTATCCCAGTAAACAGTTCCTGGGATATATCCTAATCCACAACAGAGGATATCCTGATCCACTTCAGGTGATTCCAAATAGCCTTGAAGGACAAGTAGCCAGGAGTCAGGAGTGGGTCTATATCTATAAATAGAATGGCAAAGTGAGTTGGGTATTTTATTGTCAAGGTGCCAAATGAACTCTTTATGGTATGATTTTGATAGCATACATACATACCCTGCTCCCATTGGACAATGACCAAAGAGCACCTATAGTAGCACCTTCATCGCAGCTCATTTGGTAAAGACGACACCTTGTTCCTCATGTTTGGGAAAGAAGAAGACTGTTATGAGAGAGAACACTCCAGGTCGGACTGTTGGTGCCATGTCTACACTACTGTGACACATGCTTTCTGTTTGTGGAACGTTGTGGAAGTTTCCACTCTTGTGCTATTTAAGTAGTTGTGTGTGTACATTATTTTATTCTATTCAAGTGCTTGCGGGAACTGGAAACTTGAAAGTGCAAATAAGACACATATAGGTCGTTTATTAACAGATGTAAACAGCAGATTTCAGTACCCTGCTGTAGATTTCAACCTTGTACACACAGCAAATGTATACTTTCAACTACAGTCGAAAGGGACGATTTTTTTAAGTTAAGTAATTTTGCCAGGAGGTAAGTTCAATAGATTTATTGGATTGGATTTAGCCTTGTTACATATGTCTGTGTATGTGTTCAGTGCCTGGACATTATATGGAGAGGAAGTGATTAACTATGTGTCTGAATGAATTAGTCCTTTCAGACATCAAGAAAAAAAAAGTTTTATGGTTACATCTCTGTTGCCAAAAGGGAAACGCCCTCTCTAAATATGCACACACACATACAAACCTCAACCACTTTGGCCATTTTTCAGTAGCCATCGCAGCACGCAGGGACAGTGAGCCCAGTGTTCCTGTTTCAGCATGGAGGGCCCCTCCCCCCTCCTTCCGTCTCCTAGGGGAGAGCGTCTGAGGTGATCCTGTTCAAGAACTCAGTCACAGATGTTCTGGAAATACTCTTTACTCAGTGCAGCTTGTCTCATGTCACACATGTCAACTGATATGTTTCAGTCAGCTAGATCTAGTCAGTGTGTGTGTGTGTGTGTGTGTTTGAGACCTACAGTGAGACGTGAAACGCCCTGTAGAGGCATCAGTACCTTCTCAACACGCCTCCCTTCGCGGCAGCTGGACACACTGGTGACTTTGCACAAAAACACAACTCTTCTGTCTTAAAATAGTTCAAAGTGGAATATATCGGCGAACAAAGTTTCTCCTGAGACGTGATCCCAGATCAACATCCCCATTCTTCACGCTCTCTTTTATGAGCTGCTGAACACGTGGGAGACAAACCACCAAACCAGCAGAGCCATGGCAGCTCAGCCCCTCTCCCTACACTCCTGATCTGCCTGAAGACATCCGACAGTATATTGCAGTCCTTCAGTTTGTGTATTATACATAAAGATGTTTTGAGGGTGGAAAATAAACAGGAAAGACAGCACAGCCTTGTATAAACCCATCTCCCAGCTCCATGTTTTGGAAGCTATTTGTGTCTTTGTTCTGGCATGGATAGAGATGGATGTGTAAGAAAAGAGTTGGGAACTAATGAGTCGTGAGCTGTTTACAGGCAGTGAGGTTACTGTCAGTTCATCAAAGCTAGTTTAGCTGTCTCCTCTTTTCACAGTCGATGGCATGAGAGGTGTCTCAAACTAGTACACAGCAGAAACGATACTTCAAATACAGTAGTTGTAGATATGACACACATCATAGACCTTAAGTCATTTTGTCAACAGTTAATATTTCTGATACAGTAGTATGGTACAAAGAACTCCCAGATATTTTCAACAGCATATGATCATAGGATCAACTTTAATTTATTAGTATAAAAAGATAATGGTATTCTATGACCATTCATGTATATACTGTATTTTAATATACAAGACAAACTATGTTTGTGGGGAAGGGTTTGTATCTCAACTTCGAACAAACACAGTTTATTTTCTGACGTACATCTGGAAATCTTTGTTTTATTTGAATAAAAAATATTCTTAGTTGATTGTTGTGGTGTCATGTGTTCCTGACCTGAACATTTCTCATGGAGTACAAAATGCCAAATCCAACCATTTAATTGACAAGTGCACACACACTGACTGCCAGAACTGACAAACTACCACCAAATCAACAAAGCTACATTAAAAGTGATGAGCTTTGCAGCGCTATAAACAACCTTTGTCCATTGCTGACTCCTATAGTCAGCCAACTGCCGTTACACCTTCTTGGGCACGTTAGTGATGATAGGTTTGGGGCGTGTCTTAAAGATGAGCTTCTTCTTGATGAGGGCGGAGACAGAGTAGGAGGTGGGGCCTGGTGGAAGGTCGGTCTCCATGGCAACCTGGTCGCTGACGTGCCCTGAGTGTTTCACGAGGACGGCAAGGGGCTTCTCTAGCTTCACCACCTTGCCGTACAGGATGTGATGTCCCACGATAAGCACGGGAACTCCCTGGCATGGAGAGCAGAGAAGGGAAGAAAACAGGTTGGCAAGAGAGGAAGAAATATCCCAGACCAGCCAAACAAACAGAAGATTGATAGAAGGGTTTTTACCCCGTAGGTCTCACACATAGATAAAGCATTCTATACATGAGTCATGAAGTAGTAGATGTTCCACCCAGGCGTCGGTTTCCTACCTCCTTGGTGTACACCAGGTCTCCCATGACGTTCCCAGCCAGCCCCGCGCTCCCCCTGGATATGACCTCTCCTTGCAGCTCCACCAGGACCCACTCAGCCATGCCGCTGCCGCTCACACTGCGCCAACACACACGGAGACTTTAGGTTTGTTTGGAATACTCCAAATAGGCGTAATAGTAGTTAAAAGGTGGATACACTGTATGTCAGTACATGGTGTGTATTATACCATCGTAAACTCGATAACATTCCTGCAGTCAGACTTACCTTGAGACAATTATTTGGACCATTGTTGCTGTCAGATGAAAATATTGTCCCGACGTGACTTATGAATGACAGACGAAAAAGGGCCACTTGGACTTGCCTATTTTTCCATTGCTGTTCGTACATGTAGTAATTTAGCTAGCATGTGTCAATTCATTACTGTATACTTGTTCCGCAGGGAGTTTGCAACGAGCCTTCCACACTGTTCCCATTCATCTTTCTCCCGCCAGCAAATCGTCTAACCACCAACTTCCGTCTTCTGGCTGCCGTTCCAATTTCGTATCCGGTTCAAAGGTATCCAATCCAGTGCCGTCAGAGAACCGGTGCCGTGAAACAATCCTCTGTAGCATTTCCGTTTTTGTGAATTTGTCTTCAGAATAAGAGCTGAGGTTGAACGTATGAAGTTGGTGGCGCAATCCACTCACTGTTCGGATTTCATGAGTCATCATGGTTTATTTCAATATTCAGTAAAGTAATATCAATTGAAACTAAGTTATGGAGTGTTTATCAGTCTGGTTGTTTGTACTAGCAAGCTGTAAACCAAGTAACTGAGCATATCTCAAATTCACACAACATTAAAAGCAACGTATTAACAGGATTGTCAGAACAGATACATTACTTGGCACATTCACAAAAAGCAATGCGCTAAATATGAAATGTCACCAGACTATCTTAAATTGTTTCTCTGTCTCATTTCTCACAAGTCAGAAAATGAAGATTTTTTGTTGTTGTTGATAATGCGTCAAAATACATTTGCTCATTGAAAGCTTCCCAAGTTATTTTAGTAGCCCCAGAATTGAAGAAAGTTAGTTTTACATGTTCAAACAATAAAAATAATATACTGTATAATATATATTTGGTGACCTTTTATTTTGAAGAAATAAACCGGAAATAAGGTTCGTATTCTGTCTGACTTCACCCTGCTGTGTCCAACGTGGTTCAAGCAGTAGCTCTCAACGTGTGGACCCCTTGGCTATGAAAGTAAGAGGAAAGCAAAGAATAGGCGATATAAGTGTTACTAATCAGTTGGTGAGTGTATTGCAAATGAGTAGGCATACTTGGCAATGTCAGTTAATGCTGTGGTCTGCTGCTGTCGCTTTAAAGCTTGAAATGATTTTCCATAGCTAACCGATCAAGGCAAGCTAATACGTTAGCTTCGCAATGTTTCTGAGAGCGATGCTGTGTAGATCATACGTACAGTAGTGTTATCCTAGTTCTTGCTTTTAAATGGTATATGTTAAAATGAACTACTCCAAAGTAGAAATGTTATCCAGCCGCTTACTAACACTGGCAATTTAACCTAAAAGTTGCCACGCCTGCACTGTAAGCTATATTAATGGTCCCATTTTAACTTGTTCTTAAATATTCCACAGAGACCATGGGCGAGTTTAAAGTGCACCGGGTCCGGTTTTTCGACTACATGCCCTCTGCCATCCGAGCCCTAGCCTTCAATGCCCGCACGGAAAAGCTCGCCTTGGTACGGGCGGATGCAAGTGTGGAGATCTTCAACTTCAGAGACAAGTATTTCCAGGAGAATGTAAGAACTGTAGAATACCTGCTTATTAATACTTTGAGTATTAAAGTGAGCCCTAGTCATCTGGTTGAAATGAAGCAGCCCTGTCTAACCTAGAGGCCAGAGGGGAAAGAGAACCATGTCAACATCATGTACCTCCACAGTGTAGATGTTGACATGAATCTGTATTTCCTCAGGTGATCCCTGGAAGGGATTCGCGGTCTGTCGAGGCCCTGTGCTGGGTCGGACAGCGACTGTTCAGTGCCGGCTTGAACGGAGAGATCACCGAGTATGATCTGGAGGCCCTCCGGCCCAAGTACAGCCTGGACGCCTACGGAGGCCCCATCTGGGCCCTCACCTGCAACCCCGAGGGGACACACCTGGCGGTCAGTCAGATGACACTCACGAGGGGGGGCTTTGAGACTGCAGGCATTGAGATTTGTAAACTGACCTGTCTGTCTGTCCCTGTCAGGTGGGGTGCGAGGATGGGACAGTGAAGCTGTTTGAGGTTTTGGAGGACAGAGTCCAGTTTGAACGCCACCTGGACAGACAGAAGGGTAAGCTGAATGGAAAGCTGTTTGTTACCAGGGGTTACCCTGGTCGATCTGAGACACGGCTGAATCTGGCCCGGGGGAACACCGCTCCGGTGCAACCTGCTATTTATAGCTGTCAGTCGATCTGTGTGTTTATTCATGCACGTCGTGTGTGTTCCAGGTCGTATTATTTGTCTGGCCTGGCACCCCTCTGGCACGCAGATAGCAGCTGGAATGGTGGACGTGATCAAAGTGTTTGACGTAGCGTCAGGTAAGACGACGGCAGCTCCGGTGCTGTTTATAAACCTGCCGTCGGATTAGACCCCAGAGCCGTGCGTGTGGAACGAGATGTTAGACACGGACATTCATATCGAGCTGAAGCTTCTAGAATCCCCTCAGACTTCCCTTCGCCTCAGGGTCAGAGGTCACCACAGGTGTGGCGGGGGTCTGACAGGTGTCCTCTTCTTCTCCCAGGTCACAGTGTGCAGCGCCTCCTGGTGGACCGTGGCCAGGGCCCCTCCAAGGGCCGGGAGTGCGTGGTGTGGTGCGTGGCCTTCCTGTCCAACCACACCCTGGTGAGCGGAGACTCTGCCGGCAAGGTCCAGGTGTGGGACGGCCACACGGGCACGCTGGTCAAGACGCACCTCATCACCAAGTGGGACGTGATGGCTCTCTCCGTATCTCAGGTGAGCAGACTTCAGGGTCACGTGGTCAGGGGTTAGGGGTCAGGCGAAGGGTCGGGGCTGGAGGGTCGATCCCATCCCCCTAGTTGCTGTCTCGCCTCCCTTCGACACGATTGCAGAAGTGTAAATGTCTTATTTCCCTCCCGAAACATCATCCCTACTAAACCCCGCTTTCCTGGCTGACGGTTTGATTGACAGGATGAGAGCAGCCTGGTTGCCGGGACGTCGGAGGGCACGGTGGTCCAGTTCCAGTTCTTGGCTCCCTCCTTACAGCAGCAGGCCAAGGAGTGGGTCAGAACCAGGACCTTCAAGAACCACACCCACGACGTGCGGAGCCTGGTGGAGATCGGCACGGCGGTGGTCTCTGGAGGTCAGGGACTCGTCTGATCGTATCTGGGTGTACAGTTTACCCTGTTTCTAACTTAGGAAAGAGATGTAGGCTAGAATTGAATTCGTAGGTTAGAACGAAAGGGCTGATATTCATATTTACATTTATTTAATTGAATTCGTAGTGGTGTATTAAATATATATTTGTATGCCTTTTTGTGAATATAAACCCTAACATGGAACTGTGTGTTGAACACTCAGGTATGGACACACAGCTGGTAGTGCGCCCTCTGCTGGACAAAGTAGAGAAGAACACCCACGAGTCTGCTCTGCGCAGGATAGAGTTCCCCCACGTGAGTAGAGAGGCTGCGTCACCATAGTGGATGATGCTGACGCTGCTCGATGAGGCGTTTGGCTCATGCCGCTCTCTCTGCCCCTCACAGAGGAGCCTGGTGTCGTGCGCCCGGAAGGCTGGCCTGCTGCTGTTCCAGTTCCCAGGACACCTGGAGCTCTGGAGGCTGGGGGAGGGCAGCGGCCACGGTGAGCAGACTGCAACCTGAGCACTCCTACGACAAGACCACTCGCAACGCTGACTGACTGTGTGTGGACCACTCGCAACGCTGACTGACTGTGTGTGGACCACTCGCAACGCTGACTGACTGTGTGTGGACCACTCGCAACGCTGACTGACTGTGTGTGGACCACTCGCAACGCTGACTGACTGTGTGTGGACCACTCGCAACGCTGACTGACTGTGTGGACCACTCGCAACGCTGACTGACTGTGTGTGGACCACTCGCAACACTGACTGACTGTGTGTGTGCGTGTGTGCGTGTGTGTGTAGGAAAGCCAGGAGATAGATTATTACTGAAGAAGAGACCAGAAAAGCTGCTGCACCTGAAAAGAAAAGTAAGTTCCTTACCACCTGTGTCTGAGAGACTATCTATATGTGAATAGCATTTGTTAGCATATTTTCTATCAAAGTGAATACAAGGCAGAATACCTCCCACCTGTGTTGACTGACCTCCCCTACATGGTGCTGGATGAGTTGGAATGTGGAGTTTGAGGTTTGACCTTTGACCTCCCCCAGGGAGAAGACCACGTGTCCTGCAGTGCTCTGTCCCCCTGCGGGGCCTGGCTGGCCTATGCCACCGTGTCCAGCGTCCGTCTCTACCGGCTCCAGTACGACAACAAGACCGTCAGCGTCACCAAGGTGGGTGTCCGGACGCCTTTTCCCTTTCCGTCTGCCGGCCTCGCTGGCCTCGCGCTCTGTAACCCTGCGCCCTGTCCCCCCCTCGTCTCCTAGGTTACCAAGCTGCCCAAGGCTCTCCGCTCGGCCAGCCAGCTGTGCTTCTCCTCCGACTCGTCCAGGCTGTTTGCGGCCTGCGGCAAGGCGGCCGTGGTGGTGGTGTCCCTCGGCCAGGAGGAGTGCAAGTACGTGCAGACCCTCAAGCCCGCCTCAGTCTCCAGACAGGCCGCGCATCTCCTGTGTGCCAGTGAGGACGGACAGTGGCTGGCCTCAGCCAGCAGCAGCCGTGAGGTCCACATCTACAACCTCCAGAAGCTAAAGGTAACTGACGGACCTCGATACTTCCAAGGCCAGAGAGAGATTTTCCCGTCTCCAATTATCATAAAATCCATCTGCCGCCAAAAATAATAATAATTGTAAATGCACTTTTTTAAACCTGTAGTTCTGCTGTAAAATGCTCTAACCACTGAGCTACATCATCAGTGTCATTGGCACTGAGCCTCCTCTGACCTGTGACCTCCCTGACCCCTCTAGCTCCACTGCACGGTGCCCGTCTACAGCTCCTGTCCCAGCGCCATCGGCATCCACCCCGTCACCAACAACCTGTTCATAGTGCACGCTGACCAGAAGGTAACAGCCCCCCACCGGCAGCCCTGACCCTCGACCTAGACCCTGAGCCACGATGCTAACACCTGTGTGTGTGTGTGTGTGTGTGTGTGTGTGTGTGTGTGTGTGTGTGTAGATGTTTGAGTACTCCATCCAACAGAAGGAGTACACGGCGTGGAGTCGACGGCTGCATAAGCAGGGTCTCCATCACATCTGGTTCGACCGCGACACGCCCGTCACACAAGTGACCTTTAACCCCCGTAACCCCGCCCACGTCATCCTGCAGGACATGTACATGTTCTGCATCATCGACCAGAGCCAGGTGAGTAGCGCGGCTTTGGGTGCGCTTGGTTTGACTAACCCCCGGGGGACAAAGAAGCAAACCGGCCCTTTTCAAACTGTTTATTATTAGCGAATGTGAGGCGAATCCAATACGCCTGCTTCTCAAATCCATGTTAAGTTATGGACCTATGTCTGTTGAAGTGAGACACTTCCCCTCTGAAATATAACCCTCCCCCCTCTCCCCCAGCCCCTCCCGGACCAGAAGGCGAGGTTCCTGAACCAGCAGACCCTCAGGTTCCTCCCAGAGGACGAGAGGCTGAAACAGATCCACGCCTTCAAGATGTGCAAGACCTACCAGGTGAGACCCATCTCTCCCTCTCTGGGATCCTGTCTGTCTCCCTCTGATCCTGTCTGTCTCCCTCCGATCCTGTCTGTCTCCCTCCGATCCTGTCTGTCTCCCTCCGATCCTGTCTGTCTCCCTCTGACCCTGTCTGTGTCCCTCTGACCCTGTCTGTCTCCCTCTGACCCTGTCTGTCTCCCTCTGACCCTGTCTGTCTCCCTCCGATCCTGTCTGTCTCCCTCTGACCCTGTCTGTCTCCCTCTGATTCTGTCTGTCTCCCTCTGACCCTGTCTGTCTCCCTCCGATCCTGTCTGTCTCCCTCCGATCCTGTCTGTCTCCCTCTGACCCTGTCTGTCTCCCTCCGATCCTGTCTGTCTCCCTCTGACCCTGTCTGTCTCCCTCTGACCCTGTCTGTCTGTCTCCGATCCTGTCTGTCTCCCTCCGATCCTGTCTGTCTCCCTCCGATCCTGTCTGTCTCCCTCCGATCCTGTCTGTCTCCCTCTGACCCTGTCTGTCCCTCGTCTGATCCTGTCTGTCTCTGGGATCTTGTCTGTCCCTCGTCTGATGTGTCTTCCTGCCTCTGCAGCACCTGCTGGGTATGAGCCTACTGGAGGACCAGTCTTTGGTGATGGTAGAGCGCCCTGTGGTGGATATCGCAACTCAGCTGCCCCCTCCAGTCAGACAGAAGAAGTTTGCCACATAGGCACACGGAAGAAAAACAATTGTGTGTGTGTGGTGTTATTTTTTATTTTGTCTGTCAACCAAATCTCCCATTGTTATGTAAATACTGTTTTTGCAGTATTAAAGGAATTATTTACTCTTTTCTAGTGTGTTTTAATGTACAGTTTTCTGGCATCAGAAGGATAAACTCTACAGGTAGGCATCTGTGGGACTTGTTTTATAGCCATTGCCATGGTTACGTTCTATGGCCTCGGTTTCAGGAAGTAAGCCGAGTCAAAGTGGAAAGTAAATCTGTTTTATTAAGAATACACAAGGTAGTGTCACAGCACCAGTTGGACATGATGCAGATGGCCTTATGGAGAGTTCAAACCTCTAGCTTATGATACTTTATGGAGTTGAGCTTATGATCCTGTTGGTAGACAGCTTTGTGAATGAGCACCATGATAATAAAGCCATGTACTGCAGTGAATGCACACGGCACTGGTTCAAGAGAACCACTGTTTCCCAAGTGTTTATGAATTCTAACAACACACTCACCATAGACAGCCTCTTACATGAGCACACAGCCAGGATATACTCTAAAATAGGACAGATTTAATTAGGAGAACAAGGCAGGTGGCTATGAAGAATAACACATACGTTCTGCTAGCTGGTGTGCCTGAAGGTGAGATTTCAGACTATTGTGGACATGGTGATTTGAGGGTTTCAAAACACCACATGGTCCTAATATCCTGCTGACCGGTTATCAGTGGGCCTCAATATGATCCAGGAAGTGTGTGGGAGGAAAAATAGCAAGAAAGTGTGTTTAGTGACTATAAGTGTGTGTTCATGTTTAGGGTGTGTGTGTTGGAACGCATAACAGGAACACATGTTATTTATTTCCTAGTTTGAAAAACAATCCCCTTGGTGTTTTGTCCCATTTTTTCTATTACACTCTCATTTCCTGCCCTGGCAGAGTCTAATCCAAGAGGGAACCAAGTGTTGAGTGTGGTATGTTATTCCATCGACCAATCGAGTCCACTGTGACCGAGTCAGCTGAGCAGATCAGGGGGGAGAAGAGGTAGGACACGTGAAGCCCGGAGGGTGAGCTGTGAAACGAGAGAGAAGTTAGTCTGTCCTGTTCCCCCTGCCATGTATCCCTGGCCCGTACGCTTCTTTAATACAACATGCCTCTGTAAGTATGGCTGTAGCTCCACCCACCTCATCCCAGGTGCTTGTGGGGGTGTTTCTCATAGCCAACTGCGTTGTTGGAGCTAGTTCCTGTGGGGGCGGGGCAGCCGGAGTAAGGTGGGAAACAGACAGGTCATGATGTCATCATGATGAACAAGTTACTCCGTCACAGATACTGTTGCGGTTAACGTTCTCACGGCGGACGTGGTTGTAGGTTTGAAATAAAGGGAACTGTTTACCTTACTTACCCAAGTAATCCTTGTAGTCTTTGAAGTGTTTGTGCCTTAGGCCACGGCCATCTTGGAGAGAGAGAAGGTGGGAGGGAGAGATAGAATAAGTCATCAGAGTATTCTTTTATAAAAACTCAAAATGTGAATTGAAAGTGACTATAATAGTTCACTGAATGTTTACTGATCGATTGGCAGTGTTATTGTCTGACAGGAAGTTATTCATTTCTAGGTAGTGAAGCTTGATAGGTACATCAACCTGGGCCCAGTGAGGACCCATGAGGACCCATGAGGACCCAGTGAGAACCTACGGATCCCGCTCACCAGAGTTGCTTCTCTGCTTGATGCACTGGCCCCGGTTGGGGATGCCTGCTGCAGGGTTGCCCTGGTTGATGATGTGGCACTCGTACCCGGTGGGGCAGTGGAGGGGCTCGTCCCCGTCCTCAGTGGTGCTGCAGGCCTCCGCTGGTAGAACAGGCAGAGGGAGAAGGAGGATTGTGAGAGTGTGTGTGTGTGGAGTGTGCGCCAATGGTTGTGGAATGGGATGTGTGTGTTTGCATGTGTGTGTGTGTGTACTTACCTTGCAGCACCTCCTCTGGTCCATCCAGAAGCCAGCCGTTGCCCCCCCAGCCAGCGAGGTTTGGGCTGAACCAGCCAGTCCAGCACTGACAACACAAACATATGGCTTCAAATGGGGTCATATCTCACCGTTCTGAGTGCCTAACGTGCTTAACGACCAGATATCCTCATTATTTCTTGTGTGTGTGTGTGTGTGTGTGTGTGAGCCAGCCTACCAGGAGGGGGCTGAACAGACTCCAGGCAGTGTGTGTGTGTGTGTGTGTGTGTGTGTGTGTGTGTGTGTGTGTGTGTGTGTGTGTGTGTGTGTGTGTGTGTGTGTGTGACCCAGCCTACCAGGAGGGGGCTGGACAGACTCCAGGCAGGCGTAGATGCAGCCGTTGTAGCAGCAGCGTTTGTGACGCTCGCATTCCGAGTCTGAGCGACACCCCGGCACCTCGCACGCCCGCTCCGGAAGCATCTGGGGAGGGGGGGGGCAGCGGTCGTTCTTCTGGTGCTGCGTCGTCTGGGACTGGCTGGGGTACTCATAGTCCTGGGGCGTCGAGGGAAGGAAACAGGAAGGCGGTAATATGGATTAAGATGGTAATAGACAAGCGAGCAGACCACAGACAGAAAGACAAAGTGAAGTAAAACGTGGTACTGTATAAGGGCATCATGTGATCACTGACAGGTCCTAAACTGTGTTTAATTATCGGACGTCTTTTTGTCGGGATCAAGACTGTTCTCACAACTCCCCACATGGCCAACAGAGGGCAGCAACTCACTGCAGCGCCACAGTTTGCATCTACTGCAGTTCTCATTGCTGAGCAAGCCAACACATATTTATTAAAACAGTTTTGACAGTAAGAAATTATATATTAACTGCTTCAAGATGTGTTTGTGCAGCCATTGACCATCATTTGCTTTCAGATGTGACCAGACACAGACACAGACACACACACACACACACACACACCCACACACACCCACACACACACACACCCACACACACGCACACACCCACACACACACACACACACACACACACACACACACACACACACACACACACACACACACACACACACACAGTTCCCGGAGTTCAAGGAAACTGTAAGGCAGAATTATCTTATCTGTTATCTATTAATTCGAGAGCTTGTAAAACACTTACATAATCACAGTTTCAGCCACAAACGAGCTCTCCTTGGTTCAACAAAGTAAAACTATTAACTATAACTACTTCTGGCATGAATGTTTGAACTTTGAACTGATTCCAATCCTCTGGTACAGAGCTACAGTACAGAACAATCTGAGCTGCAATATAATGTCTTCTCTACTAACTTTACGCACTAATTGTTGATCACTTTGGATAAAAGCAAGTAAAATGTCAATGTTCAGCAGGGTCCTGGTAACAGTGCAGATTCAGTACAGGACAGTACAGGGACCACCACAGCTACACTCAGTCTCTGCCAACACAGAATTCCTCCTTCTCAGCTCTACGTGACTGTGGTCCATCAAGATGCTTATGTTACACACACTGTCTGGCCAACAGTGGAAATGTAGACACACACACTTTGTAGATTTCATGGGCACTGTCTAATGTAAACTGATTCTCGTCTAAAACAATGACACATCCGAGGGGAAAGCGAGAGCCAGAGAAAGGAGAGAGAGACCCAGTGGAAGAGAGGAGGAGAAAGGAGAGAGAGACAGAGACCCAGCGGAAGAGAGGAGGAGAAAGGAGAGAGAGACAGAGACCCAGTGGAAGAGAAGAGGAGAAAGGAGAGAGAGACAGAGACCCAGTGGAAGAGAGGAGGAGAAAGGAGAGAGAGACAGAGACCCAGTGAGAGAAGACTCGCTTCACTGAAGTCCGCGTCAACGTGGGGTCGACACGAAGCAGCTTAGTATATATATATTTTTTATAAAACATTTTTTATACCCCAATTTTTTTTAGACCAAAACTTTTTCCGTGACCAAAAAACATTTTTCAGACCAAAATATTTTTTTTAGACCAAAAAACATTTTTTAGACAAAAAAACATTCTATAAAAAAAATTTGATACAAAAAAATTAAATAATTAAAATAATTGTATAACAAAAAAAATAATTCTAAAGACTTTAGGGTTCCTATCTTAAGTTTGGATTTGTATGCGTTTAATTTATCAACTTAAACCCCGCACGAGCATCCAATTGAAATGCGGAACGACCCATTTTCCAGTCATGGAACACGTGTGGTCTGACACATTTTTGTCTTATTAATGGTATTGCGTGTTGAAAAGGTGAGAGAAGACTCGCTTCACTGAAGTCCGTGTCAACGTGGTGTCGACTCGGAGCAGCTTAGTGTCGACGACACTATCAGACGATATTAGGCTTTTTCTAAACTATCGGTATCGGCATTAATAATCTCCGATAAATGAATATATATTTTTTTTTATAAAAAAAATTTTATACCCAAATTTTTTTTAGACCAAAACATTTTTATTTACAAAAAAAAACACTTTTTAGACAAAAAAACACTTTTTAGACCAACAAAATTTTTTTGACAAAAAACATTTTTTAGACAAAAACTTTTTTTTTGACAAAAAAACTTTCTATAAAAATATGTTGATACAAAAAAATAAATTATAATAATAATTTTATTAAAAAAAATACAAAAAGAGAAAAAAAAAGAGACCCAGAGTGGAAGAGTACGGTGGCCGACATGTGCAAACGCGCTGCAAATTAAGAAAACACATGCAAATACACAAAACACAAGCAAATTAAGAAAACATCTTCATTAATTTGACAACTCATGCGCTGCATTCAGAAAACGCGCTGCAAATACACAAAACACAACCAAATACACAAACGCATGGCAAAAACGAAAGCACGCAAACCAAAAACGCTGCAGTACATAAACGCGTTGCAAAAACGAAAGCACGCAAACGGAAAACGCTGCATCCAGTTTTCTTAACGCAAGTTCTTTAGGCCTCTAGGGGGAGCGCTAAGTGGAACAGCTCGATGTTCTGCCCCACGGGGCGAGAGAGAGCGCATATGAGAAGTTTTGAGTTTAAAAAACTGTAAAGGAGGAGGGCTACATGTAAAAATTAATGCTAACCTTTCTTTTTCTGTCGACTCTTTACTTCGATGTTGGTCGAAACCTATACTATATGGTTCAAACTTCTTATATGCGCTCTCTCTCGCTCGGGGCCGAAAATCAAGCTGTTCCACTTAGCGCTCTTACGGCAGCGTTTTAGCTTTGCGTGCTTTCGTTTGTGCAACGCGTTTGTGTATTTGCAGCGCGTATATGTATTTGCAGCGCGTTTGCTGAATGCAGCGCACGAGTTGTCAAATTAATGAAGATGTTTTCTTAACTTGCTTGTGTTTTGTCTATTTGCATGTGTTTTCTTAATTTGCAGCGCGTTTGCACATGTCGGCCACCGTAGAAGAGAGGAGGAGAAAGGAGAGACAGAGACCCAGTGGAAGAGAGGAGGAGAAAGAAGAGACAGAGACCCAGTGGAAGAGAGGAGGAGAAAGGAGAGAGAGACAGAGACCCAGTGGAAGAGAGGAGGAGAAAGGAGAGAGAGACCCAGTGGAAGAGAGGAGGAGAAAGGAGAGAGACGGAGACCCAGTGGAAGAGAGGAGGAGAAAGGAGAGAGAGACAGAGACCCAGTGGAAGAGAGGAGGAGAAAGGAGAGAGAGATGGAGACCCAGTGGAAGAGAGGAGGAGAAAGGAGAGAGAGACATAGACCCAGTGGAAGAGAGGAGGAGAAAGGAGAGAGAGACAGAGACCCAGTGGAAGAGAGGAGGAGAAAGGAGAGAGAGACAGAGACCCAGTGGAAGAGAGGAGGAGAAAGGGGAGAGAGAGACAGAGACCCAGTGGAAGAGAGGAGGAGAAAGGAGAGAAAGACGGAGACCCAGTGGAAGAGAGGAGGAGAAAGAGAAACTCCCTCCATGGTGGTGGATCCCGTCTCTAATTAGATAATGGGGGTTCCAGAGCTGCACGCGATCGTTAAAGCGGTGCTGTTTATTTGGCAGAGGCTCCGCGATCGCTCTTCCCAACCAACCGGAAAAACGAAAGCAAATGTTTGGCGCTGGCGTGAATGCCACAGAGTA
The DNA here is from genome assembly GCA_903064625.1 of Mallotus villosus. Lineage (NCBI taxonomy): Eukaryota > Metazoa > Chordata > Actinopteri > Osmeriformes > Salangidae > Mallotus > Mallotus villosus. The sequence goes on from CAEFZP010002193.1 coordinate 105,811, forward strand.
TGTGTTTGTTATAAACACACAATGATGTGCTCCGTCGGCTGTAGTCTCGGCGGGGGGGCTGGGCGTGTGTGTCTTTGTTTTGGGTGTGTGTGTGTGTGTGTGGGGAAGTCACATCACGGATGACTTGTTGGAACATTGTGAGGTGACCTCTTTCACCCAAATCACACTCCAGCATTGGTATTAGGCCAACCTGCCAAACTGTCTGTCTGTCTGTCTGTCTGTCTGTCTGTCTGTCTGTCTGTCTGTCTGTCGGTCTGTCTGTCTGTCTGTCTATCTGTCTGTCTGTCTGTCTGTCTGCCTGTCTGTCTGTCTGTCTGTCTGTCTGTCTCTCTGCCTGTCTTTCTTTCTGCCTGCCTGCCTGCCTGTCTCTCTCTCTCTCTCTCTCTCTCTCTCGCTCTCTCTCTATCTAACCCTAACCCTATCTGCCTGCTTGATTTGTCTCTATCTATCGCTGAGATCACACTCCGACACAGGCCCCTACTTCCTCCCGCCAGAGGAAGTGCCCGTACACCCCAGGGAAGCTGTCAGATGGAGAGGAAGTACACATTGTGCCCGGCAGATCACACTGATATCGACTGGCTTGTTCCCAGCTGATATACTTCATATCCAACCTTATCCCCTTGCTCCCAGACTCTCGTCCGTCCCCCGACACACAGGTCGGATGTTGGAACATGGTCAACATCGTGGTCCATGGGCACAAGAAAACTGATTTCCTGTTTGTTAGTTAGTTGTTAAATTATTGTGAATTTTCGGTGTTAAAGTGCGTGTGTTCTGTGCCACATGCTTGTCCCCCTTCCTGTGTGTATGTGTGTGTGTTAGCATTGTGTCTGTGTGTGTCTGTGTGTGTGTGAAGCCTATTTTCAGTAGGGAGTTAGCTAATCCTGTGTATGCTTGGGCCCTATGACTCACATCACCTGACCAGAACTGTGGCGTTTGGAATGTCTCTGCGAGCTGCACGGCAGACCACCTGACCACCACCAACCGCAGGGCTTCCCCCTCCTCCCACCCGGCTCACTCACGACCAACCATCTATTGCAACGTAAATCAAACTAACCTCCACTGAGTAACATGTCAAACTTGACTGACACAGCAGGTAGACATCGTCACCTGTAATCAGGGCTCCAGAAACAGGAGCTGACATGTCCGTTCAGGATGAGCTTGTCACTCACGTGTGTATTCAACGTGTATTTAACATACTCTGAGCCGACGTCCTCTGTAGTCGGTGGACTGTCTCGCCTCGCCAGGTGGAAACCAGCTGGGTTCACCTAGACACACACGTGGCTCGCTAGTTCGATAGCATGTGTTCCATCTCACGCTATACTGAGGGTCAGCCATCTTGGAATGTGCGCCACCCTGCTCCTGAAATGTGCACCGCTGTTATCATGTCTGGGACTCACGGGAGAACAACCAGAACCACAGGCCCCGGGCCGCGACCCAAAGACCTGGCCTTGTTTAGAGTGCGTACAGCAGCACACCAGCCCAGCTATGCCAGCTATGCAGATAAGCTCACCTCACTTCCTGTACCCAACTTCAGGCTGGGAAGTTGGGGTGGGGGCAGGGGCGGTCCGTCCTATTGGGCAAGTCGGGCAGTTGCCCAGGGCCTCGGCCACCAGGGGGGCCTCGTCGTATTTACAAAAAATAATAATAGTTTAAATAAATCACTTGTCATTGCAAACGAATGACAATTCAAATTAAGCATGAAAACACAATTCTTTAATTCTATTTTTTATAGCTAAATGTTAATCTTAACTCCAGCATGGAATATATGATTCAGGTCATGACGTTTCTGTCAGGAGAATTTGACGTGTGGTGAGTGTGTATGATCGAGCGGATCTATGACTGAACGGAGGCTTATTACTTGAAAGAGGAATTATTTACTGTGTCGTTTTAGTTACACTATCAGGGCTTGGAAATACAGTGACTTGCTAAAGTCGGCAAATGGCTAGTAGAACATAACATTTCATAATAATTTCAGTTAATCAAACAGCTGCAAGACCCAGTGAAATGTTATAGGCTAGCTAGCAAAATAACGCTAGCATCGCTAACAACATTACTAATTCAACTTGTGTAGTGTAACCGAGCTCTTTGTAAGGTCGTTTTAGATAGCACTATATATGACCGTGTGGACAATAAGACACGGACGCAGTCTCTTTTCATAACTTGTATTTTACCAATGCTCTTCTTGACATCGCCATTCAAACAGCCCTCAATGATTTCACGTAATACCCTACGGCAACTCTCGAGGGACAAAACACCCATGTCCCTTGTCACATAGAAAGGTCTGCTGCAGGAGGCTATCCTCAGGATTTGCAAACTAGCTAAATTTATACTATATCTAAAATAATTTTGTAGACGTAGACATAACAATGGATTCTGCCACTAAATGAGTGACTTGGCTTTATTTCTGGACATATTATCCACAACCGAAGTGTTACACAATTCGGTAAGATTGCCTATACTCTTGGACTCATTCTGGGGGTTTGTGGTTTATGGGGGGCCTCAAAATTGTTCTTTGCCCAGGGCCTCCAATAAGCTAAAACCGCCCCTGGGTGGGGGGGTGGGGGGGATGGGGATTGTACCGAGGCTAGGGATGGGGTCGGGCCGGAGATGGGGGCTGGGCCCCGGGGGCTGGGCCTGGGGCCAGCTGTAAGGATTGGTTTACAGAGGGACGGGGAGAAGGGAAGAGAGTCGCTGAATGTCTGCAGGTGCCGTATGGTCTAGGTTATGTTATGACTGAAGGGAGGGATGAGGGAGAGAGGGAGGGAGCACGGGATGAGGGCGTGGGGAGGAAGGGGTTAGGGGGAAGAAGATGGGGCGAAGGAGGGAAGGAATGTGGGTGTCATGTATTTCTCTAAAAAGACTGAGGCACTAAAGACCTAAAGACGAGAAGACGAGAGAGAGAGGGAGAGAAAGAGAGAGAGAGAGGGAGAGAGAGAGAGAGAGAGAGGGAGAGAGACAGAGAGACAGAGAGGATAGCAACATGTGCATGGTCGGCTCAGCATGTTCCAATTACAGTGTCTTTGAAGCACTGTCCAGGAAGAATGTCCATTTGGCCATCTTAGTGGAGAAAGGAAGAGTAGGGAGGGAGGGAGGGAGGGAGGGAGGGAGGGAGGGAGGGATGTGAGGAAGGGAGGGAGGGATGTGAGGAAGGGAGGGAGGGATGGGACGATAAGGAATGAGTGTATCTGAAAAAGTTGAGAGTAGAAGGAGGGAGGGAGAAAGAGATTGTGAAAAAGCCACCACCAAAAGAGAGGAGGGAGGGGAATAAGTTTGGCCCCAGGCCTGGTCTCAGGGCTGGCTCAGAACTGGCCCCAGGGCCTCAGGGCTGGCCCCTCATCCGCCAGCACCAATCAGACCTCCAGTGAGATGAGATGAGTTGCACGCACACACACATATATTCACACAATTCCACTGTCCTGAATGTGAGCAATGTCTAGGTCTATTGAACCATTCATCTATGCATTCATCGATTCATTCATTCATCCAATAATGTATTCATTCCATGGCAACACTTTACATTCATGTTATATGAACTCCCATGTAACACGTGCTTGTACTTTGTAGAAATGGCTTTGCAATGAAATGGGATTGGTGGTACAGGTCGACACACACGGGTAAGAAGGCACAGTCTGGGGAAGGGGTGTGTTGGTGGATGTTGTGCTACCAAAACAAGATCAACATCAACACCCTCTTACCCCCTGAAAGCCCCACCTCCCCTACGCCAAGGTTTCACCGTACCAAAGTGTGACCACACTGCACTTTCTCTACTGGCATGTCGTCGCATGGCATTCCGTGTAACTTTCGTGTGAGGGAGTTGCACTTCCATTCATCCATTCATCCGTCCCGTTTCCCCGGGGCTGAGGGACAGAGAGAGCCCTCAGCTTCACCCTCCCACCTCTCACCTCCGCTACAGAACTGCTCTCTGTGTGAGAAACTAGCACCATCCTCCAAAACCACAGAAACAGAGCACAGCTTGTGTTGCTTACAAACACACACACACACACACACACACACAGTCACACAGTCAAATGTTTTCCTCTCACCTTCTGATTGAGCCCCCTTTTCCTGATCCGGGCACTTCCTGTCTGACTTCCTGTCGAGGCGGACAAGACCAGCATGCATAGCAGCAGCAGCAGTGATCCACGGAGCTGACACACCGGCATGTTCCGTGCTTCTCTTCCTCCTCTCTCTCCTCCTCTTCCTCTGTTAGTGCTCAGTAAATCCTGACGCTCCTCCGACTCTGTCCTCAGCCACACTGCTAATAATCCGAGACTTCTTCCAAAGTTTCCCAGAAACTCTCAGTGAGTCCTATTCTCTCCCTCTCTCTCTCTCTCTCCCTCCCTCCCTCCCCTCTCTCTCTCTCTCTCTCTCTCCCTCCCTCTCTCTCCTCTCTCTCTCTCTCTCTCCTCTCTCTCTCTCTCTCGCTGGGCACGTAGAGAGAGGCAGGCAGACAGCGATTACACAAGCACTCCTTACCGCCCGTATATCCGCCTGAGGAAAAGTGCAGAAGCAGGGATAGGAGAGCGCCGGAGAAGGAATGATCCGAGGCAGGGCGCAGGAGGGGGGCGAGGAGAGGAACACGGCGCAGGAGGGGGGCGAGGAGAGGAACACGGCCAGTCCTGAGAGTTCACAGAGCACGGCAGCCGCGAGACAGCTGTCTGTGCATCAGTTGTCCGGGCTCAGTCGGTTCACTGAAACAGCGAGCACATGGCTCCTTCTGGGAGCGAGACACGGAGGGAGGGAGGGGGGGAGGGAGGGAGGGAGGGGGGGGGGAGGGAGGGCGGGGGATGGGGAGGGAGGCCGGGCAGAGAGGGAGCGGAAAGGAGGGAGGGTGGGAGGGGAGAGAAGCGAAAAGAAGACAGAAATTTGAAAGATGAGATATTTGAAGGGACCTCCCCTTTGCCCCTTGTGCACCATAGAACACATCTGGTACTTTTTATTGGAGGGAGAGAAAGACAGGGAGGGGGGGAAGTGAGAGAAAGGGAGAGATAGAGAAAGAGAGATGGGTAGAGGGGACTAAAAAGAGAAAAGGTGGAGGGAGAAATTGTGTACAGTACCAGTCAAAAGTTTGGACACATTTTCCCAATGTACTGTATGTGAGAGACAGTGCATGTGTAAATGAGAGAAAGCTTGACATGCTTTGGCAACTACCTCCAGTCACATTAAAAGTCTCATGAATGCAATAGAAGTACACACCAAGAGAGCTTGACAGGAAACACGAGAACTCCACATTCTTGAGCGTATGTGTGTTACATGGACCAGTGTGTTCAGAGGGGCCTTGTTCACTGTGGTGCAGAGGCAGAGAGAATGAAAGCATGTGGCGTGTTACAGTCTAGAGGCCACTGCCATGTTCCCTCTCAAACTAGGACATGACACCACCCCTCACCACCCCTCGTCTTTCCCCCACGTCCCCGCCCCCCCCTACATTCAACACACCTCTCCCTCTCAATCCCCTTCACCCCCCCTCACTCCCGTTGACCCCCTACCCCCCCTCACCCATCACCCCCACCACCTCCCCCTAAACCCGTCGCCCTGAACTGAAAGGGGGAAAGAATGCCAAGCCTGCAAATCTCCATCATTATTAGTTTTACAGGAGCTGAGCTCCTGTCCCTGTGGGGCCCTGTCTACGCTCACACAAAAGAGACAGAGACAGGGAGAAAGAAGTAGAGAGACAAGTAGAGAGAGAGATACAGAGATAGGGGGTGCTGGGGAGATCTCAGAGAGATGTCTGTGATCTCCAGAGAAACAGTAGAGGTGGAGGGGAGGAATGTGTGGGTTAGATACCAGGGCTAGATACCAGGGTTAGAGACCAGGGTTAGAGACCAGGGTTAGAGACCAGGGTTAGAGACCAGGGTTAGATACCAGGGTTAGATACCAGGGTTATATACCAGGGTTAGAGACCAGGGTTAGATACCAGGGTTAGTTTACCAGGGCTAAAGACCAGGGCTAGAGACCAGGGCTAGAGACCAAGGTTAGATACCAGGGCTACAGACCAGGTTAGAGACCAGGGACCACCTCTCATCAGCACAGCTCAGAAACGGGCTCAGTGTCCCGACAGCAGGATCCCCCCCTCCACCTGTCAGAGGCACCCACCACTGTCCCTCCCCACTAGGGACAGCTGAGTGGGGAGCTGTGGCCACCCCCTACACTGTCTGCCTGAGTGGGGAGCTGTGGCCACCCCCTACACTGTCTGCCTGAGTGGTGGGTATAGACAGTTAAATCTCATTCAACTCAACGTCGCTTGACTTCTCTCCAAGCAAAAGTGAACTAAGTTTTGTTTTGTTTCGACGCTGACATTTAGATTTTGATTTTTTTCAAGCCGTTGATCAAACTCTTGACAGTTTACTATGCAGAGCGCCTGGGAGGACAAGCTAGACCCTCCCATGTCTGCCCTATGGCTGTTGGTCTTTGTACTGTGTGTGAGAGAGAGGCTGAGAGGGAAGAGGGAGGATGAAAGAAAGATACAGAAAGAGAGACTGACTCTTGGTGGTCTTTATTGAGACATTACTGTAAAACCACTCCCCTCCATCGTTCCTCTTTGTTTTAAACAAAAAGGAGAGAGAGAAAGAGAGAGGGGGGAGCGGGAGAGAGAGAGAGGGAGAGAGAGAGAGAGAGAGAGAAAGAGAGAGAGGGGGTGGGGGAGGGAGAGCGAGAGAGAGGGAGAGAGAAACAGAGAGAGAGAGGGAGAGAGAAAGACAGAGAGAGAGCAAGGGTGAGTGAACGAGAAGTGAGAGAGTATGTATGTAAGCCAGTCAGTGTGATGTAAGACTGTTTGTGTTAGTGTGGCTTTTACTGTATCGTCCATTAGACCATAAAAGACCTAGAGAGAGGAGAGAGAGAGAGATGAGAGAGAGAGAGAGAGAGAGGAGAGAGAGAGGGAGAGAAAAAGAGATAGGGATGGCGCCACCCACACCAGCTGATACATAAGACTCACAACAGATAATAAGCGCAGAAGAATAGTTTACTAGTCTGCTGACAGTAAACTATGCCCATCTTTTCCTTCCCTGTCTGCCTGTTCCTTCCCTGGTCCCTTGGTTTCCTTCCCTGCTTTTCCTTTTCCTTCCCGCCTTGCTGTTTCCTCCCGGTCCCTGCTGTTTCCTTTCCTTTCCCTGTCCCATTCCTGTTCCTTCCCTCCCTGCCTGTTTCTTCCCTGTCCCTTGGCTGTTTCCTTCCCTATCCCTTGGCTGTTTCCTTCCTGGTCCATGTTTTCCTTCCCATTTCCTCCTTCTCCTTCATCCTACCCAGTTTGTGTCCAGGACCTGCTGTTCCAGCGTGGGCATGTGAAGACTGGTGGGTGTGTGTGTGTGGCCTGTACATGAGGGCACATGAAGATGTTATCAAAAGGCATGTACACTATCAACAGTTAGCATGTCTGTGGTGTGTGTTCTGTGTGGCTTGTGTGTATATATGTTAGTGTATTCATACGTGTGCGTGCACCTTTCTGTACATGTGCGCACGTGTGTCTGTAGTGGGTTGGTGCTGTTATTGTGAGGTTTTGGGAAGTACAGAGCCCCTATAAGATAGCAGTTCAAGAACTAAGGAAGAGATGGCGTGACTGGGAGAGGAGGAGGGAGAGAGGGCAGGGGGAGAGGAGGATGAGAGTGCAGTGATGAGTACGAGAGTCAGGGGTGGGTTGAGGACTGAGGGCATGGTGAGGAGGGCATGTGGGATATGGGCAGCGGGTAAACGGAGGAGAGGTGCAGTGAGTTAGGGTGAGGAGGGCACTGGGTATTCTTCTGTCTCTTGCTTTTCTCATCATTTCTTCGTTCCTTTCCTTTATTCTGTCTTCTTCTCTCTTATCCTGTTTCTCTCTCTCTTCATGCTTTCACTTCTTCTTCTGTCTTCCGTCTAGTTACTCTTCCTTTCTTCTTCTTCTTCTCTTGCCTCTATGCTTCACTTCTTATCTTCCTGTCTTCCGTCCTTCTCTGATCTCTTCTCCTGTCTTCTTCCTTTCTCTCCCTTGTTCTCTTCTTTCTTCCCTTTCACTTGTCTTCTTCGTCTCCGCAGCTGTGACTCTCGGACACTAAACCAAAACATCTGCTTGTATTGGCTCCGGATTCATCTCAATCAGTTTTGCTCTCTTTTCACTCTCATCTCTCTTCCTTTCTTCTTTCTCCCCCCGATGATCTCTCACTTCTCCCACACGCGTCTGTGTGCAAGCTATTAATTGCTACCTCACGCTTGGACTCAGCGAGTCAGATAAAAGCCGATTCTTTTAACTCAACTAATTATAAACTTTGAGCTTCTTTTTCAGTTTGACTCGCATCACTTTTGATTGGAATTGAACATGAGCGCCATTCAGGTTCTGTCAGAGTTCTCCCTCATTAAAAAGGCTTTCCAGCCAGCCAGCCAGTCCAGAGAGAAGGTCTGGGCCCAGTGGTGCTCCTCTGGTGGGTGGAGAGGAGGGGGTGGGGACAGCATTCCAGTGCCTTGTTATCCTCATTAACGTAACCCCCTGAAGCTGGACCAATCACATTCAATTAGAACTCTTCCTCCCACCCTCTCTCACACTTCTCCACTTAGCTTCCTGCTGCAGGAGCTGTTTTCATTCTCTTTCCCCTACTTTCCCCCAAACCTCTGTGATTTTCTTCACTTCTTTCTCACCCATCTCTTTCTGGTTTAACTGTCCCCTCATCTATTTTCTCTGCCCTCTCTCTCTCTCGTCTCTCTCTACTCTGTTTGGGAGTCTTTGAACTCAGGTAGCAGGGCAGCATTCCACACCCTGACCCGTGGGAGCAGGGGGCACACCAAACATTTCAACTAGCTGTTACTATAGCGACCATCCGCCTAGGGGGCTGACACTCCGGTCAAAGTGACTGGGAGAGAGAGAGAGAGAGAGAGAGAGAGAGAGAGAGAGAGAGACTGTACGTTTTATTTAAACTTCAAAATGCTTCCTAACTTCTCTGGTTTATTGGATGAAAAGTTTGAGATCAAATGACCTATTTTCCCAAGACATCCATCTTCTCTCTGAAGTTTAATGTCAAACACTTTGTTTTTGCTTGGTTTAGAATCAACACTCTGGGTGTTCTTGGTTTAAAACCAACAGTAGTCAGACCAATGGAATATTCCCAACTGTCCAACCATGTGAAGTAAATCAAACAAGCCCCAGATACATGTAGTGTTCCAGCTATGTGCACCAGCTGTCTGCTCCTCTCTCAAAGGGTCTGGCAGAGCTGGCAGCTGTGTGTCCCCTCTGCTGTGTCCTGTAACTCTGTTAGCTCCCCCTCTGCTGTGTCCTGTAACACTGTCAGCTGCCCTCTGCTGTGTCCTGTAACTCTGTCAGCTTCCCTCCCCTCTGCTGTGTCCTGTAACTCTGTTAGCTGCCCTCTGCTGTGTCCTGTAACTCTGTTAGCTCCTCTCTGCTGTGTCCTGTAACACTGTCAGCTCCCTCTGCTGTGTCCTGTAACTCTGTGCAGCTCCCCTCTGCTGTGTCCTGTAACTCTGTCAGCTCCCCTCTGCTGTGTCCTGTAACTCTGTCAGCTCCCCTCTGCTGTGTCCTGTAACTCTGTCAGCTCCCTCTGCTGTGTCCTGTAACTCTGTCAGTGCCTCCTCTCTGCTGTGTCCTGTAACTCTGTCAGCTGCCCTCCCCTCTGCTGTGTCCTGTAACTCTGTCAGCTCCCCTCTGCTGTGTCCTGTAACTCTGTTAGCTCCCCTCTGCTGTGTCCTGTAACTCTGTCAGCTCCCCCCTCTGCTGTGTCCTGTAACTCTGTCAGCTCCCCTCTGCTGTGTTCTGTAACTCTGTTAGCTCCCCTCTGCTGTGTCCTGTAACTCCTGTAACTTTTAAACAAAAAGGATTCAACTGCCGTTCGAAAGTTCCGAAAATTGTGAATCGTCCTATGGATTAATAGTGGGGAACACCTCTGAAAATCTATGTTTCAGGTGTGAACCTTTCACCTGTTGTTGGTACACTGTAGCATGCTATAAGATCCAGCTGGAGATTTCATTGTGTTGGGAGACCGCTGATCAAAGAGGAAACCGGCTATCACATGACCAAGAGGGAGTTCCTCGGAGCGGAAACCAGACAGCTATCTGCTTGTTTGATCTGGCAGTCATCTCTCAGATCACTTGTGGACTCTTCCCTTGCCAGTCAACCGTCTCATGGTAGATAGGTGTGTGTGTGTGTACATCAAAGTGTGGGTTGAAGGAGGTTTTCAGATTCATGTTCTTTGTGATTCGTTACCGCCGTCTTGGTTAGAATGTACAGTATGTTATTAAAATGTTTTGCTCCGTCTGTTGGTCTTTCTCCCACCCCTCTCTTTCTCTCTCTCTCTCTGTCTGCACCCCCCTCTCTTTCTCTCTCTCTGCCCCCCCTCTCTCTCTCTGTCTGCCTTCTCTCTCTCTCTCTCTCTCTCTGTCTGCACCCTCCTCTCTCTCTGTCTCTCTCTCTCTCTGCCCCTCCCTCTCTCTCTGCTCTCTCTCTCTGCCCCCCTCTCTCTCTGTCTGCCCCCTCTCTCTCTGCTCACTCTCTGTCTCTTTGTCTGCCCCCTCTTTCTCTCTCTCTCTCTGTTTATCTTCCTCCCCTCCCTGTCTGTTTGGGAGAGGCTAAATGGACAGACAAAATCAGACGTGTGCAATAGAAAGAGAATGTGTGTGTGTGTGTGTGGACGTGTGTGTGTGGTGTGTGTGTGTGTGAAATTCCGGGGGCCTGTGTTTATGGAACGGATTATGCCGACTAAATCTCAGTTTAGCGTTTATTACAACAGAGTTATGAGAGGTGACATGTTTGTTTCTGTATGTTTGTGTTATTTCCATAGGAGGCGGTTATCAGACAAACTGTCGGTTCAGGGTTAGGGAACTACTTAAACAGCTTCACACACACACACATATACACATCCACATGGGAGAAGAAAATATAAACCATTTTCTCTCTGTGGGATTGTTGGGCTGCATTGAATGTGAACATACTGAGTATCTCAATACAGCTGTGTTCCACCTATACAGTCACTTTTCCAGGGACCTACTTCAGTATTGTGTGTGTGAAAACACAAGTTATCTACAAATATGTTCAAAATGACAGCTCCACTCAAAGCTAAACCAAATGGTACTTACACATTTGTTTTGAGTTTGAAAGTGGCACATCGTTTTGAGTTTCAAAGTAGCTAACATCAGTATTTACAATCTGTCTCTGGAGACGGTTTACGATGGACAGTTTTGGAAGGCTTGAACATATTTGTCCAAACATCATTTACTGTTCTAAAACGCACAGCTTCTCAAACTGATGCATGCAAAGATGCACGACACAAAATAAACTACCTCCATCAAACCATAGATCTTGTTATCAACTGAAGATATTTCAAATAACCATTTGACAATGGCCCAATGAACAATAACTCTAACCATCAATATATTCTAACATAGTTCAAAGTAGGGTTCACATTCAAGTAGGAGTGATTAGTACAATCTGGACCCAGATTTCATTTAGTTTTATATGATTTACTCAACTGATAATTTCTCACATGTGTTTTGAATGCTTTGTGTGAAAGCAATTTGAAAATGACTAATGCTGTTGTGCTTGTTGGGCTGTAAGGTGGATCAAGTGGATCTGAGTTTTATTAAAAGGAACATTTTAAGCAATAAGTCACCATGCCTTCACTTACCACTAGAGAGCATTGTTGGCCCAGCTAACCCCGAGAGGTGTTGGAAACAAACGCTATATCACTTCTTCACTCTATCCCACTCTCCTCCTTTCTCTTACTCTCTCAGTTCAGTTCAAAGGGCTTTAATGGCATGAAAACAATTGTTTATATTGCCAAAGCAACGGTAGAACTTGAGAGGATACAATTTCTGGGGAAATTGTCGGGTGTGTTTGCTTGCATCGGTTTCAGATGGGTCTGTTTAATAACTAACTATGACCACACAAAAAAAGCATAGCCTACATTGTTGCTGCTCATGTACAATTCAAAATACAAAAAGTGAAGGGTAGCATGTCCCTGTACTTACTGACATAACGTTTAAGCTGTGGCATTGAAGACTGCTACGCACCACACAAGCTTGAGTTTAAATACATTATTTAATGTGACATTACTTACTGGACATGCAAGTCTTGATTTGCTTAAATGTACATGTGCTGCTAGTACACTACGGCACGATACGATACTCGCTGTGCAACAGCACATCTATGCACGTTGTATCCATGCGTCGTTGCTAACGTGTGCTGACATTGTGACGATGTGCACTGAGTACCCTTTGTTGACGCATTAGTGAGAACTTAAGTTCAGCCTAAACCGTGCAACGGAACGTAAATAAAAATACAAGCAACTCAATCGCTACCAAGACGAGACATTGACACCGACGTTGTCTATGTAGTCCAAATATTGACAGATCCTTAGGGGTGGGAAAAGAAACAAAAATAATAAATAATAAATATATATGTGAGAGAAACATTACAGAAATATTCATCAATATAAATCATATTTCAAACACTCACATACAGAGACACGCACGGTACATACGTATAACTACACCACACAGGTGTACAACTTGAATCCATGTTATTATTATTCAAGTTGCAATCGGTAGGAAAAATTAATATAATATTCTCTCTCTCTCTCTCCTCTCTCTCGCTCTCGCGCTCTCACTCTCTCGCCTCTCCCCCCACGCTCTCGAGCTCCCTCACCCTCCACACTACTCTCGACCACCCCACCCTCTCTCTCCCCCCCCCACCTCTCTCTCACCACCTCTCCCTCCCCCCCTCTCCCCCCCCCTCTCTCTCCCCTCCCCCCCCCTCTCTCTCCCCTCTCCCCCCCCTCTCTCCCAGTCTCTAGCCATCCTTTTCTCCGCCTCTACATCAGCTCCTCAGGCTCCTCCTTCCAGCCCCCGCGGACTCTGTCGAGGAGACCCCGCCCCTTCACGGGTGACTGGGCCAGCCCCCGGCGCCTCATCTGGTGCAGCAGCATCAGGAAGAGGGCGGAGACTATGAGGGCCACGCCTGCCATCAGGAAGCCCGTCCCATAGTCACTCATCTTATCAATGAAGAACCCTGGGGAACCAATAAGACATCGTTAGTGTGGTGTCAGCTGACCTCTCCAGTGGAGTGTCCAGACTTCCGGTCCACTATTGCACAAAAGAGATAGAAACACCACAGCTGTTCTTAGTTGCCTTTAAGATGACATCCAATGTGTTGTTTGGATGCCATGTGTCATAGATATAGTTTTCATACAGTAGTATGAACAGCAGTACATGGGCTTCAGTCAGAATAAGAGAGAGAGAGAGAGATAGAGAAGATGACAATAGGAACAAAGGAATGAGGAAGGCAGGGGAGTCACTCTGGATTATATACCAGCAGTTTGTGTGAACTTGCTGGTTCTCAGTTCTCAGGCTACAAACTGGATGAATTCCATGTCAATAGACAATAACCCAATCGGGTTGGCCTGGTGATCCACGGAGAAGGGGCGTCCTTAGATCCAGACATCCCACCACTCTCCAAATCTGAACCGTGTATAACAGCAACCGTTACTCCCCCTTACCACTGCGACATGGACACTATCAATCTAATCAATGGTGTGACTAAGAGTCTCTAACAGCAATTAAGAAGTGACAGTTTTGTCTGTGGGGAGCTGGCCAGAGCTTGGCACTGGGAGTTGATTTAGAGGTGGAGGCTGGCTGACTGACTGACTGACTGACTGACTGGCTGGCTGGCTGACTGGCATGGCCCAGGGTGCCGGTATAGATTCAGGTCCTTCCATGCTGGATTTACAGCTATTATTTCAGAAAGGGAGAAAGAGAGAGAGAGAGAGAGAGAGAGAGAGAGAGAGAGAGAGAGAGAGAAAGAGAGAGAGATAGAGGGAGCGGGAGAGGGAGAGGGAGAGGGAGAGGGAGAGGGAGAGGGAGAGGGAGAGGGAGAGGGAGAGGGAGAGGGAGAGGGAGAGGGAGAGGGAGAGGGAGAGGGAGAGGGAGAGGGAGAGGGAGAGGGAGAGGGAGAGGGAGAGGGAGAGGGAGAGGGAGAGGGAGAGGGAGAGGGCAGTTATGTGTGACCAGTGGCCCAAATTGAGGTAAGATGGGGTGTGTGTATGGAGGGGGGTGAGGGGCTGCGTACTTTATGGTCCGCAGCATTCTGGAGTCTGGTTATATGCCACCACAATAGAATAACGTCATACTGTGTTATTCTGTGGAGGGGAGGAATAGAGACCAGACGTAGAGGAGGAGGAGCAGAGGTACAGAGGAGAACCAGAGGAACAGCAGGAGCAGGAGGAGGAGTGTTAGAGAGGGAGCAGGCCTTCAGGAGAGAAGCCCATTCCAGTGAGGAACATTGGTCACAAGACTAATAGCCCATGAAATTAACACAACTGTAAAGCACCATGATATACGTTTGCACACAACCCACATCTCTCTCTCTCTCTCTCTCCTTCCCTTTTCCCTGTCCCTCAACGACTCTCTCTCTCTCTCTCTCTCTCCCTCCCCTCTCCCTCCCCGTCTCTCCGAATGAGGACGTGCAGCGCGTGTACGCAGAAGTGTAAATGGACTGTCACCCACGGCCCCCTGGAGGAGGGTGACCTTGGTGGATATCTAATCACACAGCACACAGTGCCAGGTACAGCACAGGGCTTAGTATGTGTGTGTCTGTGTATGGTCTGTGTATACAGTAACACCCATGGCGTCCTCACCAGCGATGGGCGGGCCCAGGAGCCCTCCGCTGCTCCGCAGGAGCATGAAGAAGCCCAGGGCGCTGCCCAGCCTGTGGACGCCGACCACGTCCGCCAGCACCGTGATGTGGACGGACACGGTGGCCCCGTACGCCAGGCCGAACGCCGCGCTGAACGCCGCCAGCTCGGGGAAGGAGCCGGCCAGGGGGCAGAGGAGCAGCACGCCTCCCAGCACCAGCACGGACGCCGTCAGCTGCTGCACGGTGGGCGTCAGACGCAGGTTGGCCACCCAGCCGAAGAGGACGCGCCCGCTCAGGTCGGAGGCGGCTGAGATGGACATGAGGGCGGCCGCCTGGTACTCCTCCACGCCGCGGCTGCGCGCGTACGGCACCAGGAAGAGAGCCGGGGCGAAGAAGCCCAGCGCGGCGAAGAATCCGAACGTGGAGTACACCACGAAGGAGGGGCTGGAGATCAGGGTGTAGTCCACGTAACGCAGCACGTTGCCCCGCAGGGCAGCCCCCCTGCCGGAGAGGGCCTCGTCTGGGGCTCCTACAGCCCCCTTGCCGGAGAGGGCCTCGTCTGGGGCTCCTACAGCCCCCCTGCTGGAGAGGGCCTCGTCTGGGGCGTGGGCTCCTACAGCCCCCTGCGGGTCTCTCTCCGTCGGGGGTGGGACCTCCAGAGCCAGTCCCTCCTCCTCCTCTCTGGAAGGCCGTCTCCTCTGGGGGGGGTTCCAGGGGCCTCAGCAGCATGCCACACACACACAGGTTCAGCTGGAGCCCCCCCAGCACCAGCAAGGCCCCCCTCCAGGAGTAGTGGTCCACCAGGAGCTGGAGGAAGGGGCTGAGGAGGAAGGTGAAGATGCACTCTCCTGTGCTGGCCAGGGCGTTGGCCAGGGGGGCGGCGACGCTCAAAGTACAAGCCCACCAGGGTCACCGAGGGGGTCCAGGCGAGGGCGTAGCCACAGCCTGTGGAAGGTGGGGGTGGGGGGGGGGAAAGGGGGGGGGTGACAGGTTGAAATAAAAATATGAATCCCAATGAGGCACATTCTGATTCGGTTTTCAATCCAAGCTAACCAAGGTGTTTGTTGACGGCAAAACCCACCAGTCAGGAAGCCCACTGTGATGTAGAGTTCTACCAGGGTACGGGCGTAAGCCCCGCCCACCATGCCGATACCACTCAGCAGTCCACCAGTCATGACCACTGAGCGATGGCTGTAGCGGGCGCTCAGGGCCGACCCTACAGGCGCTGAGCAGGGACACACAGAACACACACACCAAATCATCATCTAACCTTCAAACAGAGAAAACCTTCGATTCCAAGGTGGACTCCATCCGTTATGTTTTCACGTTATTGATCGAGGCAGCAGGCACGCGTTCTACTGATCGACCGTGAGCTCGATATGTGCTGGTCATGCAGGAGGAGACTGGCCGCGGTGCTAACCACTGGCCCCCTGGGGGTTCAGCATGCAGAGCCTCCTGACACGGACTCTAAGCAGCCGTTTATGAGAGCCGCTGGTCGGGCTGCCCACTGCCTCTGGCTGCCCTTGGAGGAGGGACGGCTGGATGGGGAAATCAGGGCTCAAGTATTCGCCGTTTCAGCCATTTCTAACGCAACGCCATTGTATTTCTCGTGCATTTCAACCCTTTCTACCCTGAGAAATAAGGGATGCTGCTCATTCTTTTTTTATACATATTTATTTTATATTTAAATGGTTTTATTCTTAGATTGTTTCGTTTCTAGAGATGGTTAAACTTTTGTACTTTTACTTAAACGCCATCAGAAAACATCAGCAGTATGGGATTCTCTCTCCAAACTTTGAGAGCCCTGGAAAACATTTCTTCTGTGGACACTCCTGCATGTGTCTGCGTGTGTGTGTGTTTGTATAGAAAACACACACACACACACACACACACACACACACACACACACACACACACACACACACACACACACACCACACACACACACACACACATGAAGCCGCTTCCTGAACACGTTTGAGTGTCTTAAGATGAATCGACGCCTCTTTTGTTTGTCCTTCGCATAAAGTGGGAGATCGCCCTCTAGCGGTTGGAGAATCACACACCGAGCATCAGGAGATCAATGGTGTGATATAAACCAAGCAGGAAATGAGTGTTCACCTATTCCAGTGCCTCAACATTCATTTTGCCACTCACCTACACAGTGGATGGCAGCCACGGCGATGGAGGTGATCCAGGAAGTGCCCGTTGCCGTGGTTTCGAAGTAGCGGTGGATCTCGACGAAGAGGACCCCAAAGGACTTGATGACCCCGAAGGTCAGGGCGAAGACCAGGAAGCAGGCCAGCAGGATGACCCAGCTGTAGCCGCCGTCCGGGGCAACCGCCACAGCTGGACGTGACCTCTGACCTCTCATGGCAGTGTGCACGACAGGCTCCGCCCCCCGTCTCGTGCGTTACTCACCGCAGGACAGGACAGATGGCGATGGGATGACCTCAGGAAGGGATGAGGTCATCAAAGGTCACCGTCTCGCCTGGTTTGTCGGCCGGCTGTACGGTGTCCTGTTGAGATCAAACTAAAATGATCTTACAGAGCTTGAACTCAAACTTGAACTCAACCTTATATCTTTGCCCTAAATGACTGCTCAGCTGAATAAAGGAGACTGGGCCAGTCTAAGTAAGTCTACCCTAGTTCAAGTGAAAAATGACGTAACATGACGTGAGCTGATCTTCCCTGGGACACGTTTATCTGGTTAGGAAGAATGTACGACCGTGATGTTCGTGCACGCACACACCACAACTAGCGCTCCAGGCTACCATCACTCATCTTAAACCCTTGTGTTATCTTCGGGTCATTGTGACCGGGTCAGTCATTGTGACCCCCCCCACGTGTTGTGACAACTTTACCTCATACAAAAAAAAGTGAAGCATTTCCCCACAGCGCAAATGTTAAAAGAAAATGCTTTTTATTTGTTTTTGTATTGGGTAAAATTGTCGCAGCAGAATGATGGGTCATTGTGACCCGAAGGCAGCACACATCCTCTGGGTGGTTGGTCAATACTGTTAACGCAATCAGTGTAGTTTAGAAGACGGAGCTCCAGTATCTAGTCCACTACAGCTGACCTCTTCCTGCCTGCCTCACTGCAGAACCTGCAGTCCGCTTGGATGGAACAAGTCTCGGATTTGACCCTACTGCTGTGAAAGTTCCAAGTCAATGAAGTCAATTGCCAAATACAAGTTCAGGACCAAATCCTAGTATTTATTACAGATCTGTAAGGTGCAGGTGTCTGATACACTCAAGCTGAGCATCTCAGAGGACTCCACAAAGAATACAAGAATGAAGGGCAGTTCAATAGTAATATGGGAGGTTTTACTCTAACATTCAGTCTTTAGATAGGGCTTGATGTACCATGTTGTCATGAGCTAATAGAGCAGAGTATCAAACATTGTTTATTCAAAACATTCAAAACAGTATAAGAGTAATAAAGTCATCATTAGTGGTAATCTTTAATTATTGTTAATTTATCAGTGCTTAAGAACAGATCTCTTCAGATCCATAATCCTGAAGGCAATGTTGATATGCAGTTTTATTCTGTGCAAAAATGAAAGCAAGCAGGTTTACCTGTTATGGCAGTTAGGTCAGTTGTAAAATATAGGTTGGCTCTGTGTCCTGGGTTAGGGTCTTGGTTCTGGGTCGGGGTCCTGGGTCTAGGTCTAGGTCTAGGTCTAGGTCTGGGTCAGGGTTCTGGTTCTGGTTCTGGTTCTGGGTCTATGTCTATGTCTGGGTCTTTGGCCCAGGTTCTGGGTCTAAGTCTGGGTCTTTGGCCCAGGTTCTGGGTCTGTACCTAGGTTCTGGGTCTGGGTTTGTACCTAGGTTCTGGGTCTGGGTTTGTACCTAGGTTCTGGGTCTGGGTCTGTACCTAGGTTCTGGGTCTGGGTCTGTACCTAGGTTCTGGGTCCTGTGTCTGGCACCGGGTTCTGGGTCCTGGGTCTGGGTCCCTCTGTACTTCTGTCACCTCTGTCTGTCTGGGTGTAGGGGAGATCAGGACATTTCTGTACTAGGTGCCGGGTATGACTGGCCCCAGGCACATGTCTGTCATGAGTATCTCTGCTTAACTACATTCCAAAGGTCAAAAAAAGGATAGAAAGAGAGGGCATGGGGAGAGAAAGAGAGAGACATGACATTTCATTGGTGGAGAAATTGTTTCAACATTCAAAAGGAAAAAAGTCTGTTTGCTTAAAGTTTTTTTCTCTGAACTTCCCAGACCCTTGGCCAGTCATCGCAAACAACAGAGGATACTGTGTCGACCTAAAATGTCCTGTTATGTTCCACTGTCACACATGACTAACTATACAACAACCTCACCAGATCTCTGATGACATTTATCAGCATTCTTGGGTAC
Source organism: Mallotus villosus (assembly GCA_903064625.1). Taxonomy (NCBI): domain Eukaryota; kingdom Metazoa; phylum Chordata; class Actinopteri; order Osmeriformes; family Salangidae; genus Mallotus; species Mallotus villosus. Next base: position 124,773 of record CAEFZP010002193.1, read on the forward strand.
TGGAGCTGGTATGACCTGAAGTCCCCCAGTACTACAATCATGAAATGCAGAAAATGAGCGAAGCTAGTTCAGGCATGTCCCTCAGGCAGCGTGCGTCACATGACCCATCGCCGTGTTCTCAGCCCGATAGGCTCAGCTCGATAGGCGGCGCTGTTAAGTCACACACAAGCACGCACACGTATCCTCGATTACCTTAGTGTTCAGCACTGCTGCCGCCCACCACCTTCCCCTTCTCCCCCATGTTGTCTGTCTGTACTCCCCGAGGGGGATGTAAGTCATCGCTCCCTGCCTCATGTCATGCATGCTGCAGTGAAGGCAGGGAGTGCTTCCCCATGTACATCCATTACGCCTATGTTAAACCTATTCTCATGTATATAAATAAATGGTGAAATAAATCACGTGAGTGTCTTGACAACTAAATGTATGTTTTGAGGGAATAGCCAATCATGCTTGACTGTGGACTGTAACTACCTAACATAAATTAAGATAACAAAGACTGTGTTCTCTGATCTTTATCTTTCCAGCAAGTTCTGAGAAAATCACAGGAGGAGGGTCTTGGTAAATAGTCTAATTTGAGACTCTGGTTTATGGTGTGAGTGCAGGGGTGTCGCCAGACATTTTTGCCAGGGCTGCAGCCCCGAAACCTTTTGAGTGTAGCCCCGAATGTGGGCCTGAGGGTGGGGGGGTCTGAGGGGGTGTGGAGGGTGTGTGGCTCTGGTGGTGGGGGGGGGTCTGAGGGGGTGTGGCTCTGGGGGGGGGGTCTGATTTATTTGGCACCTACAGTCATGATAACAATGAGTCTAAAGTAATGTTAATGTTACATAAAGCTCCAAAAACTATAATGTATATTTAAAAAATATCTATAAAAAAATATATGAAAAATCATGAAAAATCGCTAAAAATCGTGAATCGATTTTGTATCTAATCGTGACCCCAAGGATCGTTTTGAATCGTGAGGTACCAATAGATTCCCACCCCTAATATTTTGCTCTCAAATGAATGCAAAATGATCATTCTATGATTCGGTCCTCAGCTGTCGGTGAAATGAAGCACATCCAAGGTCCGATGCTAGGTTAAGGCTAAGCCCAGAATGTTATTAATGTCTGTCCCCGCCCCTGTGTGAGTCACTAAGCCCTGATCGTTCTGTGATTATGAAACCCCAGACAGGAGATCCTGGTTACAGTACAAGTGGGCTGACTGGCGTCAGCTCGGTCAACAGGCAGTCAGTGTTTTCTGTTCGCTCCACAGGAAGACCTGTGCAATAAGTGAAGACCGAATACATAGTGGAATAAAGATCTCATTCTTTGCACTCACTCTTATTTGACTGTTGGATTCACATCACTGGATTCATTCAATCAAACACACCCAAGCACACAGCAAGGTGTCTGTCTGTCTGCCTGTCTGTCTGTCTGTCTGTCTGTCTGTCTGTCTGTCTGTCTGTCTGTCTGTCTGTCTGTCTGTCTGTCTGTCTGTCTGCCTGCCTGCCTGCCTGCTGTTCAAACTGTTGAGATCACCTCTCCAGAGGTGTGTGCTAGAAAGTGGGATTGTCCTTTCAACATTACAGTCCCTTATGTGCAAATCATGGACTCTCCCAGACTGGTCTGAGTGACCAGTGACAAAGGGGCTGTATCACTCAGGTCTCTGCCAATACAGCCCTACACCTGCCTTCTGGAGTGAATGATGGGGTTGGCAGCTACTAGGACAATGAGTGCAGCGTTAACAAGGTCATTAATTAACACTTAGCTGTATCGATCCCAGGCAGGCCACCTATGGGTCCCTGGGCTTCTATAAATGCCCTTTGAGGTTTAACACAGTCTGTGAGACAGGAGTCAGGCCAAGACTGCAGTCTGTAAGACCACACCACAGTCTACAAAACCAGAACCACAGTCTACAACTCACTACTGTTAATCCATGGTGTCATGCTATAAAAATCATGTTGCCTTCTATTCTATTCTATTCTATTCTATGCCTGCCTGCCTGCCTGCCTGCCTGCTGCTGCCTGCCTGCTCCTGCCTGCCTGCCTGCCTGCCTGCCTGCCTGCCTGCCTGCCTGCCTGCCTGCCTGCCTGCCTGCCTGCCACAGATCTACCTCTGATTGCATCACACAATCCAACACTGAGTCACCGCAGTCACAAAGCCCTGTTTTCTATATCCTATTGAGCTTTCACAGAAAGAGACGTGTCGTAATGGAGTTGGTTACAATTCAATAATACATCCCAACTGTGGAGGGATGAAAGCTTCATGCTGGTGGGCTTGGTGCTGAATCATCCATCTATGATGGGGAAGTCTTGAGCTCAGCAGGGCAGAACAGCGAGGGTAAACACTGGGACCCGGGGAAGGAGCAGAGTTGGCCTAAGGTAGGATGAATCTACTCACTTCCTGTTCTGCCCAACGCTCTGGTACCATCAGCCTCTGAGCCAATCAGTGGCGAGTCCTTGCAAATGAGTCAAGGTCGTAAACAATGGGGCTATAATCACAGAGGGGGCTATTTCTCCCATCCTGATTGGCAGAGAGATTGGACTGGGGCCCAGCTCTGATTGGAGGGTGTGGGCCAAATGTGTGCCAAGAGGAACCCAGTTTATCTGTTCGCACTCAATGGGGGTCGTTATGAGAGAACACACAGTTCTGGAGCAGCGTGTCACTTCCTCTCCCTCATCACCATCCAGGTAAGCTGTTTCCAATGACTGTGCTTGCAGCAGTTGTTAGCCAAAACAAGGCAGACATAGATTTCTGCTTTGCTGGCAAAATAGTTGAACTAGAATAACATCAACTTCAGTAATAAGGTAGTGATCTGAACAACTGGGATTAAAACAAGAAGCTATGCATTTACATTACGTTAACGCATTTAGCAGACGCTTTTATCCAAGACAGAGCTTTACAAAAGTGCATAGGTTACTGATCATAACAACGAGATAGCCCCAAACATTGTGGGTAGCCAAGACATGAAGCATACATTGTGAAAACCAAATAAGTCCCAAAGGGAAGAACCATGAGAGCATGTAGTTAGACAAGTTACAATTTAAACAACATGAACCTCAAAAGTGCAAGAGTGTACCTGTGGGAAAAAGCAAGCAACAATAACACATTTCAAAGCGAGCACAATCATTTAAAGTCAGTTACAACTAACCAATACCATGCTACACTAATGAGGCTGTGAAGCCCAGTTCAGCTCCGAGCGCCATTACTGTGTAAACGTGCCAGTCATGCCCGCTCTGTCTTTGTTACAGCTGGCCAGTTTCTGGTCTGATCAATCACTGTACAGGCCTAGGGCACCATGCAGCCTGCTTGAAAATCAGAGCACACTCTCTCTCTGTCTCTCTCTCTGTCTCTCTCTCTCTCACACACACATACACACACAAACACACATCACTGGTGTGTGTGTGTGTGTGTGTTCAGTTTTTTGCTGAGTCTGAATTACCCAGCCATATGACTAGCTCCTCCGAGGTCTGGCAGGCCTATCAGACATTCTGTCCACACACGCATCTTTATTCAGCCAGGATGTGCAGCAAGATGTGGCATTGGTGCTGGCCAGACCTTTGGCAAGGGGAACTATTATTTCATGCAAGCCTCCTGCCCTGTGTGTGTGTGTATCTGTGTGTGTGTATCTGTGTGTGTGAGTGTGTGTAGCTGTGCGCGTGTGAATCTGTTGAGAGGATGTAAGGAACTAGGTCGACTTCCCGATAAGGCCTATTCACATCCAGACAGCCACCGAATTTAGAGAGCCACAACTTCCTGTTTCATGTCACCATGTATCTAAATGCACACCCATCCGCCATCGATCGAAACGACTGACAAACCGCTTTTATCCGAGCCTGATCTGGGGACTCACCCGACTGCCGCTCCTCCAGGCCGAGGTCTCCTCCACAGGAAGGGGTTCACAGGTGCAGCAGCTCGTTTGTGGGTCTCCCGCTGATGTGGGCTCGTCGGTGGGTTTACAGGTGATCACCTTTGGGGAGGGGCTGGAGAGGGTAAAAAGAGCCTGGGTTCCCATGGTAACTAGTCTCACATGGAGCGATCTCTGGGGGGATGCCTACTGCTTAGTAAGCACACGCACACACAAACAAACCCGTAAGCACGCACACACCTGCCCTTTATCCCCTTCGGATAATAGGTGAGCTAACTGTACAAAATTCAATTGTTGCAGTATTTGAGGGGGAAATAGTTACCTTAACCTCCATTAGAGTACTTCACCTGGATCAAACTACTCCAACAATCATGCAGCAACATCAGATCTTTTCAGTCATTATCTCCACTTATACAGAACTTTAATTCAGTTCCATCATGTTGTTGGTGCCCTGCTGGATCAAACCTTCATATCTGACTAATAGCTTTAATATCCAATGTAGGCTTCCAGAATCTCCATTCAATGGAAATCTTTCTCTGTGGATCTGTCAAATGTCCCCACAGACCTTTCTCTTACAGGCTCTCTTTGATCTTTTGTTCTTTCTGCATTTTTCCTCTCTTTCTTTCTCTGGAATCTCCCACCACTCTTTCTCCAGAACAGGTGCGGACTTGCTCTCTTTCTCTCCTCACATCCTCTCTTTCTTTACTCTCTTTCCCATCAATTAGGTTTCATCATTCCTCTTTCCACAGGTACACAGCACAAAATAATCTTGCGCAAGAAGGGTGTAACCAGCCAGTCAGAATCAGCAGAGATAATCAAGCAGAGTGAACTATATTTTATTGTTTTAATACTGACTTCAATCTTAATCAGTCCCCCCTGAGTCGTTTGGCCCAGAACAGCTGCTAAAAAACTATTATGGACCAGATTTCAAACAAATACCACATGTAACACAAAACAATAAGAGCAAATATATACAACTATATAGTCAACAAAACATAGGCATTTATCACTGATCAAAACAGAACTAATAGAATAAATACAAACTGTGATGCAGCGACCTATGTAAATTGGAGAGCCTACTTCTTGGTACACAATGTGTGATAGTTCTGTCTAATAATACATCATATGTATAGGACCAACATAATTATAATAAAAATAGATTTCATTTATAGCAGCAATGTTTAATTTAATGTTTATGCAACGTTTCAATTGAAAATGTTAGACAATTTGTCATTGATAGGAATGCCACTTAGGACTCTCTTGTTTCAGATACAGATATAGGAGGAGGGGCAAGCCCAGGCAGTAGGGGGGAGGGAGGGGAGGAGTTTAAGAGTTCTACTTCCTGTTTGGAATGTTTGTGGTGGTCATATTGGTGGCAGTTGTATGATGAGGCAATACTGAAATGTTTTGTTCTTGAAAGATAATCATGAATGTGTTTTCAATGAAGCCGTCTTATTTCATGTATAGAGGGGCTTTGAATCTGCAACCCTCTCGATCTGCAGTCAAATGCCCCACCGCTGACCTACAGATACCATGAAAGTGGAATGTTGACGGTGTTACTTTCAACTAGGCTTATTCAATATACTCACAACACAACTCTTTCCAAGTCATGTGGACCAGTCTAGGTGGAAGGCCTGGATCAACAGACGCCGCCATGAAGAAGGGCACGCGGGACCAGGCTTCTGAAACTCCTCCCACAGCGCCATCAGCAGGTCAGAGCCGCTGGTCATAGTAGCGATGAGAGTGCTATAGCTACAGCGACTGTATGCCAACACCTGAACGCTGAACAAATCGCTGGCAGGCGGGTTGGTGGGAAGGACCCCGATGTATTCCAGACACATGCCCACGTACACGTCCTCGATGTGGACCGCTCGCACGTGCCGAGACGCCTCCACGATCCGTCCCGGGGAGGTCCAGGGAGAACACGTAGCAGTAACCCATGACGTAGGGGGGGTAGTTGCGGGACGGGTACGCCTCTGTGGGCAGGTACCACTTGGAGGAGGGGTCTCTGAGGACGGGGCTGAGGCGGGCAATCTGACCCGTGATGTAGTTCCTGGTGGGCGTGTCTGGGGCGGCCAGCATGCTGACCAGGTTGGGCACGTTGACGAACATGTCCGAGTCCACCTTCATGGCGTAGGAGGCGTTGGGGCAGCGAGAGCTCAGCCACTCCAGCATCACCATGGTCTTGATGGTCAGGTTGAAGTAGCTGTCCAGGAAGTCACTCTGCAGCAGGTCCCGGTACTCCAGGCTCTCCACCTTCAGCTGCTCCTGCTGCCTCCTCCACCCCTGCCCCGCCTGGCATGCCCAGCAGGAACAACACACGCACCGCCCGGCCCAGAACCACGCCCTCCTTCCCCCAGGTCTGGCGGATCACCTGCCTGGATAACAGGTTACCTGGAGCCACCGGCACCATCAGAACCAAGAAGGGCGTCCGGTCCCCCTGACAGCCGTCCGGTTCGTCCAGGATGAAGTGATAGGGGCTGGGGTAGGCCACGTGGTAAGACCTCCTGGCCTGGGGCTGGACTCCATAAAGGCTCAGGTACCCCAGGATGAAGACCATGCCTGCAGCCGTCGGCAGCAGCACGTACAGCCATGCTATTCGGAGGACCCGGTGTGTGCAGCAGGCCGTCGAGCCACCTGGCTGGAGACACAGAGACCCGCTTGATCAGTGAACCTATTGATCAGACATGTGTATCTATTATTGATCTACTGTATGACAACAGCGCCCTAGCTAGAGAGTGTCAAAGGATATAACCTTTTATACTGTATAAAAGGATACTGTGTTCAGCATTCCTTGAGAGCAGGAAAGAGGATTCCCCCAAATGAAGTTACCTAAACATGCTGATTGTTATCTTACTAAGCATGTCATAAAAATGCTGACCGTTATCTTTATTGTACACATTTCACAGTCATTATGATAACACTAGAGTTAAATCCACTATTGGAATTCACACAGGCTGTAACCCTTGTACCTAGTCCGTCCTCACAAAAAACACACCACACACACCCCGGGAATTAATATTTTCGCTTTGAATCACAGTATATCACTGGTCACCATGCAGAGGAGCTATTAACTGAGCATGTCATTTGTTAAGCGTAGCAGGGTCAAAACTCCTAGACACACACATGCGCGAGAACTTTGAATAAACGCCATCAAGGTTAATGATATGATATGTTGAATGTATGCACCTTCCTGCCAAAGTAAAGTCTGTGCAAACTTTAATGGCAAATAAACCCTTTTCTGATTCTGATATCAGCTGCTATGCAGGGGAGGAGAACTCTCACCAATGTTGTATAAATGGTATTGCAGGAAGGACTAGTATTCAGACAACTTAAAAAAAAATATTTATTATTTGTTTAGTTCTGGCAGTTTACCGCTTACCTTTGTATCATTTCAGGTTATTCAGTGGACTTGAAATGCTTACATTTCTATAAAAATTATATAAAAAACTTTTGACTGGTAGTGTATATGTACACGTTATTATGACCCAACCATCTTCCTTGAAGACACAAACACCAAAACTGTTTTCTTGGAGCTGTGCAATTTCCTGCCTGTTGTAACATGAACGTGCTAAACTGGTTTGGTGCAGTTTGGTGCAGTTTTGTAGTGTACACATGAGCAAGCTGAGACCTGAAGGTCCCTTTGGGTCACCATCATAAAATACTGCACGAAGAATGAAGAAATGTCTCTCCCTCTCCATGAAGTTGGCTAAATTTGAGTTCAAATATAATAATGAGTCAAACACTAAACTCTGTGCTCCTGCAAATGTTACAAATCTGTTAACTAACAAACTAACTTTCTTCTCATCCCCCCGACTCCAACACCAGATTAAGACACCCATCATCACACAGCCTCTCATCGCTACACACCACAGAACGTTATCATCATCAACAGCTGGTACAGTTCAAGTAAACTCACCCTTCCATTCCCTGTCATCCTCCTAGGCAGGCAGAGTACATGTGGAGTGGTACATGCTCAGCTCCAGGTCACCTTGGGACTTCCTGGATCCACAGAATATTATTCCGTAGACTGAACCGTATTGTCACTATGTATATTGTAGCAACGTGTCTATGTAAATTAATTTGAATCCTTATTGTAAAAAGCTATGTATACGTCTCCTCAGCACTCTTCATTTACATCTTCTCTGAATCTATGGTTGATCTGACACCCACGCCTCACAGACAAACACACATAGCCACACCTCACAAACACACACCTCTTTGTCAGTCAAGCTTCAGTTTGGAGTGTCTGGTTCCTTATGGAGGTTTTGTTCTAGATTGAGGAACTTCTTGAGTCACATTTCCTTGTAGAGGAGGTGTTTACAGGAGTCTATTTGCATACAAATAGCCGGTGAAGCCACCTCCCTGAAAGGAGTCTTTGTGGGTTGGGATGTCTGCTTAACTGTTTACCTAGAGATGGATGCCTAAGGTAAATGTCCCTGTGGTTAGCCACACATACATGGTTAACCCAGATACCTCTACATGTGGGTAACAAGATATGCTGATATTTGACACAGATGAGGTTGAAGAGTTGGATGTTTTGACACAGATGATGACAATGATGGGGTGTTGGTGAGTCAGCCGCCTAGTTCAGATAGCTAGTAATAGCCTAGTTCAGATAGTAATAGCCCTAGCTGTGCTAATCCTGCTGACACCGACCAAAGCACTGTAGGCTTGCTGACAGAGGACAGATGTTAGTGTAGAATTCTCCCCAGCAATGAAAAGGGTCACACACACACACACAATCATGTACATAGGTTTGTTTGTGGAATGTTTGAATTTGTTCAATCTCAAATGTAATGTCAATTCACTTACAATATATTGTATCTTGTACATAGGTTTGTTTGTAGGATGTTTGAAATTCTCAAGTGCAATGCCAATTGCAACCTCACTCACTCACTCACTCACTCACTCACACATACAAGTCAATTATTCATCTTGGCAATATTTAAGTACATTAAGTATATGGCTGTTTGTATAAGACAGAAATGTCTTGCTGGTTATATTTATATGGATTTGATCTTAAAAACAGAATATACAGTGCTGGTTTTCTGAAACCTTATTGTTATCCGAAACCTGATTGTGTGTGCTCACGCCTTTGGCGAGCACAACCTTTGTTCCCTCACATATATTATGTATTATTATATGGCAACGACCGTACGAGCGTTCTGATTGGCTAATGGGTAGTCATGCCAGCCGCTTACTGACCGCCGGTCTGATACGGATCCTTATGACGTCATCTTCAAAACGTGCGATATCGAGGAGTCAGCTGAGTTTTACTATCCAGATGATAACGAAGACATCAACAGCGACGAGGACATTCTAACTTTCTAAAAGAGTCGTTATTTGTGTTGGAATTAAAGCCATTTTATCAGAACCGTGTTCTCCGCTTTCTAGAGACGTTTCCCCAGACATTGTACCCTCTCTAGTTCTCTGTTGGGTTCCACCGTCACTCTTAGTTTGTGTAGTGTTACACTTTGTGTTTTCTCTGCTTTCCGTCTTCATTTCGGAGTAAAAAGTGTTCAGGGTTCAAAGGGGAAGGTTTGTTTGTCTCCTCCCCCACCTTTACTTCCCCGTAGATAAGCTGTACCTGCCTATCCACCGTTCAGTCGGTAAACAAATGTTTTGTTCTCTTTCAACGATGGAATGGGGGAGTATGTTGAGCTGGCTTTATGTAACCGAATGAACTAGAAAAGAGACGAACTAACGTAAGCCTGGTTTATTCGTTAAACTGGCTTTGTGGAACAGGCCTCTGTTCTCTTGTGGGTGTGTTGTGCGTCTTGCGTACCTTCAGGGTGTCCTGTCCTCCTCTTGTATGGGGTTTCATTGTTCCTTCCATGCGTCAAAAGATCATTTTCAATTTAACTTCTTGATTTCTTCCGAGGGGCCTCTTGAGTCTTAGATTGAATTACAGTGTTTTTTTCCTAAAGATTGTAAAGTAAAACATTTTGTTGCCAAAAGAGTATCGTGTTTCAAGGGCTCCACCAATGACCTACTCTGAACTCTTTCTTCCTCTTTCTCTCTTTCCCCTCGCTCGCTCTATTTGATGACTTCCTTCAGGTAAGATCAGTTCAGTCAAGACAATCATTAACTTGGGCAGAGTGGATGATCTAAAGGAACTCCCTGCCTCCTCGATGCAACACATACATACAGGACATATGACGCAGGGAGCAATAGAGATATAATCCCCCTGATGGATAGAACATACAGACAGCATGGGGGAGAAGGGGATGGTGGAGGGCGGCAGCAGCACTGATCATACAACAACCGGGGTGAGTGTGTGCGTATCCGCACGTCTTTTAAAGACGCCTTATCGGACGTGGCCCGATATGGATTTGTGCTGCTAATATGGGTGTCGTGGGTGGAGTAAAGGAAGGTGGAGTAAGACGCCTTACGTCCCTGATAAATAATGACGCACGCTGCCTGATTGCCCTGCCTGAACTAGCTGCGCTTATTAATGATTCACATCCAGTACAATGAGTCATTTGAGCCATTAATGGTGTTCAGACAAACCACAGATAAAAAGCACATCAATATACAAATATAAAACACACATACACTGGGCAATATAATGACACGTTTTTGAATATACCTACCTTGTTTTTGAGGGGTTCTGCCCTGCCCTAGTGTTTCCCTGGGTCTGTCATTGTCTTCACCTGTGTCACGTTGAGTGGTTTCCCTTGTCATTAGTGTTATCGTGTCCACCTGTGTCTTGTTTGGTTCTGTGTATTTAGGTTCCTGTTTTGTGTCCAGTTTTTGTCTGGTCCTTGCCAATGATACTGTGAGTAATCCTGTCTGTTTCCCTATTATTAATAAAACCATTGTTTAATGCTTTGCCTGCCCCACACACACACACACACACAATTTGATTTCTTAATTTGGTTAATGTATCACTCCATGGTCTTCTGTTGAAACACGATAAGGACAGACAAGTCACCTGAGATGGTTTGGTTGGCGTGTCAGACATTATCAGCCATGTAAAAGAGAGGTCACACCTTGTTTTCTGCTGCCATCCTAGAGCCCTGTCTTCTATTTGGCCTCATGGTATCACAAACACTCAGAGTCAAGACACAATAGAAGTCTGAAGTCAGCCATATTTAACGGTTTCGCCCTCCCTGCACTGGGTCCACAGGATGCTTCCAGAAGAGGGAGGGTGGAGCTATCTATGGTGGTGTGGGGTGGGGATGGGCTGGTAGTGGGGGGTTGGAGTGTGTGTGTGTGTGTGTGTGTGTGGGGCCTGGGAAGTGTCGGGGTTGTTTGAAGGGCGGGATGGGAAAGGCTGTTAAGTCTGCCCTGAGGGCGTGCTACACACAGTGGTTCTCAATCCTCGTCCTCGGGCTTCCCTGGCCTGCATGTTTGAGATATTTCCCTGCTCCAACACACCTGTTTCAGGGCAGGGGGGCCCGAGGACCAGGGTTGAAAAGACTCCAGCTCGTAGCTACCATCCCCTCAATGACAGATGGCGGATCCACCGTATAAGTACAATACATGTTAGTGAGTCATGTCAATCCATATGTTTCGACTGAAATATTTAGCTCCTACATTGGCAATTAGAAGACAGGCCCTGCAGGCGGATTGTAAATGCCAATCATCCAGCTGCCGTACGAGCTGTGTGAGCAGGTTCAACCCAAGGACAAGGCCCCCTGCTGGTCGGACGGCGACAGTGACCCAGAAGAGCTGACTGCAGACCAGTTCAGTATAGAGGCCCAGCTACAGGTAAAGGCCCAGCTGTCAGTGAGAGCATCAGAGGTCAACCCCTGAACATAAAACAGAAGGACATTGAAATGGATGCACAGCTCTAACATCGAGAAGCCTACACGCACACACTGACATGCTACTAAATCATCTTTGCTTTTCGATCCAGATCCCGGCTCTTCTCCAACACATCTTCAGCGCTTCCGTTTTCCATGAAATGTTCATTTGGGGTAAAAGGCGCTGACAGGTCGCCCACCTATCAAAGCCCATTAAAGCAAATGGACACAGGGTGATGAATAGCGTAGCATAAATAGTGATAAATGGTTTCCTTTTACGAGTACCGACTGGAGAGATGGCGGTAGCATCCTGAAAGCTCTAGGGGGAGATGGAGATGGAGAGAGGGTGAGTGGACGAGACAAAAATAGAAAGCGGAGATGAGGGAGAGAGCGAGAGAGAGAGCGAGGAAGAGAAACAATGAGGAAAGAGAGTGGGGGTAAAGAGAGAAAAGAGAGTAAAGAGGGAAACGGACTGAGGGAGGGTGAGAAACAGAATGAGATGACATTAGATGCTTTTATGACAAAGTCCTAATTGGCCTATTCCTCGGCAGCAGTGATTGGTCCATAAGATCCGAGACCCTATAAGGAGCCAGCGCTGGGCAGTGAGCCAGAGGAACACATGTTCGTGGCACATCTCCTCAGGATCAGAGACACCTGCCCCACACCAGGGTAGGCTGAACGTTCACACGTGAATGATTATCATTACTGTAGAACATTACTCAGTCAAAGTGTCCAGATGGGTGACTGAGCCCCTGAAAAGCATCTTTCATTACGATCAAAACCCTAGAGGACGTCCCGAAACATGTTTTCATTAGACTAGATCACGGTGATTACCGTGCGTTACATCATTCAGGGTGCGAGGGGGCCACATGCTGGGACGAAACAAACTCACTCTGAAACCCTCTGATTGCTTCAACCTTCTCTGACAGGCACAGCATATGGACTATCAACACTCCAGACGTCTCATGTGATCGGTGGGCTGCATCTGTTTTAGACTCTCTACAGAGAACTTTTCTGTGTGGTGCCGTCTGTATTTTTGTTGGAGTTTGTTACTCTTCTATCCCCCCTGTCTCCCCCCTCCAAGATAATCCCATCTAGATTATCAGCACATCTGTCGAGGTATTGCGTTTTGTCTGTGTATTGTGTTTTGTCTGCTCCCGTGAACTAGACTTAGATCACTCCACAGACTGAAGTTCAGCTCTGATCCCCTCCCACTGACTCCTCCCTCTGACTCCTCCCCTCCCACTGACTCCTCCCTCTGACTCCTCCCCTCCCATGACTCCTCCCTCTGACTCCTCCCCTCCCACTGACTCCTCCCTCCGACTGCTCCCCTCCCTCTGACTCCTACCATGCCATTGACTCCTCCCTCTGACTCCTCCCCTCCCGCTGACTCCTCCCCTCCCTCTGACTCCTCCCTCTGACTACTCCCCCCTGTCTGACTCCTCCCCTCCCACTGACTCCTCCCTCTGACTACTCCCCTCCCTCTGCTCTCCCCTCGACTGAGAGTATTAGATGTTGAGGGAGGACGCCTCAGGACAAAGGACTTTTGTCTCTGCGTCATCATCAGATCACAATTCCCAGGAACACACAAAAAAACATGACATCATAGAGATTACTAGTATTTGTTTATTTGGAGCCTTACAAAGTTTTTTTTATGGGCATGGCTCTTCTATTTCCTTTTACATCTCTTTCTATGTCCTTATCTACCCTCCCCTATCTCATTTACTTCCAATTATTTTGAAAGCTCTAGCATGGAAGACCTTTTTTCATTTTTGCTGTCGTGCTGTCTGCCTACCTGCCTCTCTACCTGTTTTATTGTTTTGCTCTCTACCTGTCTTACTGTCTTGCTCTCTGCCTGTCTTACTTGTCTTACTCTCTCTGCCTGTCTTACTGTCTTGCTGTCTGCCTCTCTGCCTGTCTGTCTGTCTACCCAGAGAGGACAGGCGAGGGAGGTAGGGAGGATTAATCGCTTCAGTTCATCCGTGCCTCTCTGTGGGCTTTGCTGAGCATTTGAACCAATCAACAGTCTCCCATCGGTCTCGGTACAGTATGGCTTAAGCTTCTCAAGAAAAACAACTAAAAGTCAGATCAGTTCTCCCCCCTTGTGTCTTGGTTATAAAGAGGGCGGGAGCCTGGATCGAGCCCTATAGGATGGTGGCTGGGCCAAGCTGGGTGAAGGGTCACAGACAGGGATGGAAACGACCGCTTTGGGTTGGAATATTATTGCATGTTCATGGAAGTGGAGGGTGTGGTTGATTTATGTCTGTTGGGGTTCTTGTCCACTGTGCTGTGGGCTTGGTGGCTGTCTGGGTCACTGCTCCGCTCCACACATGCCCCGTCCCAGACTTAACATGCACCTTCTCACGTCTCTCAAGTTCAGAGCAAGAGTTCGTCTACACCAGCACAGGGCTGTCACAGTTCAGTCAGTCCACAGGGAAGAGAGTGTGAGAGGAGAGGAGAGGAGGAGGAGGAGGAGGAGAGGAGGAGGAGGAGGAGAGGAGAGGAGAGGAGAGGAGAGGAGAGGAGAGGAGGAGAGGAGGAGAGGAGGAGAGGAAGAGGAGAAGAGGAGAGAGGAGAGGAGGAGAGGAGAGGAGGAGAGAGGAGGGAGGAGAGGGAGAGAGAGGAGAGGAGGAGGAGAGGAGGAGAGAGGAGAGAGGAGAAGAGGAGAGGAGGAGAGGAAGAGAAGGAGGAGAGGAGGAGAGGAGGAGAGGAGAGGAGAGTAGGAGAGAGGAGGAGGAGAAGAGGAGTAGAGGAGTAGAGGAGAGGAGGAGAGGAGGAGAGGAGGAGAGGAGGAGAGGAGAGAGGAGAGAGAGGAGAGGAGGAGAGGAGGAGAGGGGAGAGGAGAGAGAGGGAGAAGAGGAGAAAAGGAGAAGAGAGGAGAGATAGAGGGAGGAGGAGACGAGAGAGGGGAGGAGAGGAGGAGAGGAGGAGGGCATAGGAACACTAGTGAAGCAGAAAACTGAGTCTCGCTGAGTGGGCTGTGTCTGCGGCGCTGTGCGGTGACGTCGCAGAGCGCCGCCTCTAGAAGGCTCCGGCCGGGAGGCTGTGGCCGTTGTTGTTGCTCGGAGTCTCCTCCACCTTGCCCAGCGACTCCAGCGAGCGTGTGCTCTCCGTGTCCGGACACCGGCCCTTCCCCGGGGGCGGGAAGCCCTCCGGCCCCCCTCCCCCCGCCACGTCCTGCAGCTCGCCGGAGAGGGCGGCGGCAGCGGCGGCCGCCTCGGCGCACTCCTCCTTGAAGAGGCGGTCGTGCTCCTGCTTGAGCTCCTGGTAGGAGCGGGAGAACATGTGGAAGATGGAGGTGGCGGGGAAGGCCATGATGAGGATACCGCTGAGGATGCTGGACAGCGCCACCATCTGGCCGGGGATGCTGCGCGGCACCATGTCCCCGTAGCCCACCGTCGTCATGGAGATGATGGCCCACCAGTAGGACGCCGGGATGCTGCTGAAGTCCGCCACGCCGGTGAGCTCGCTCTCGGCCAGGTGGACCAGCGGGGAGAAGAGCGTGACGGCCACGCACAGGAAGAGAGGAGCAGGCCGAACTCCCGGGTGCTGCGGCGCACGTCAGGCCCAGCGTCTGCAGGCCCAGGGAGTGTCGGGCCAGACGCATCACGTACAGGATCCTCAGGGCCCGCAGGATCCGCAGCACCAGGCTCAGCTTGTCCAGGTAGCCCTTGCCGCCCCCGGGCCTGTCGTCCAGCGGGTCCTCCTCGTCCACGACCAGGGACACGTAGTAGGGCAGGATGGCCATGGCGTCGATGACGTTGAGCGGCCCGCGGAGGAAGTCCAGCTTGCTGGGCGCCTGGATGAAGCGCAGGATGAACTCCATGGAGAACCAGGCCACGCACACCGTCTCGATGATGAACATGTTGTAGCACTTCTGGGAGCACTCACCCTGAGAGGCAGAGAGCAAGGGGGGGGTGGGTCGTGAGAGAGGGGAGGAGGAGGGAAGAGGAGGAGAGAACATTTGAGAATGTTTGAAAAGAGACAGAGAGCAGCAAGTATTGTGAAGGACACATACGTACGAGAAGACCGATAGAAAAGAAGAGAGACGGATAAGAGAAAAATGAGGGAGAGAGAAGAAGAGAGGGGGGAGAAGGACAGAGAAAAGACGAGCATAGAAGAGAGCGGGGGAATAGAGGGCGAGCAGGCGCAAAAACAAAGGCTTAGACAATCACTTAGTCAGTGATAAATCATAGCGGGGCGGCTCCTGTGTGTGGGGCTTCATGGCTGGATAAGTGGCCTACTATCAGGTCATTAGCCAGCCTCACAGTTCCATCACAGCTGGGGGGGGGAGGGCGGGGCCACCTGGACAACCAGGCCACCGTGACCTCCAGCTGCCCAGGAGCATGCATCAAACAGCCCTGACACAGGACAGGACACACCGCACACGTGGTCCAATCCTTTCCTCCCTCCATCGATCTCTCCATCCGGTCATCCATCCCACCCTCCTTCCTCCTATTTCTTCACCCCGTGCTTTCTCTTTCCCTTGACTCCCATTTCATTCTTCCGTCTCTCTCTCTCTCTCTCTCTCTCTCTCTCCTCTCCCCTTCTATTCAGCATCCCTCATCCCCAGTCCTAGTCCTCACATTCTCCTCCTCTCTCCCCCGCTCTCTGCCTGAGAGCCTGGCTGTCTACTCCTCCTCCTCATCCCCCAGTCCTAGTCCTCACATTCTCCTCTCTCTCCCCCGCTCTCTGCCTGAGAGCTGCCTGTCTGCTCCTCCTCCTCCTCCTCATCCCCCGGTCCTAGTCCTCACATTCTCCTCCTCTCTCCCCCGCTCTCTGCCTGAGAGCCTGCATGTCTGCTCCTCCTCTTCATCCTACCCCCGGTCCTAGTCCTCACATTCTCCTCCTCTCTCCCCCGCTCTCTGCCTGAGAGCCTGGCTGTCTGCTCCTCCTCCTCCTCTCCTCATCTCGGTCTAGTCCTCACATTCTCCTCCTCTCTCCCCCGCTCTCTGCCTGAGAGCCTGCAGGTTGCTCCTCCTCCCTTCCTCCTCATCCTCTGGTCTAGTCCTCACATTCTCCTCCTCTCTCCCCCCTCTCTGCCTGCGAGCCTGGCTGTCTGCTCTCCTCTCCCCATCTCTGTGTCCTACTTCTCTCTGTGCCGGGGTCTCATCCTCAGCTCTTGATCTCATCTCATCTCCCTATCTGCCATCTCCCTCTACTCCTCTCTCTCTCTCTCTCTCCCTCCTCTCTCTCTCTCTCTCTCTCTCTCCATACATCACGCCACACACACACCCACAGTCTCTCGTCCCACCGGCGTCATTCCTCACCGGCGTCCAGTCGTGTCCGCTCTCCCCTCATCGCTCACACAAATGTTCTTTCACTCCGCCTCGTTCGTCACCGCTTCTCCCCCTCTCCGTCTCCTGCCTCGTCCCAACTTTGGGCTTTCTCCTCTTCCCCCGTCCCCCTGCTCCCTTCCATCTCCTCTCCTCGTCCTCCTCCTCCGCCCGCTCTCCCCTCGCTCTCCTCCTCCCGCTCTGCTCTTTCCCTTCGAACCCTTCGTCTCCGTCTGCATCGCGGCCTCGCTTTCCCCCCCCCTTTGTTCCCTCTCCCTCTCTCAGTCTCCCTCTCCCTCACTCTTCCCCTCTCCCTCTCTCTCTCTCTCTCCCTCACTCTCTCTCTCTCGCTCTCTCCTCACGACCTTTTCTCGGTGCTATACTCTCGCCGTGACAAATGTAACTGACGGCTCATTCCGGCATCGTCCGTCTAGCCTGAAGGGGAAGCGCGTTACGACCAGAGCTGCCGTGACCGTCAGAGAGGACGACCCCAACGCGGCGGCTGCACCACGTGACCGTCAGAGGACGACCACGACACACGACAGGTCACGGAAAGTCCCGCCGAGCCCAGGGCTGTCTGACTCAGCTCCGGCCCCGAAGTGGTTAACCCTTCCGGAGAGTTCTCTCTACCCGTGCTCACGCACCGCGGGGTGCTTCCTAGAGAGATCTGGCCTTCCATTTGTGAGCCTTTGGTTTCGACACGAAAAAGCCTTTGGGTTCAAAGAACGATACTTAAAATTCAGCTGGGGTGCTGAATAATTTAGCTCTGTGCCGTGGTTGAAGGGAAGACTCGGTGTGAACCTGCATCTGCATATCGGTTGTGGGAGACTCTGACTAGGAGACAGGGAATGATGATAAGGGTAACATCCAAGTGAAACCGTGGGAACCAACAGTCACACACACACACACAAACACATACACACACACACACACAGAGATACAGTCTGGCCCGACTCTGAAGACGATGCTCCACGACCCAATCATTAAAAAACAAACAAACACAAAACCCAGACAGGCTGCATAGAGAGGCTGCACTCCATGCAATACCTAAAGTACCAGAGCAGTGAGTCTCTCTTCCCCTCCAGAGACTCCCCCCTCCAGAGACTGGCTCTCTCTGTTGCTCCCTCTGTCTTTCCCAAAACCGTCAGCTGGTTTGTGTCTGCCCGTCTTCAACTCGGATATATCAATGGGATGGGCTCCGTCTTACTTGTGCATTCATCTCTCTCTGGTTCTCTCTCCTCTCTGCCAGTGATGCTTTTCTCCTCTGACTTCCTCTCTCTGGTCATTTTCTGCCATGCCTTTGTTGTTGCTCGACTCTCCCCGTGAGCTCACAGAATCACAACCTAGCAGCACGTCTGACAGTACTGCAGAGTGTGTGTGTGTGTGTGTGTGTGTGAGAGGGTGTGTGTGTGTGTGTGTGTGTGTGTGTGTGTGTGTGTGTGTGTGTGTGCGTGTGTGTGTGCATGTACAGTAGCAGTCTCAGAGGACACAGGCAGAGGAGCTCCTCTCATTGAAGTTGGTCTGAAATATGACAGCAGAGGGCTCTGGTGCAGAGCAGAGGAGAGATCACACACACACACACACACACAGTGTGTATAGTAAGGAAGTTGTGATGATGTGTGATTCATGTAGTTCAGAAAGTCTGTTTTCCTCTGTGTGTCTGTCTTCCAATCTGTCTACCTGCTGTTTGTCTGCTTTCCTGTCTGTCTGTCTCCTTGCCGTCTGTCTGTCTGTCTATCTGTCTCCTTGCCTGTCTGTCTGTCTATCTGTCTCCTTGCTGTCTGTCTGTCTCCTTGCCTGTCTGTCGTCTGTCTCCTTGCCTGTCGGTCTGCCTGGCTGTCTGCCTGATTGTCTGCATGTCTCTGTCTAAGTGTGTCCTCCTCTCTCTATCCCTGTCTCTCTCAGACATGCTCTCGGTCTGGCTTGACGCGATCATGAGGTTGGATCATTACCCCCACTCCCCCTCTGGGGGCATATTGTGGAGGGCTTGGGGGAGGAACAGAGAAAATGGAGGAAAAAAGAAGAAAAAAAGACCTTCCCAGCCCATCAATCATGTTTACCTTCAACAGGACCTTCACCACGCCGGGGTGAACACATATTTTATTGTGACCTTGTGGAGAAGAGAAAATAGATAAAGATGATCTGACAAGGAGAACATGTGGTCTACGTCATAAGTCTCGATTTTTCTCATAACACACTCTTCGCTACATATTATGAAGCAATAAAACGCTCCTACCCGTGCTGACAACATGCCACTTCTGCTGAGAGAGGACTGTATCCATGTTTTTAAATTATTTTTTCCACAAAATCTTTATCCCTGTGTCTTACACACACACAAACTCACTCAGATAGTCTGGGGCTCGGCAGCAGGGTCGGGTCAGTGACTACAGCTCGAACAGCTGGCAGGGAGAGGGTTTGGGAGGTGGAGTGTGGGGTGCGTTTGTTTCGGGCTGACTCGCGGCGGAACGTGATCTGATGTGATCCTGTGGCTTGTGGGGGACACGCTGCGGTGGGGGGAGGGGGGCTGCTGGGCTGAAATCAAGCGCCTGGGAGAGCTGGGAGGAGACGAGAGGGGAGGACTGCCTTGGTCTCTTCTCCTACTACACGGTGAGACACCAACCACACGTGGAACGCCACCTCCAAGGTCACCTTCGTGAGATAACTTTACCTCCAAGCAGCTGTGTGTGCGTGTGTGCGTGTGTGCACACGCGTGTGTGTGTGTGTGTGTGAGCGTTGGCAGGATAGACAATTACACTCTGCAGTGCTCTCTCCAAATGCCACCTTGACAGCCGTACAGCATAGACACTGAATACAGAAACAGGCTGGAGCTGTCTGCACTGGACAGGCAACACACACTCACCACAACCACAGCACACACGCACACACGCACACACGACACACGACAAACACGCAAAAACACGCAAACACAACACACACACGCACACACTCAACACACACACAAGACAAGCACACCAACACAGACACAAAGACACACAACGCAACAACCCACACACACACACGCACCACAAAATCACAATGACACAAACACAAACACAAGCACAACTCAACACACTCACAAATAAGACAACGCAACACACAAGAACACAACGACAAACACACCCATCAAACAAATACAAACACATCACTCAACACATCACACACGTCAAAAAACGAACAACAACTACACACACACACACACACACAAACACACTCACACACTAACACCTAACACACACACTCACACACTCACACACACACACTCACACACTCACACACACACTCACACACTCACACACCACACTATCTAGAATGCACAACCTCTACGTTACTCAGTATTTCTCTATCATCCTCAGCTGGCTCCCAAGTCTCCTCCTCACTCGGTCTTACCTGTACAGGAACACACAGCAGCAAATACGAGGAGGGACAAGAAGAAAGAGGGGCAAGGGGAAGAGCAGGGAGAGGGAGAGAGAGCGAGAGAAGAGAGAGAGAGAGAGAGAGAGAGAGCAGAGAGAGAGAGAAAAGAGAAAGAGAACAGAGCGAAAGAGAGAAAGAGAGAGAGAGCGAGAGAAGAGAGAGAGAGAGATGAGAGAGAGAGAGAGAGAGAGATAGAGAGCAGAGAGCGAACGAGACAATACGAGAACGAGCACATAGAACGATAAGCTCCGCTCTCAGTCTATCTCTATCTTCTCCTCTCACTCATGCGCTCTCTATCTCTCTCTCTCCTTCTCTCTCTCTCTCACTCATGATAAACACCCTGTGGAGGAGAGGAAGCAGAAGCCAGCACAGGTCACCTAGTGTTTACTGGCTTCTGTCACTTCACATACCTGCTTCCCCTGACAACCCCAGCCTTAACTTCAGCCCCAGACCCAGCCCCCTATCCCAGCCCCAGCCCCAGCCCCAACCCCAACCCCCATATCCCCAGCCCCAGCCCCTATCCCAGCCCCAGATCTTTCAGATCGATACTAAGAGATGACAGGTACATGCCGTAGCAGAAGATAAGATCTAATAACTTGACCTCAAATAACTGCTTTCTGCAGTACACAGTCCCATCAGTCACTGGGCTCATTTAACAACGGCACAAAATGAAAGCTGCATTTTTACTGCAATTGTTACACATTGTTGCACCCCTCATCAATTTACACTCTATCAAATGGAAAATGTTAGGCAGTTTTTGCATTTAAGCTGGGGCTGTGTTAGTCTTAACCAGTGGAATCTGAGGACTGGAGAGACACAGAAAGACATTGAAACTTGCTCATTAGGGAACATAAGTGACAGTCCACAGACACTGGTTCTTTATGGTGTTTACAGTGTACTGAATAACAGAACAACTACATGTTAGGAGAGACACGCATTTAGACGTCATTAAAAAAGGAGACATTATTCATAAAAGAGTTTCGAGTTCCTGCTTGTGTGAAACAAACTCCCGCCCTCGTAAACATTTACAGAGTATCAGCACATCCCTTCAAAGTAGAGCACATTCTCAACTGTACCCAAACCTTCTCTGGGCCAGGACGTGAAGGAGATGGTCCTCCTTTCTGGTGGAGAGCATCCTGACTGAGAACAAGCTGTCCGGACCAATCCAAACACCAGATCTGTCAGAGCTCTGTGCTCAGAGCAGCGCTTGTATGGGTATGTGCATGTGTGCATGTGGTGTGTGGTGTGTGTGTGTGTGTATGTATGTGTGTGTGTGTGTGGTGTGTGTGTGTGTTCTGGTGAGTGTGTGTGTGTGTGTGTGTGTGTTCTGGTGAGTGTGTTCTGGTGAGTGTGTGTGTGTGTGTGTTCTGGTGAGTGTGTGTGTGCGTGTGTGTTCTGGTGAGTGTGTGTGTGTGTGTATGTTCTGGTGAGTGTTTGGTTTAACTCATTTATTGAGGCAGTAGGTTTATACAGACACACTGCGTCTCCTCTCTGGGAGTTTATGGATTTGCATTCCTGAACGCATCAAGGGGCCGTGCTGTCTCTAACGCACACACACTCTCCGGGCACCAAGCCCACTACACAGAACACACACACACAACAAGACAGAGGTACAGCAGAGGCATAAGGTGTGTTTCAAATTGATAGAAAGGGGCGAGCGGGGCGTGGCGAGCGAGCGAGCGGAAGCTGTGAAGTTATGAATACGGCACGTGGCAGAGAGCGACCGAACACCGACTAAGCGATGAATGTCGAGGGGAGAGTTCCC
>CAEFZP010002194.1:0-142500 GCA_903064625.1 Mallotus villosus
ACACACACACACACACACACACACACACACACACACACACACACACACACACACACACACACACACAGTGCTAAGGTGTCTTTGGGTTCAGAGGTATTCAGAGAATTTGCTGTGAAAATCTTTCATTGTTGGCCACACAAAACTAATTAGATTAGCATTATCTACAGCCAGGCCTCTGCAGCAGACACGTGTTTGTATGTGTGGGTGGGGGTGTGGTGGGGTGGGGGGCTCCTGGAAAATGGTCTGCTGTTTATCTAGAGTCCCCAGAGCCTGGATGTTCATGATAACACAGAGAGAGGCATTCCCGCTGTAATACAGCACTAAACAAATAGGGCAGCATTCCACTGATATTGAAGCATGCATGGTGAGGATATAAGAGAGATGAGTTGGTTCTACCTGGAGCTTTGCTAGAGGGAGATAATGAAGGAGCATGAAGAGGAGAGGAGGGGAGGGAAGGGGAAGGAGGAGAGGAGGGGACGGGAGAGGAGGGGAGAGGAGGGAGGAGAGGAGGGGACGGGACGGCAGAGGAAGGGGGAGAGGGGGAGTCTGGAGGGACTGAGCGAACTCAGTAGTACCTGTTAACCTTTGTAGATCCCAAAGTCCATACTTTCTTCTGGAGTTACGTGCAATTCTAGGACATGCAATTCTAGGTACACTCGTGTAGAGTCTGATTATAATAATCTAAACACCCATCATCAGTCCCCAGTTGTGTGTGTGTGGGGAGGGAGGGAGAGAGATTGAAAGATGATATACCTCTGTATCCTTCACGCTTTTCCTGCACCGTTTCTGCAGGGACATTATGACACCTGCCGATATACACCTGCATCTGGTGTGTTTGTGTGTGTGTGTGTGTGTGCACGTGGGTGAGTAGGGTGTGTGTGTGTGTAATTGTGTGTATCTGATCTTCATCACGTTATCACTTCAAAATTAGTCCTCCTGTTTCAGTGAGAGGTGTGAACACCATGGTGTGTGTGTGTGTGTGACTCCTCTGTTCCCCTGAGAGCCAGTGTGTTCCATCATGAAGCCTTGTCACATCAACTGGTGGAGGTCACTGTCCTCCCATGGCCCTCGGCTCAGCTCCACTGTGTGTGCGCGTGTGTGTTTGCGCGCGCGCATGTGTGAACAGAGGGGAGTAATAGTTCATCAAGCCAGTGAAAGTGAGGGAGCGTATTTTCTTTCCCAGATTCCTTTGCACAGGTCTCTGCTTAATTGTTGCCAAGTCAGCGCCGGTTGCTAAGCTACTTGTATGGCAGGTTGTGTACAGAACAGGGGTGAGGATGGGGTGAGGGGTGGGGGTGGGGGTGTACAAACAGACTATGTGAACATGCCCTGACTTATTTAAAACCCTCCATCTTTCTCTCTTTCTCTTTCTTTCTTTCTTTCTCTCTCTCTCGTTCTTAGATGTTCCCTCTCTCAGAAGTAACACTATACTGTAACACATACAGTATAAAGGGATTACCAAATAGTAACACAAGTTAATAAAGAGATTAACATAAATATCCACATTATCTGACCCGTTGCTCTTTAGATTCCCTCAACCTGTTCCATGCGCTGACAAGGATCCCATCACTTATACCTTTCATCCCCTGGTACACATGATTTCATATGCCATCCTTTTTCAATTTCAACAAGTTGACCTACATGACCTGACCTTCTTCTGTCGATGTGTGGCTCATATTTTACATGAGCCTTTTCTTGCTTAACCATATTGAATATTGTCATAGTCGCTCTCTCCTCTCTCTCTCTCTCTCTCTCCTCTCTCTCTCTCTCTCTCTCTCTCTCTGTCTCTCTCTGTCTCTCTCTGTGTCTTCCACTTTCAAGAAAAAAGAGAGAGGATGAGCTTGACGGCGGAGGAGATCAGAGGAGTGGGTGTGTTGTTGGAGGATTGGGGTGGTGGTAGAGTGATGGGGTGGTGGGGTGGTGGGGTGGTGGGGGGAGAACACCAAGAGGCCCGCTGCCATTCGCTGCTTCCAGGAAGCCCGTGCCCGTGCCGGCTATCTGACCGTAGTAGAACCCTCTCTCTGTTTGACTTACCGCCTCTCTCTCACTCTCAACGTCTACAGGAAAGACGATCCCTCTGTCCCTGAGAAGACACGGCACGTGCGACTGTGCGATCGGGGCTGGATCAGGAGAGGACAGCTCCCCCCCCCTCTTGCACACGATGTGACTTTTACTCCTGACTGGCGATGAAGGAGGCTGAAACGGCAGGGTTGTATCGACTAGAGAATTAAGAGCTAGCTTAGCTTCTCTGGCTGCTGGTCAGCCGGCCCCCTCGGACGGGGGTTGATTCCTAGCTCTTGACTTTGACCCTTGTATGTGTGTGGAATACACTACACACGGATCAATCGGTGCTTCCAGGGTCAGAGGCCGTGTCCTAAAACCGATATGCACCTGAGTTTGCTGAGGCCGAGGGAGAGAGAGAATAGAGAGAGAAAAGATAAAAGGCTGAAAGAGAGCGAGAGAGAGAGAGAGAGAGAGAGAGAGAGAGAGAGAGAGAGAGAGAATGAAGGAGGGAGGAAGTGTACAGTAAGCAGTTGAAAAGGCATGCTGAACTCTGGGACTCACTCCCTATGTAAGATGTGATAGAAAGACACTGGACACCGTCTGTACATAAGATGACTCATCGTCAGCGAGGTTTGTTACCTACGGCTGAAACCTATACTTAGAAACAGAGTAACCACTCCAAATGTTTAAAATAGAACAGAACAGAGTACAATATAATTGAGTGTCTCGACTCATGCTAACAGTCGATCACTATTCTAGCCCCAGTACACAGTAGCTCCATTCCTGACAGGCATTCTGCAGAATCCCTGGCTGCCCTTCTCTGCAAACTCCCTTGTGACACTCCCCTCTGCTTCACCCAAACCAGAACCTACCACCTTAGGCTATGTTTGCATATGTATTTACAGTACGGTGTGTGGGTGTGGATGTGTCTGTACTTAATGTGTGCCAACACACAAAGTGGTAGAATAGGAATTGTATCAGGGTAGAGAGAGAGAGAGAGAGAGAGAGAGAGAGAGAGAGAGAGAGAGAGAGAGAGATGAGAGAGAGACGAGAGAGAGAGATAGAGAGAGTAGCGAGCGCGAGTAGCTATCGCTCACTCTCGAGAGAGAGAGTTTCTTTCTTTGCCCTCCACAGGCACAGGCAGGACAGGATTTAGAGGAAGTTCTGCAGCAGCAGTGTGGAATTGCAGTGCCTGCCAGAGGGGAAGCAGAGACTGAGGGGAGCTGGGCAACTCGTCTTTTCTCTGGCTGCCAAGAGAAGCAGATGCCACATTCTCCTTCTCAGATGTTTTCCAAAACCCTGGTCGATTGTTTTCCCTCCCTCCTTCCGTCTCTCCATCTCTCCTCCTCCTACCTCAGTTCTTTCAGGCCTCCACCCCCAGTCCAGAGCCATATGTTTGGGTCCAGCTGTAAGCTGAGCTGACTGGACTCTGAGCAGGCAGGCAGGCAGGCAGGCAGGCAGGCAGGCAGCTGCTGGTTCTCTGTATTCAGGAATGAGCATGGCGCACTAACACGCAAACACACACGCTACGCACACACTAACTAGAGAGTTCGCTGTTTCAATGTTCAATGTTTACTATTGGGGTTTTCAACACTATTTTCTTAATATCCTACGACATAAACCAAGGACTTTTATGGACAAACATATTTCACTTATATCCTTCCTCCTACCCTTTTCACACCATTTCCACAGTCAGGTCCAGGCTTACCTTAGCCTCTGGGCTCTAATATCTCAGAGCTGTCGAAGTGTTCACACACGAATCATCACAAACTGCAGAACGTCTGAAAATCTCTCTTTGGTGTGTTTAGAATTCTACAGTGCTTTCCTGGAGCTCCAAAGGGGTGATGTAAACCTATAAAATGTTGCATCACAAATGTGTTTCCATCTAAGTGTAGGATTGTGCTAGAAGAACCGCTGTTTAGAAGTGGGAAAGGGAAAGGTTTGTCAAGGGCGGAAAGAGTTTCTGTTTGATGCTTCAAGCCTTGATGTTCCAGACAGATACTTACCAACCAGGGATCTTCTAGAACCACCGACCCATCTTCCCAGCTACATTCTACACACACACACACACACACACGCACGCACACACATACCACATAAACACACGTACACCCACACTGGACGTCTAATGTGCGCGCCTTCCTTAGCTCCGTCATCCCCATGACGTTGAACTCGAACGTGGCGGGCCGTCACAGCAGATGACAGATTCTTCACCGGCTTTCTCTCTGCCTCTGGACAAATGGGCTCCTCCTCCTTTTCTCCATCCTTTCTTCCCTACTACCTCCCAGAGCGACTGTGTGTGGCTTCAGGCAGGAGTTCAGTAACCGGAGAACTACGCTATATAAGATTCTAGTGTGCACTGTTGTTAGTCACTGTCATAATGTGGATATGCAATGCTATGGGGCTATGATATTTCTGCTGTGTTGTCATAAGACCCAGGTCTCTGTGAGGTGAATTACATTTTCGTTCTGTAATCTCCACTTTCCCAGCCCAGCAGAAACAGAGAGTGATGATACATTTACAGTAGTATGCTGTTGGCCAGATGATATACGAGATAAAGAAACGGTTCCCAGATTTATAAGAACTCACATTATTCTTGCCATTTCACTTAATTTCACTTCATTTCGTCTTGCTTAACACCATGGAAAACCCCATGGAAAAACCGATGACTCAACGCATTTGAGAGGAAATCGAATGCTACTTGACCCTGGGTCTGTGAGTTTGTCGGCCTTTATGATGCACATGTTTGTGTGTGTGTGTGTGTGTGTGTGTGTGTGTGTGTGTGTGTGTGGAGGCGTGGTGTGTATGTGGCGGTTTCAATTGTCTGATTCTTTTGATGTGTTTGTGAGGCAGCCCTTGGCGACCCAAATCCAACTTTGAGAGGAATTCACAATTTCCTCTGTCGGACAGTCTCTGCAGTCTGATTGGACTCAGCTGCAGAAGCTCTCAGTCAAAGTCTGGTTATGTCAGTGGTTCTAAGGAGTGACTTGGTCATGTCCGAGGGTTCTGTATTTACCGTTCTCTCTCTATGTCCCTCTCTCCTTCTCTCTGTCTTCCTCTCTATCCACCATTCTTTGTGTCTCTCTCCCTTATCTCTCTCTCTCTCCCTTATCTCTCTCTCTCTCTCCTCGAGAATGGTATGAAAGTAGCAATAAATAATTAACAAATGATCATTTTTAGACTGTTATGGTCAGATGCAGATGTTGTGTGTATACTGGAAATAGAGTAGACCCCTCTTTATATGTTACCATAGCAACATTCGCAACATACAGACTGCACCTCTCTGTCACGACACCTGGCAATACAATCAACACTCAAGCTATGACAAAACACCTCCAGAACCTGTTGCCTTTTGTGAACAAGACATGGATGAGCAATAGCCTGAGGATGAGTTTGGACGTTGCTCTGTCTTGTCAGAACACTTACCTGACAGAGAGAAGCGCTCTGCAGATTAGTTGACTGCGTATCACTTGTTTCTACGTTGTTTCATCACGTCGAGGCACTCCCTGTGTTTTTACAGATGGGATTTTATGAACTGGAAAGATGCTACAAAACGATCTGTTCGCCATGAACACAAGAGTAATGCCTGGGTTCTCAGTTTAATGAAAAATAAAGCTTATCTTACAAAATGTGTACACACAAACGCACAAAAAAACTACTGACAAACCATTCAGGACTATGAACATCTTTGATGATTGTGGAATGTGTAGAACAAGCCTACTTACTGGCAAGGAGATCAAACACAGCTAGATCAAACCGGACTGGGAAACATTCTCCAGTTTGGTATGTAGGGATACAAGTGGATTCCGTTTTTTTTTGCTTCTCAGACAACTTGAATGGCTTCAGAGAGGAAACTTGTGTTGCAGCATACAAGACGATGCACATAATACACAAACACACAGGAGCCGGTATTCAACCACACAGTAACACAAGTACAAGTTAGAAAAGGACATGTGCAATGCATCTATAGCTATATATAGCTTAGTATGTTCTTATTGAGGTGCTGTACTGTGTCTGGTACATGTAGATGCTGTATGTGTTTGTTTCATAGTAAGAATATTTCTAATTTGACCAGAGACGATTTTTTAGCAATTGTGGTCATCATGGGTGTAATGGTGCAATTAGTATATTGAAACTGTGTTTTTTTTCAGTAGCTTCATGTCCAGATGTAACTCATTTCCATAGAAACAGTGACACCAATCTCATGGCAGATAAATGATGTCTTTGTCTATTGTGTTCGAACAGAAAGAGAATAGAATCTCAGTTTTCTCTCCCGGTCTCCTCTCCTCCTCTCCTCAACCCTGTCTCTCTCTCTTTCTCTCTCGTACACACACACCAATGTACAAAGGCACACACTGAAATAATGCGCATTTGAAACACAGACCGAGAAAAACCCAAGTCCATCACATCCGTCACAGTCTCCGCTGCACAAGAGTGGGACAGGAAAACTCACGCTCGGCAAAAAATCCCAAGGTGGACGCATTTCCGAGGAAGTGAGATATTGACAGCTGGTTGCAGCGTAAATCAATAGTATCATGGTCACTGTTACGTTGGTCAATATTGTTTGCCGTCTGTTCACACGTAACGCAGGGCGATGGGTGCGTGTGGCTTTTGACGCGCACGCCAGGCTGCTGCAGGTCATCACAGGCGTGCCAGTGTTCCGAGCAGTCACAGCTTTCAGCTGGCTCCGACACGGGGCTTTACTCTGCAGCGTGACCACGTTTATGACCTGATAGCTTTCCCAACCTAGCCTTGGAAAGGCGTTCGTTTTCTCCCTCTCTCCCTCTCTCTCTCTCTCCCTCTCTCCCTCTCTCTCTGTCTCTCATACACACATGCACACTCACACAGGCTGTCCGCCGAGAAAGAAAGTGATGGGGAGAATAGAGGAGAGAGGGGAGAGAGAGGAGAGAGGTGGCAAGGTGAAGCAGAGGATGGAAATGAGTGGTGCTGGGGAGGGGGGGATAAAGTTCTACGGTGAGAGAGAAAGCGAGAGAGAGAGAAACAGAAAGAGAGAGATTGTAAGAGAGAAAGGGAGGTAGAGAGGATCTGAGGGATAGAGGGACACTTTATTTGGACAGTGTGGGCTGAGATTTCACTGATGTCAGCAGGAAAGTGTGTGTGCTTATTTTTTATGTGTGTGTGTGTGTGTATGTGTGTGGTGATGCCCATGATGAACTGGGCTGTTGGTGGCCTGTTTTCCCTCCCCCATCATCTGATCTACTCTGATTGACACTTTGACCTCTGAACTGGAGATTAGACCCTTCTGTCAGTGTGTATGTGAGCTAGAGAAGGTGATTATGTAAGGGTCTGTGTGCTGGTCAATGTACAGTATCAAACAGAGTGAATGGCAGTGAGCTTCATTTTTGCTGACAAACGTAAACCAAAAATAACACCTCTCTTCTCTCTCTCTCTCTCTCTCTCTCTCTCTCTCTCTCTCTCTCTCTCCCAGCCCACACAGAGGTGTCGAGTGACGGCCGTCCCCCAGCCAGTGATCCAGCCAGGGCCAGCCCCGGGGGGAAGGCACCCCCGGTGGTGAGGGTGAGAGGGGAAGCTGCATCGCCCGCCTGGCTGCACCTCTACCTGCTCCTGGCCTGCCTGGCTCTGCCCTGGAGCCTGTGAGGCTAGCTGTGCCCCACACAGGGCCCCTCCACACAGACCACCTGCCACCTCTGATCCCCCCCCCAGTCCGCTGGTCATACACAGGGGACGATGTCGGGGAGAGAGTAGAGGGGAAGTGGGGTGAAGGTGCTGGGGTGGTGGTGGTGGGGGTTCACAGGTCAGCAGGTACAAAGACAGAGGGGACAGTGTGAGGAATGGATGGAACTTTGCTCTCCCCGTCCTGTGTGTTTGTATGTGTGCACTTGCTTGTCACACACACACACACTGATTCACGCACACACATGCAGACACAGGTAGATTGTTCTATAGAGTGCTGCTTCCTCTGGGCTGTTCCACAGTCTGTACAGCATGCTGTGGGTTGTGTGTGAGAGACGACCGTAGCCTTTCTGCTCTCTCTGCTTACATGCACACACACACACACACACACACACACACACACACACACACACACACACACACACAGGCACACACCCACGCACCACCAACTATCTCTCTTACTTGAGAATGCTAAAGAGCTGAACTGTATTCTACTGACTTGTACAGTACAAGTGCAAGTGAATAAAAACTTGCACAAATACACTGTCAATCATATACAATCACACATACTCTCTTTTCATATCTACGGCTTCCGGTGATTATAGTTAACATTGTCTTCAATGTTGCACCTGCTGCTTGAAGACAGCAAAGTTCAGCTCAGTTTCAAACTCTTGTGACATGTTTATGTTGTTTCCCAGGCATAAGGAATTGGTGGTAGATTTATGACACGCACCTGTGGACAAGGCCCCAATATGTGTCCTGATTACTATATAGTGCATCCATGCAGGACAAGAATGTAATGACAAAGAAAGTACACACAAGCACGTTTACCTGACTAAGTATGTGTGTATAGTATGAACTTGTAAATAGGATTGATTTGATGGAATATATTTAGAAACTGTTGTTGAAAACGTTCCCAACCAACACCCTTTTAAAAATGTCCGTTAACTATTCTATTCTACTTTCCTTTTCGTGTTCTTCTACAAATATACCAGCGACGTCATGTCCGTCACCTCCCCACGCTGTTCTAGGCTCTGAGCTTTCAGCAGCACCCCCCTTTCACCACAAACTTTCAGTCAGAGCCTGTTTGCACATCGTTGACACACTTTTGTTTGTTTTGTGTGTTTTTGTACGTTGAATTGCTCCTAAATGCATGCAGACTCTTCATACGTTATTATAGTTTGACTAGGTCCAACTGACTGAGAGGGCTTAATGTGTAGGGTTATGGGTTATGAATGTATGGAGTTCGATAAGTGAAAGGGGAGGGTTTCTGTGGGTATAGCAGTGGTTAACAAGTGTTGAGCGTGAACAAGGTTCATTAAATGATGATATTTATACCGTGTGCCCATTCGCAGTCTCATGTCTTTAGGGTCGGTCCTGTTTCAGCTCCAAAATCCCATAGTTGTTTTGTTTCTTAATTGAACTTAATCAAGTCCATAAATCAGCTTTCTCAGATGAAGCGACATAGTACCTCTTAAAGGTCTGTTCTCAAGCTGGACGTGCTTTTAAGATTTCCCCAGCCCTGCTCGGAAGTCCTGTTCTGAACGAACAACCTCGTCTCCAGTCATGTCATCTAAGCAGTCCACCTGAATCACTATCCTGCCTCTGTTGTTTCTCTATGTGCTGTATGTATGTTCTTAATTGGCCTCCAATGCTCCCACCTCACGTAGAGTCATATCGCATGTGTATAAATGTATATATTTCAAGTCGCTCCCGCCGTCTTGTGTTTTTTTTCCCCCTCCTGTTTTCTATTTGGGAAGATGAATGTGGATGACTCCTGGTGTGGTGACATGTCTGTTAAAGAGGCTCTGCTACGCAATACAGCTGCTCTGAATGACCTCCCTCCTGTGCACATCACCCGAGACCTGGCTCTACAATACGGCTTGAAATAAGTTCGCGTTCGTCTATCTGTGCCTGAGTGACCTTGACTTGATTTGTATTTTGTGTGACAACAAACAATGTGACAATGTGGCCTATGCCTGAGAGAGAGAGAGAGAGAGAGAGAGAGAGATAGAGATGTGTAAACTGTACATGAGAGGGAAAGAGAGAGAGAGAGAGATGTGTAAACTGTACATGAGAGAGAGATGCGTAAACTGTACATGAGAGAGAGATGCGTAAACTGTACATGAGAGAGAGAGAGAGAGAGAGAGAGAGAGAGAGAGACAGAGAGAGAGAGAGAGAGAGAGAGCGAGCAGAGAGAGAGAGAGAGAGAGAGAGAGAGAGAGAGAGAGAATATGCCAGTGAAACAAAGGGAGGAATAGATCCCAGTATTAGAACCACACTGGGGGCACTGGCTGCAGTGGCGACAGTGGTGTTGACAGTGACCGTTAGATCTCTCAGCTGATGTGTGACTGACCGGGCCAGCTGGCAGACAGGACGGCTGGATGGCTGACCACTCTGCAATAGGAAAGTTTGCTATTTTGGGACGATAATTCACAAATTAGCCACCGCTGTCTGCACTCGAATTAGCATGACCGTTTGCTGTTTTAGAGCAGAGACACACCAGACACACACACCAGACACACACACCACACACACATACACTAGACACACACCGACACACACAGGCTCCCAGGGCTGGCAGAGAGTGGGGTACATGTCCTCTGAGTTGTGTGGAGTGTGATGAACCCACTGTGGGGCTCTCCTGTCCAAGCGGTGCATCAGGGCTGACTAGGCCTGATACTGTCAGTTATCATCACTGTCATCAGTAGATTGATAAACTCGTCATCACCATAAGGTACCACCAAAAGAGTTACGTTCAAGTTAAATCAGGCACAGGCATGCACGCAAATATGCGTGCTTCGTTTGGGATATGTCATCGCTCCTCATCTCCCACTGTGGCCATGGAACACCTCAACCCCGCTCTCAGACTGACCGGGGCCAGGACACACACATGTATGGGGACACACACAGCACAAACACATGGACACACACATGGACACACTTGCACAAGTACACACTCATATGGACACACGCACAGTATACACAAGCACAGTACACACACGGACACACACACACACACACACACACACAGAGAAAGACTATCTCAGCCTTTTTCTATGATATGGGTCTCACTGGGTGTGAGACTGAGTGTCTGGTAGAGAGAGAATCCAGTCTGAGGCAAACTCCCTCTCTTGACTGCATTCTGCTTGGTAAAGCAGAACAGTCTTCATGGTGTATACTGAGAGACACGATGCACACACACACAGTTGGTTTGGAGGAGTTAAGGGATATGTTCGTGGGTGAATTTGAGAGAGAGTATTTGGTTGCAGGAGAAAGCCCACGACTATGAACCACACAGTGTCCAGAGCACACACACACACACACACACACAGATTGAGCGTTACATTGAGAGTGAGGGGAACCTAGGGTCACAGCTGCTGATCTCTCTTGTCTGGTCTATTTTCAAAATGTTAACATCAGCACAAATGAGGTGATGGCATCAGCTTAACCTCAGTCCCGGCAAAGAGTGTGTGTGTCACTACACAGAAATACAACACACATCAAATATTACAGTATCAGTGTGTTCATAAATACATGCACATGAAACATTTTTTATGGAAATAATCTTCCCCCTGGCAACGGATGGAGGAGTGAGGAGCCCGGATAGTTTTTCCCAGAATGCCTGGGGAGCTGGGGACAGGCAGGCGATACTATAGCTCCTCTGGAAATAGCTCTTCTAACTGTGTGTGAAAAGGAGCGAAGGAAGGGGGTAAAAAAGGAAAACGGCTAAACAGGAGAAGGGAGAGAGGAGACGGGGCCCAGAGCTGCTACTTCAGTTTCATTCTTGTGGTTGAAGTCTGTCACCTTCAACTCATGTAGCTTCAGACAGGGAGGTTGACAGAGAGAGAGAGAGAGAGAGAGAGAGAGAGAGAGAGAGAGAGAGAGAGAGAGAGAGAGAGGGGAAGAGGGAGGGAGACGGAGAGAGAGAGAGTGTGAGAACTCTCTGACAGGATTCTGCTGCTAAAAGAAAAAAGAGACTGGATGAAGTTCATGAAAGTTCAAAAGTTCGATTTGTCTCTCGAACTGTGGACACATCAGTAAACTGAGCAACTCACCAGGCTGGAGGTATTATTTTGATGCAGGAAACCTGACAACCTCCCCCTTCCTTCCTCTGACTGGCTGAACGTGTCATGTGGAAGTTCTTCCTTGCAGACAGCAGGTAAAGAGAATGAAGATACTCTCTCTGCACTGTGTCCATAACACACGCCAGTATACAACCCAGCATACAGATCAATCAGATTCACACACACACAACAAGAGGACACCCTCATACAACATATGCACATGATCACACACTTATGATCACCCCACCACACACTCGCACAAAAAACCTTGAAATGGTCAAAGAGTGAGAGTCCCATGTTCCCCGGCTCCCTCCTGCCCACTGGTTCAATTCCAACTCCACAAACATAACGAGGGTTAGTCGCTGACTCTGAGATTGCCCAATCATTCAGAGCAGCTACAAGGCAATAATGCTGGTTCCCATCGGTTTAGGATGAGTCATATCACTTCTGTTCTGTTACTGAATAAAGACATGACCTGACCCAGAGTCTGGGGTCCAGAGTAGGCGGTATTACAATGGATTTTTGGCTCCGGCAAGGTTCTATATAGTCGTCTGAATGTGGAAGAATCCAGGAGAACATGATATTACAGCAGCCTTGTGGATTTCTCCCATATACTCCAAGAGCTACAACCCAACCCCATGCATGCCATGCTTTGGTTCTTTTACATAAAATAAATCACTTTAATTTCTTATGTAGCCTAGGATGAAACAACAGCAACTCTCCACTGGTCTCTTTAAATGCAAACATAAGCTTTTTGTCAGTGAACAAGTATGTACTGTATTGCATGTGACGGATTCTAAGGAGTCTACCACATTAAGTATTTGGTCATATAATGTACAGGGCTGTACATATTCATGCAAAATACAGTCTAAAAAGAGTTCAAGTCAAGTGGGTCTTGTAAATCTATGAAGAGCACACATTACTTTTGGTTTTGAGGGAAATGTTCTCCCTGACAGCAACGTTTGAAAGCGTTTTTTTTTCCACCACCAGACAGATTTATAGGCCACATTTGTTTTACAGTGCAGTTTTACAACACTGTACGAGGAGAGTGCTGAAAGGACCATTTATCTGAGTACAAGTCTCCATTACTGTAGCCGGCCCAGCCCCTTTACAGGTGTGTGAGTGTACATGCGTGTGTGTGTGTGTATGTGTGTGTCTGAGTGTGTGAGCGTGTGTCTGCACATGTGTATTTGTGCGTGTGTATTTCTGCATGTGTGTGTGTGTGTGTGAGAGGAGATTATAACTGTAAACCCAAACCTTGAGAATAGTTTGAACCATGGCGTAGTCTTTAATAACTGAACATCCCCATAGAAAAACATTTCTTTGGACAGCCATTGTAATGGGATCGTGGCTTTTCATTAGATGGTGCAGAACATCAACATCTGCTCATCCATATGTGTGTTAGTTGGACCAAGAGCAGGAGTTACATCATACTGTCTACTTTTGTCTTTTTCAACCAAACAAATGGGGACCAAGTACGAAGAGTAACTTGATAAGAGGGCTTCCACTGCAAAGACAACGGAGGAATGTCCAAAGAATGTCCCTGCGTTCTTGGGTGGTGGTGCTGGGAAAATAATGAATCTCTCAGTGCGGGGGTCTGAGAACAAGAGAACGTGTATGAGAGGTGCCCCCCCTCCCACGGTGACCAACCCAGAAGGCTTGTATGCTGCATAGCTGATGTCTGGATCTCATCACACAAGGGGTCTCAACCTGACCTAGGTCCAAAAGCTATTTATAATCATATCAAATACTTTGGAGGGTACATGATTGCATGGGACAATGAACACAACGGGCTGGAAAATTCACATGATCCCATTTTGATTTTAGACGATGGGATGAAACATTTTGCATAGCTTCATATTAAAAAATGACGGGAGAAAGAAAGATGGTCTGACAGGGTCCTCGTGAAAATAACATGCATATCGATTGAATCCACACAGGACAGTCACATAACTGAACATCTACAAAACTTACCATCAAGCCATCACATTCGATCAAAAACAGGTTAACTTCATTGGCCTGCTCACAACACGGTTCATGCAGTAAGAGAAAGTGTGGGATAAATAGACTACAACAATTTCAGTCCAAACGTTTTTTAAGGGCAGCTCTCCAGAATAGGGTTAAAGGTAACCTCCCCTCCCCCCTCACACACACACCCCCGCCCTCTGCTGGGCCATTCATGAGTTTCTCACAGTCAGAGGCCGCTGAAGAACGCTCGGTTAATTCATCCTTGCAGGCAGTTGACACATAGTACAGCTTGAATATTTAGATGAGAGCGATGTGTGGGCAAACGAACAGAGTAACTGGATGAAGGTGGGTGTTTTGGGGGGGAAAAGGTAAGCAAACACCAAAGTGGTGTGGTGACATTGGGAGAGAGGCGGAGAGGGTTGAACTGTGTGTGTGTGTGTGTGTGTGGGGGGGGACGGGGGACGGGGGGGGGACGCCAAAGTGAGAGAAAGGGAAATAAGGGAGAAGAGCTGAGAGAAGCAGGAGCCGCTCTGCGCCGTGAGAAAGAACACCTGAAGTCCCATTACTAATTTCCCTCTCTTCCTTCCCCGAGCCCTGCAGGCACTTCCAAATAGGATTGCAAGTTTAAGGTAGATGGGTGTGACAAATCACACCTATTATCTGTCTAACCCCACCGGAGACAGACAGCGGCACGGTCAATTGGTTTGTTCTCATTGATTCATATTATGGCTGTCAGTCAGGATGAGAGTTTGGAAAGGCTCTCAAAGAGTTATTATCCAGCCGGCCTGATGGGAAGGAGCACTCGAGGTGAGAGAGTGGCAAGCTCGGCCCCGTCTCTCTCGATCTCTCCCCAGGCATCTGACCTCTCCTCCAGTCTACCCACCGAGGGGACCCGGAGAACTCCGGCTGGCTGGAAGGACTAAGTCACACTCTCATCCTTTCCATCACGGTTCATATTTTTCTCGCTTTCTCTTTTGCCATCTGTCTTCCTCGATTGCCCCGTCATCTTTCCCAGGTTGCCTTTTACTTTCACTCTGTTGTTTTGCGCACCAGTTTTTATTTTTCCCTTCTTTTGATCTTTTTTCTCTCTCTCTCCCTCTCTCAGTGCGTGGGTGTGTGTGTGGTTGATGAAAGCCGCTGACTGTAGAAAGCTCAGTGAGTCTGTAACAGCCCTGAACACTGCATTGCTGCTCTCTGTGTAACACTCATACTGCCACAATGTAGTGTGTGTGTGTGCTTTGTGTAAATGTGCATGTGGGACTTTCTTTGAGTATATGTCTGTATGTAAAAAGGTGTGGCCCTACCTCTGCAAAGCAGTATAATTCCGCGCAAATCCCCATCACGCCCAGAACAGGCCTGCCATGTAATTACAGGGAGTGCGTGTGCGTGTGCGTGTGCGTGTGCGTGTGCGTGTGCGTGTGCGTGTCGTACGGCAGATCTCACCCACAAAACACACACCCATTCTATACACACACATACACACATGCATACAGGCACACAGCAGGATCCTGGTCCTCATTAGTGTTCTTTCATGGTCAGAGCCAATAAAAGTTGAAGGAGGCAGTCTGGAGGCAACCTGCAGTAGCCATGGGCCACTGTTAATGACATCATCTGGAGTCCAGCCCCACCTTCTTACTTCTGCAGCACTGTACCAACCTGTACACTCACACGACACACACACACACACGTACACACAAAGAATGTATCCTTCTTGCTCTGTCTCTCTCTCATGCACATATGCACACACACACACATATTCACACAGCACAAATTCTTCCCCTCCTCTCTTTCTCTCTGTCACACACACACACACACACACACACACAGAACACACACAGACACACAGAACATGTTCTTCTCTCTCTTCTTCTCTCTCTCTCTGTCACACGAATACACTGCACACTCACACACACACACACACTTGGCCTTGTCAGCACCACGATAACCTACCACAGGTGACCGACCTTGTATGGGTGAGGACAAGGACAGGCGACAGAGAGGGAAAAGGCAAGTGCCAGTATTTATTAGTCAGTGGCATTGTCATGTGGGAGGTGAGAGGACAGCAGCTATGTTTGGACTCGTCCAGTCACACAGGGACACAGTATTTATAGAGTGTCACTGCCTAATGTCTTCAGGAACAATATCAGTTCAGCCAAATACAACCATGTGCTGGCAGGAAGTGATTATTTATGGCATTATTAACTCTCCTCCCCTACCTCTTTTGTGTGATTTCTTCCTCTCCTCTTCCTCAGTGTAACTTCTTCCTCCCCCTCCTGCTCCCTCCTCTCCCTGTCTATTCTCACTCCTCCCTCTCTCTCTCAATAATTTACTCTCTCCATCAATGTCAATTTCCTGTCTTTCAATGACAAGCGGTTTTGAAGTCGCATAAGGTGGTGCAGTGTGTTATTGAGATGATAGAACTGAACACACTTTATCCTCGGCCTTCCGTGTTTTGTCACAAAACCTTTTAGATTGAAAAACACAAATGGAGGGTTCTCAAAGGATTGACAAATACCGTTTTGAAACAGGTAGGGTGTGGATGTACAGGTCACCATGTAAACGTGTGTCCTGTTTCTCCTCCCACTGCCTGTCCTCGACGGGAAAGCGAGTGGGTTTGACCGTCAACAATAGACTCCATGCAGCTCGTCAGAAAGTTGATTTGAACAGATAGGGAAAAGAACAGGCAGTTATTATCCGAGGAGGTGCGAGAACGAGGGATGGTAAAAGCACAGAGCCCAGCAGGCACCTGTGAAAGAAGCTCACTGACGCACTCTGTGTAGGAGCAGCATCCCATTAAAATACATGGACATCACACTTCCACCACCACACACAGAGATGGACTGCCAAGACGAGTGTGGGAGAGAGAGAGAGAGAGAGAGAGAGAGATAGAGAGAGGCAGGCGGAAAGAACGAGACAGATTTAAATCACGATACAGCAGAGTTGACTTTGGTCTTTATAATGGATTGGACCAGCTGTCCATCCATTATTTATGATGCACAGGTACATTTTGGGTTGGTTTGGATGGGAAGCAAATACCCAGACACACACGTTCACTCACTGACTCACACACAGTCAGTCAGTCACTGATCTCTCTTACACACGCATACACAACCAAAAATATAGACCTTTGGGAGGGGGGAAAGAGGTTACATGTTTTGCAGGCCGTCTCTTGTCCTCTGTCTAATGACACCTTGAGGATAGCATGTGGACGCTCACTGCTGATTGGAGGAACACGAGTCACAACCTGACAGAAGCCTCTGATTGAAGGTCAGGTGCCTTAGGAGAGAGTGACTGATACTTAAATGACCTAAGAGCACCTGGGCATGAGGTCACCAAACTGCATGCTCCACATTCTCCAGCACAGATAAGTTGCCCTCATTGGAGATAAGCGACTCAAGCATAGTAGCAACTCATGGCAAATTTAATACATCGAAAATACATGCTGTTCTAACATCTTTTTGTATGAAAAAATCTAGATATGTTCACGGATTTGACGCAGCATCTGTGAAAAATAAATGGTGCTATCCTGGTGTTCTCTATCTCTCGCTCTCTCTCTCTATCTATCTCTCTCTCTCGGGTATCTCTAGTGATCTCTCGTACGTCTCTCTCTCTAGCTCTCTCTCTCTCTCTCTGTGTATCTCTCTGTGTATCTCTCTGCTATCTCTCTCTACCTCTCTCTCTCTCTCTCTCTCTCTCTCTCTCTCTCTCTTCAATAGGGCAGCGTCCCACCCATATCTGTCTCCGCCTCCCCTTTCGAACGAGTGTCACAGCCGGTAGAGCATCGTTACAGTGAAACAGATCGGACCCTTCATTCCCGCTGAACCTTCACCGCGCTCGCGTCCTTGCATCCCCTCGAGAAATCTCAAGGTAAAGATTCATAAAGCTATGTTGAGTGACACCTTAGCACTTTACGCATATTCACGATACTTGTTTTGATGCCTTCTAACTCTCTCTTACCTACTCTCAGGTGAGACAAACAGTCGAATCAAGCGACTGAACATCGAGACGCCGGACACATTTGAGATGCACTGGCTCAACACAGATGCGTGATTCTTTAATTGGGTCACTCTCTAGTTAAAGGCTCCGCTGTCTGCATCGTGCGTGCTCAAGACTCGCACTTGTTTCGAGCAGTAGCGTGCGGAGAAAGGAGCGGAGCCCTATCAACAGGAGAGGACGTGGAGCGGGTATTAAAGGGGGGATTCTGACAAACGGGAGTCATTCTCTCGCTCAGTCACCTGTCTGCCTGATTTTCCCTCGGCGGCCCCAGTAACGGTCGGGATGGCGGGGATGGATTCGTACGTGATTGTTATTCTGGTCCTCTGCGCTCTAACTGCGCTGGGGAATGGGGAGGACGCGATCACCAAAGCCCGGAGTTGTTCGGATATCAGGAAGTTTTACACTGGCAAAGGGTACGGTCTGGACGAAGTTCCCCTGTCTGAAATATCAGGTACGCTTCAGATACCCTCAACGCGCAGCGCACATGCCGGGTGTGCTTCACTTAGTTTCCATTAATGTTCAGAAATGACCAATAATTTTGTCGGCTTACATAATTGAAATGATTTGCTTGTTGTTTTAACTGGCCATGAGGATAGCCTCAGGCAAGTTGCTTGAAAATTATTAATTTAGACTTGGCAAATTAGGCCTGTCTTGCTCCATATTGAATAGAGTGGCATACACACTGCCAAGTGTAGCCTACTGTGCTGCCAACGTTATTAACACATTTGGACTCGATTAATTTAGGATTAGATAATGTTTCTCACCAAACACACATGCCTCCCCCCACCACCCCATTCCCTTTCATTCTTTGTGTCTCTCATTCCCTGGGAGTCCTTATCTGAATACTCCAGTCGAAAGTCAGTTGACCACATGGCATATAACTGTAGCTCAAATATGCTGCCTGTGTCATCCTCTGATGTCAGACAGGGTTCTTTTCATAGGCGCACTATCACAATCTAGCTATGTCTCATAGGATTGCCTGTGAGCCTTCCAAGAAATTATCCACAGTGGTTACCACACATATACACACACACATCACACAGACACACACACACACACACACATATTTACATGTGTGCATGAACCCACACACATACTGCACATGCATACACACAGACACATGCACACACTGTTCCTTGCAATGTCCATACTCAGATATAAGCTCCTCCTGCCATAAAACAAGTGTTGCACTATTAAATAAGATGTGTGTATGTTTGTATGTGTGTGAGTGTGTGTGTGTGTTTGTATTTGCAGCTATAACCAGGTCATTTCAACGGTAGCCGCTCATTTAAATCACTCTATGATGCTGTGATGTCTCTGGATGGAACAGTTAGTGTCACCAAGTGACAGCCATCATTAAAATGGGAAGGCCCCGTTGCCAATTTGCCATTATCAAAATGATTAACCATTGAGTCTTTATCAATCACCGGACATTTACGGCACAGCCGGTCCATGTGACAGCCCTTTCTTTTATCAGTGTCTAATCAATAAAGCTTAGAGCACAGATCCGTCACATACGACTGCCATCTGTCTGAGTCTGTCGGAAGATGGTGAGAGACAGAGAGACCAAGACAGAGTGAGAGAGAGAGAGAGACAGAGAGAGAGAGAGAGAGAGAAAGAGAGAGAGAGAGAGAGAGAGAGAGAGAGAGAGAGAGAGAGACAGAGATAGAGAGGGAGGGGCAGATGGAGGGAGAGACAGAGAGACCAAGACAGAGAGAGAGAGAAGAGAGAGAGAGAGAGAGCGAGAGAGAGAGAGAGAGAGAGAGAGAGAGAGAGAGGGAGGGGCAGATGGAGGGAGAGACAGAGAGACCAAGACAGAGAGAGAGAGAGACATTATACCAGTAGAGAGAAAGCTAAAAGGGACGAAGAAGGAATATCAAGGAGGTTCAGGATCTCTTTCTTCTCTACTGTACCTCCTGGACACACTGAAGTGTTCTAATGACAAGGCTCTTCCAACCAATGACCTGTGGCATGTCCTGGGTGTCCCACGAGCATCAACACCGTTCCGAATCCTCTCAAGCTGGTTAGCAGAGCAGTTCTGTGATTTACTGTGTGACAACAAGACTGTGTCCCAATTCCCAAAGGTCAAAATGATTCTTTCCCTGTTCTGCTGTGAGCCTCCAGACATGTGAAGGTCTCCATCCATCTCTCACCTTCCTCTTTCTCCATTTCTCCTCCAGCCCTGTATCTTCTCCTCCCCATCCCTTCCTTTTTTCCCATCCCTCATCGATCTCTTTCCGTTTCCCCTCCGTCTCCTTCCACATCTCCTTCCTCCGTTCTCTTCCTTGGCGCTCTCCAGTCACGACATCCAACGGGTCTTACCGCTGTCGTATTAGCTCGTGACATGCCGGCTGGCCATTGATATCGCCGCGAAGGAAACGAGAAGATAAGTCATCTAGGAGACGAGGAGTGTAGTTCGAGTCCCACTCGAATATCTGTCTGGAAGCATGCTTTAGCATCGACGCCAGATCTCACATGGACTCTCCTGCGTACTGATGATGTCATCCCAAGAGAACCAATCCTTTTTATCTTAGATTGTGATCGTGTGTATAGATAGACATTACCGTGTTGTTGTGGTTGTGTGATTTTGGCAT
Organism: Mallotus villosus; assembly: GCA_903064625.1. NCBI lineage: Eukaryota > Metazoa > Chordata > Actinopteri > Osmeriformes > Salangidae > Mallotus > Mallotus villosus. The sequence continues at coordinate 20,285 of CAEFZP010002194.1, forward strand.
GGTTTCATAGTGATGATGGTTGATTGTGTGTTATTGTGTGTGTGTGTGTGTGTTTGAGGTGGCGGGTAGGAGTGGGTTGTGACCTCCTTGTCCCACCCCATCATTACAGTGACGATGGCATAACGATCGGTTTGTCTTTGAGACGAGGACATTCCCCCATTTATCGAAATCGTCAACTGTGCCTGTTTTCAGCCAGCTATTGATGCCACACACGCACACGCACACATTCACACAAACACACACACACACACACAGTCTGTCTCCCCCTCCACACGCACATTCTCATACGCACACACATACTCTGTCTCTCTCTCCACGGACACACACACACACACACCCACAAACCATTACACAGTCAACTCCTGGACCCCTCCAAAGGCCTGGTTATTAGCTTGTCTATCCCCGGGGGTCCTGGCTTCGTCACTGCTGTTTACAAGCGGCCTGTTGGCTCTGGGACTATGTTGCACACTAATTATGGGTGTGGGTGGAGAGACATCAGCTAAATCAGTGTGTGGATAGCGACACAGTTGTTGGGGGTCCGGGGCCAGGATGAGGGGTTGTCGCTTAAGACTCGGTTGGGGTTTGAACATGGTATTTGTCTATTTTCGGTGTGTCACAGCGGTGAGGAGAAGCATGGGAATTGATGTGCTTTTGACGATGGGGAAAACAACTGAGACTGCCTCTGCACCATAGTGGTTCATCTGTGTGTCTGTGTGTGTGTGTGGGCGTTTGTGCGTGTGTGGCATTAATCTCCTCCCCTTCCATGCACATACACACACACAAAACAATCTCCCTGGTTGACTCAATATCACCTTTTTAAATCAGGTTAATGATATGATAAAACCTCATCCTGAACACATTATCTGAAACCTAACCCTTGCTCCAAAACATTAACCCCAAAACCATTCCTAACTAATTCATGAGGGGATATCTGGTCCCCCACAATGACAGCTAAATAAATGCCCCTCACACACACACGAACACAAACAGCAGACAGCCACTGTACACCCGCCAAACGCCATGCAGCAACCATGCAGCCTGTGACATTTTGCGTCCAGCTGAAGGTCTCAAACAGCCTTCATGATGAGGCTAAGGCTGTCTAAATATAGAGCCCAGGGGGGTCTCTGCCTGTCTCTGGCCTGGAAGGAGCCCTGCTGGCCCAGCTAAAGGTTGACCCCTGCCTGCTTCAGAGCAGCTGTATGGAGACAGGGCGTCCGTGCTGATGGAGCTGCTACCCTGCGTTTCGGAAGCGAACGACGGCAGCTTTTTTGCCCCGCGGTTATTTTGGATCTCTCTGACATCGATACCCCTCTCCCCAGTCTGCCTCCGCTCACACAAACGCACATTAAACGCACACAGACGTTTACGGGTTTCCTCTGCGTGGCTGGAGCAGACTGGGACGTGACGACGGGAGGGAGAGCTGCTGAGCCCCGCAGCCCCACGCTGTTCGTGAGCGATCTAGGCCCGCTCGGAGGGCTCTCTCCCTGGCATGTGCTCGGCTGGCGGGCCCCACATGTGTGTGTTCCGGGTTTGCTCAGATGGAATACAACAAGTCTGACTCTGACTGGCGCTCCGTAAATCCGTTGCCGTTTGAAAGTCAGTGGGCTGTGCATTTGGGTGTGTGTGTGTGTGTGTGTTTGTGTCTGTTTGCCTACCCTGTGACTGTGCTGAAGTTGTTAAAATGCTGATGTCAGTAAGAAGCTTCTTGAAGCATTAAGCCATAATGGGCTGCTGGAAGCATGAAAGAGACCACGGCGTGTTTGATGTTCTCCAGTGGAAGAGGAGAGGAGAGAAGTAGGAGGAGAGGAAAGAAGAGGAGGGATTTGGTGAATAGTAAGGGATTGGGCATCTATATATCTATCTATCTATCAGGGAAGAGGAGAAAAGTTGCAGCACGGCTGTACATTGCCATTGTCAGAGATTAAATGGAGGGGTGGGTGGAATTTGACATCAAGTTAATGTTGATAAGAATTCAACATCCCTGCTTACCGGAGACATCTGTGTTCTGTGTCTGTCTGTTCATCTCTAAGCCTACTATCTGCCCTGTGGTGGTGTAGAACTCCTTCTCACATGTGAGAGTGCAGGTTTACGCACACACACACACACCTCTATGGGATTCCAACGGTCTTGATAGAAAAAGCGAGAGAAATGTAGAAAAGGAATGTGTGTGTGTGTCCATGTGGAGCTCTGTATGATCTCAGGACGAGCACTTCGACATGCTTCTGTGTGTTTGTGCATGCTTGGCTGTGCACAGTGGCAGGAGGCCTGTTTGTATAAAGTATAGGAGGATTTACACCAGAGCAAATGGCACCTTTAGCAGGTCCACACACAGTACATACACACACACACACACACACACACACACACAAATGCAGTTGACTCACAAAATCACACACAGACAAATGCAATCCCCACTGTTCCTCAGGGGACAGGAGACAACACTAGCCAAGGTGACCTTGCCTCTTCCGCTGGCAGGCGTGTTTGATGGATCTGTGTAAGGTGACAGGGCAGGCCCCAGGGCCCGCCCCAGGGCCCATGTCTGACTGGTGCTGGGAGACCAGGGGGTAGCAAAGGCCACTTTATGCTGGAACAGAAAACGATGAAACAGTCTCAAGGCAGTAAAACACTTTTTCAGCCTCAGCCTCACATTTGTAATCTTGCACACGATGAGGCTCCGGACCCATAAGAACTGTCCCCCAACGTTTATGAAAACATGTGATAGCAGGATACATGTTCCAGGAAGTGTAAAACAGATTACAGTAAAAGCCCAAATAAAAAGTTCTTTTTTTTTCTTTCAGACTTGTTAAACCACACTAGTCACCAAGGGAAACATATCCTAGACATGAACTGAGAGTGACGACTAAAGTGAGAGCAGGAGAGACAGAGGGAGTGGAAAAAGTACAGTTCTTTATGGCATTAAACGTATATCATAACATAGAATGAAGGAATGTGACGGAGGAAAATACACAAAAGAGGTGTTGTAACTTGCCAGTCACATGGAGTGCTTTTGAGCAGCCCTGACAGACAAGCTGAAGGAGCACACCCTAGACACCTGAAGCATCAATTAGGTCTAGAGGAGCAGAGCACAAGAGGACACGCACTTCCAACCAGGGCTCTCTGTGCATTGTTTGATTCGATTGCTATTGTTCCCCCGGCCATTGGCCAACTGTAATAGAATATTTAAAGAGTGAAAGGATCTGGTTTTCCGCACTTACAGGGGAGGAAGAGAGGCAGTGGCTGTGTCTGAGAGAGAAGAGACAGAGAGAGAGAGACAGAGAGAGAGAGAGACGAGACAGACAGAGAGAGGAGAGAGAGAGAGAGACAGAGAGAGAGAGAGAGAGAGAGAGAGACGGAGTGGAAGAACAGGGAAGAAGGGAGCCACGACTATTTCGCGCATACACACTCTCCTTCTTTCCCACTCTCTTTTCCCACACACATGCCACACACAACTTCTCTCTCTCTCTCTCTCTCTATATCTCTATCTCTATCTATATATATATATATATATATATATATATATCTTTCTTTCTCACACACACACACATTCCCTTGCTGATGGCTTAACAAAACCTCTTAATTAGGCCTCCTCAGACAACCAGAAGAGCGTGCATGTGTAGTTCTGCTCGCACAAAAGCAGGTGTGTGTGTTTGTTCGGAATGCAGTAGTATGTACTACTTGAGTAGACCATTTCAGCATTCTCCAGGAACATACTCATTTAACAAAGTCGTTTTCGACACATTCAAATCGTCTCCCAACCAACAGAACACCTGCTAGTAAAAGAGGGTTACAGTCATTAAGTCCACCTAACATCTGGATCTGGTTTCATGTCCAGCCTGTCACTCAAAGCAGCTTTGTTTCCAAGTAATGTACTCATTGGCAGACCTTTTTATCCAAAGCAATATTCAGTGCAGGAATTTGACCTGCCAACCTCGTGATTTGGAGTCTAATGCCACTGATCTTAACCCATCCCCCTTCTCTCTCTATAATCTATATCCTCTTCCCGAAGACAGCAACGACACGGGTACAGCGAGGAAATAGTAACCAGGCAATCAAGCACAGGAACATTGTGGTCCATTACCTTGTCTTGTTAAACTACAATATGTGTAAACTGGATCTAAGCAAGCTGCTTGTTTCATTTGCTTTCACTCAACACCATCACAGTATGTCCTTCTTCTCTCCCCCTATCTTGAAATGTAATGAAAGTGGAGATTGTTCCTCTTTCCTTCTCTCTTAACAGCTACACTACCTACACCCCAGGAGCTGTTTAGATCCCTCTCTGCTGTGGATTTAGTTTAGAGCTCTCCAAACCCCACGGTTGCCTTCAGAAGATGAAATAGTCCCAAGAGCTATGACCTTATCTTGGGTTTTGCATGCTATGAATGCAATTTGAACATTTTAGGGGCTTTTTGAGATGTTTACGTAGCAGTTATCTGTATGGTAGAGTTTGCACATTGCTCTGCATCATCAGCAAAACAAGCCGTTTAGTTTGGTTGGTAGAGTTTTCTTCCGGTCTTTGTCTTTCTACCATCACCAGTCTTCTAATTCCTTTTGGTTGAGGTCTGGGAGAGAGAGGGAAGGAGGGGGAGATAAACAGAGTTAAGGAGGTGGAGGTAAACAAAGGTAAGGAGGGGGAGGTAAACAGAGGTAAGGAGGTGGAGGTAAACAGAGGTAAGGAGGTGGAGGTAAACAGGGGTAAGGAGGTGGAGGTAAACAGAGGTAAGGATGTGGAGGTAAACAGAGGTAAGGATGTGGAGGTAAACAGAGATAAGGAGGGGGAGGTAAACAGAGGTAAGGAGGGGGAGGTAAACAGAGGTAAGAAGGGGTGGTGTTGTGCCCCTCTCAGAAGTGCTAAAGGGTGCTCTCCTCTCCTCCTCCCCTCACTCACAGACTTCCCGCTTATTCAGCTTTCCTTCCTCCCACTCTGGTTGAATGGAGTGCATCTTAGTGGTTCTGTCTCTCCACGTCTCTCTCTTATCTGCCCTCTCACTCTCACTATTTTCATCTCCTGTTCCTCCCCTGCAGAGTCCTGCCTTATAAATATTTTAAATTGCTAAAATGAACCCCGTCAACTCCAGCTTCGTATGTTTAGGATGTTGTGTGTGTGTGTGTAAGAAACATTGTGTTCAGTGTTTGGTCTGGATGGTAAGGTATCATGCATTTGTTCATGTATCTGTGTGAGTGGGTGTGTGTGTATGCGTGTGCTTGTGTGTGTGTGTGTATGTGTATGTGTTTGTGTATATGTGTGTGCTTGTTGGTGTGTGTATGTGTGTGTATATGTGTGTGCTTGTTGGTGTGTGTGTGTGTTTGCCCTCCTCCCTGGTGTTTTTTTATTGCTGGCTATGTAGAAGAATTGTCCTAAGTCTCTGTATGTGTGTGTGCAAATGTGAGTGTGAAAGGGGTTATGTATGTGTTTTTCTGTGTGTGTGATTGTGTTATTGTGTGTGTGTGTGTCTGTGTGGATGGTTGGTCTTGGCTTTTACTAAAAGTCTGTTCTTGTAAATCTTTCATGTTCTCAACGAATCCTTCTGAGATTGACACAGAGAGAAGGATAGAGAGATAGAGTGTGCGATAGAGTGTGAGAGAGAGAGCAATGCATGAAAATTGAGACGGATGAGGCCCCTGTGTACTGTATGGATGGGATACTAAGCATTTCCTTTCTTTCTCTCTTTTTCCATTTCAGTCATTTATCATATTTTCTCATCCTTATTTTCTTCTTTTGTTTCTGGATCACTTCCCTTCTCATAATCTCCTTTTCTTCCACTATCCTCTCCTTTCCACCACTCTCTTCTCCTCTCTTTAGATTAATTAACTCCTATCTGCTGTGTGTGTGTGTATTTGCTTGTGCTTGTATGTGAGTGATGATACACAAACGCATCTTCTTAGTTCTTAGTTGTTATTCTTAGCTTAGGCGATTCTCAGTTGTGAAATATTCAGTATGCAATTGATCAGTTTCTTACTTACATTTGACACATTGTTGATGCATATGAACTCATAATTGGTTAGGACCTATTTATTCCATGTTCAGATTCTTTATTGGAGGTTTAGATAGGCTGCTAGGGCTTGTCAAGAGGAGCAGGACCCACCTGCCTACCTGTTCCTGTACTCGGTACAAGTGGCAATAAACTGAAGTTGAACTTGAACTTGATCTTGATTGGTGTTTCTGTGAGTGGGTGTGTTTGCTTGGGAGTGTGTGTGTGTGTGTGTATGTCTGTGTAAGTGTGTAAATCTCCTTCAGCTGTAAAGCTGAGCAGTCCTTGTCCTGGGCCCAGCCTCCCAGCAGCAGCAGCATCCCAGGCCCCGAGGCATCACTCACACAAATTAAATCACAAATCCAGAGACGCTGCCTGCCTGCCTGCCTGCCTGCCTGCCTGCCTGCCTGCCTGCCTGCCTGCCTGCCTGCTTGCCTGCCTGCCTGCCTGCCAGCCTGCCTGTCTGCCTGCCTGCCTGTCTGCTTATTTGCCTACCTGCCTACCTGCCTGTGTGACTGGCATTGAGCTTAGACTAGGCCCCTTAGTCACGCGCTTCACATTCTCCCTCTCTTTTTCAGGCTCTTTATCTCCAGAGAGATTTTAGGGAGACTTGACTGTCATACTGCACACACCAACACAGTCTGACACTGTGACAACACTTATTGTACTGCAGCTGTGTCACAGCTGTTCTGTAAACATACATAGTCCTTTGAGTCAGAGACCCGCTGTTTGAGCCTCTGTCATTCAGTCAAAGTTCACGCCTTGCTTCGACCTCTGTACCGACTGCACACGAGTCCACCCAGCTGACTGATGCATGATGCATCCATTGTGTGTGTATTTGTGAACCTTTGGAAGATGTATGTATTTGTGAAACCTTGTGTTTGTGTGTGCAGACCCTGCATCGTTAAAGTCTAAAATCTAAAATAGTCCCCTCTATCACTTGTTCTAGATTGATTATTATCTTTCATGCACTGTGGCAGGCCAATCAAATTTCAAACTTTTAGACAAGAGTTATAGACAAGAATAGAGGCTGGCTGGCACTGCAACCACAACCATGTTCCTGTCGGAGTTGGCATTAGGTACAGAGGTACGTGTGCCGATGGAGTGCCAAAGTAGTTTGGGCACGGCAGGCATGGCAGGCAGGGTTGTTGACAAATTTAGGGGATGGGAATTAAAATCCTGTGTGACCTTGTGTGTGTTATTTATAAAGCACTGAGCCGTCTCGACAAGACAGTTGTCCTCCGGAAAAAGTGTGTGTTTGTGTCTGTGTGGGCATATGTGCAACTGTTTTGGTGGGTTTGTTTATGCGTGTAATGTAATGTAATTATCATCCCCTAGTGCTCGGAAGGTCAGCCATGAAACTGTTTATTTAGTACAAGAAATGAAGCCAAGCTAGCTGACCTTTCTAGTGAGAAATTGAGCTAGCTGACTAGCATACAGTAATCAACTGAACATTTTACTGGTTATAGTAGACTATACCTTTTTCCTTTGTCCCTCTCACCATCTTTCTCTACCTATCTCTCACTCTCTCCCACTCCTTTTTATCTATCTTTTTATCCTGTTTCCCTGCTTTTTCTAGAAGCCTCTCCTCCTTCTAAACAGACAGGGAGGGTTATTGTATTTGACTGGCCTTCAGAGCGGTGGCTGTTAGCAGATAGCCTAGGCAGCAGATGATCACACTGACCAGCCCAACTCACATGTTCATACACCGTTACACAGCTATAAATACACACTGCCTCCGCTACGCCGCGTACTTATCTGTCATTAATCTATTAGTATTTAATATCCCACTTTTTAGAGAGATATAGCCTGCGTGCCTTCTTGTCTGTCTGTCTGTCGGTGTACCTTCACAAAGAAAGCCCAGAGGACTCGTACAGACATCGTAGCCAAATTGTGTCTTGTGGGAGGTTCTGCTCTCCAAGGTGTTAAACAGTCATGGATCATCTTAATGACGATAATAAACTGTCATAATGGCCAATTGAATACATGCAACCCACAGTGTATGTAATATCACAAACTCAAGTGTAGGTGATTACACAATAACATGCAAACATAAACACGTTGACCTTTCAACAAGGAAGTTCCAGTGTTCTAAACTTGAAGTGCCGCCAGGTTCAGTTCTGTTTTCTTCAGACGGTTTTAAGAACACAAGGAATTGGACCAGTAAGTGGAGGAAATTGTCAGGACTCTCTCACGTTCTGAGAGTCCGCTTTGTGTTTACACAGGAATTAGATGCTCTCTTGTCCCTGGGAAAGTCACTCTGCTAATCGTCTCCACTCAGTTCTGCTCCCCTGCAGACGAACACCCCCCCCCCACCAACCCCCCCGACACACACACACGGACTAACACACACACACACACAGATTCTCTCTCACACATACACACACACTCAGGCTAGTTTATTACAGGAGAACACACACAGTACAGTTAGATGGCTGAGTTCCTTTGTTTGTGTTTATGATGTCAGAGCGATCTTGTGTTCCTAGGATGAAATGAGGTTTTAATGAGTAAATCCCTCGATCGGGACAGGAAACCCAGGAGTCTCAGGGAGTCTGTGCTTTTCTGTCTGGGTTATCGGTGACGCTGGACTCCGTGTGTGAGTTTGTGTGCAAAAAAAAGATCCAGTATCCGTTCTACTAAGAACGCTTTAAACTCAATTGTGAATCTTTCTGTCTTCTTTATTGGAGCGTTTGGGGGAATTGAGTGTTCTGTTGTTCCAGATGTATGTGCTCGTCGTAAAAAGGCCCTGTAACATCACTTTATCTGTCTGTCTGCACCTTTAATGAGGCTCTCAATGAGCTGGAACACACTGTCACCCCACTCCTGGATCTTAGTCAGCGTTATCTCTGTCTGTCACAAGCACTTGCATTTGCACACTAGCGTTGAACGACGAGGGTAAATAAATAAGGTAGTTTTTTGTTGTTGTTGCTGGCAGAAATTGGCCACTCAGGAGAGGAAGCGTTTATTGATGACCAGTTCACACGGAGTTATGTGGTAAAGATGGCGCCCGCAGGGCTGTGCAATGGAGAGAAGTGCACCTGTTAAAGAACGCCTACCATAAGTGTCAAAGCACCCGTGCGGAATGAATAGAGACGTTTCGAGTTAGTTTGTTATTACAGCCACGCTACCCTGAACACTCCCTGTTTCGTCTGATTTCCGAAGCTGAGCATGGTCATGCCTGGTTAGAATATGGATGGTAAAACAAGGTCAACTGACACCCCAGGAGACCTCGACCTTCGACCTGAACGTGGCGTAGGCGGTCACTGTAGGTCACAGTGCTGTCCCGGACAATTGTACAATGCGGTATCCATCTCTACAGGATCTCCCGTCGTGCTTTGCTATGCCAGTGTACGTTACATCAGTGTTCGCAGCCAGAGTAGTTCCGCCGTGGCGATGAGAAAGCAGCCTGGAGAGTCCGAGCTCTGGAGACGAGTCTGGACGCGTAGCTCGGCTGTCTGTGAAAGCACCTCACATTCTCCAGAACTTAGCAACAAGGAGACACTCAGACGCACCCTTCACCCATGTCTTTCCATGTCGGTCGGATCAAATCCCTCGTGTCAGAGAGTGAACTTCATGTGAGGCGTGTGTGTGTGTGTGTGTGTGTTCCTGGCCTGGTATCTGGGCTGCAGATCCTACGGTGCAGGGATGGGCTCCCACACAGCCGAATTCCCCCTTGAGAGATCAAATGAACACATGACCTGACATGCTATCCTTGGCAGGCCTCTGTTCCAGCTGACAGATTAGGAGTTAATTAAGAGTTTTCTGCCGTCCACAGCCGTGGTGGTGGGGGCGGAGGCCTGTCGAGTCTCACAATGGAGGGCTTTGTGATTGGCTGTGATTCCGGGCGGGGAGGAGTGCGATGACGTCAGAGGAATAGTGTACTGGCTACTCGACTCTTTGATCAGAGTCCCTTGACACCGCCCGCCCCCACCCCCTTCTGCGCGCACACACACACTCACACACACACACACACACACACAAACACACACTCACACACACACACACACACACACACACACACACACACACACACACACACACTCACACACACACACACACACACACACACTCACACACACACACACACAGAGCAGGAAGAAGATGCTGATTAGGTTAGCGGTCATGAAGGTGTGTGATAAAGCTGCAGATGCGGATGAGGGTCGAGCCCATATTAAAAAGACTGATTTTGGTCATGATGATGGTGATGTAGCTGAGGATGGTGGTGTGGGTGGAAATCTTCGATGCTGCGTTAGCGGTGTGAGTTGCTGTAGCTGACACCAGCAGGCAGCCATGCTGTCGTCTCCCCCGTAGATAACATAAATGTCTTTATCTCTCTCTCTCTGTATGTGTGTGTGAGGGGATAACCATCTAGCCTTTTAGAGAGGCCAGCTCTAATGAGTGTTTTCAGGATGAGAAGGACAGCGTAGAATGCTATCTTTGTCCCCTTCCCACTGTTGTGCTTGGGCATCCCTCGGAAGGGGAGATATCCCGTGTAATATTTAGACAGCTTGAAGATAAGGCTGTCTAAATTGTAATATGGAGACTGGCTGAGAGTGTTTTTTCAGTGTACGTTATTGGGTTGACGATGGACCTCACTGGAAATCCTCTGAGACTGAGTGATCATGATGTTGATGTCAGATGTAGCTGACTATGATGTCATATGTATACATGAACTGTAAATGCATCCTTTAATATGCGTCACATCCGTCAAATGTTAGCCATATGCAGATGGAGAATGTGGGAATATACGGTGTGAGAAAGCTGTTTCAGACCAATTTCGGAGGTATATCTATTTTTTTTGTAGGTCTGCTAGGATCAAAATATCTATCTCAAGGCAACATATCGTATATATACAGTCTATCTGTCTGTCTCTTGGCTTGAAAATGACCTGTTGTGAAAGATCTGCCTGCCGTTGAGCCTACAGCTAGCAAGAGGGTACACAGGGGAGTGCTACAGAAAGGCTTAAAGTATGTGAGGAAAAAGAAAACGAGACAGAGAGACAAAGAGGCAACGATGTACGGTATATCACAGCAAGAGAGACAGACATGTGGCGTTTGGTAAAGCCTGCGAAGAGACACACCCATATATGAAAGGGGAAGAAGAGAAAAGGGAACACACAGGATCCAGACAGAAAGCTCTCACCAAAAAATCGGGGTTTCTGAAAGAGGAAGTGACAGACGGACAGTTGAGGAAGCGCCGAATAGTTGAAATGGAGCGATTGAGATGGGAAGAAAGGGCCAGAGAGCGATGCGGAAGGGAAGCGGTGCAGCCGCGTTCAGAAGGAGTACGGCTTTATATATTTGATTCCCTGAGAGAGAGAGGGAAGTGGGAAGCCGCCGCAGTACTGACATGAAAGGGGTATTTAGCAGCAGCAGGGCCAAAGAAAGACCGGAACGTTCCTCTACACATCTTATGCATTTACCTGTCAGAGGTTCTGAATAAACCTGGTCTTATGTGGGCTCCATGCCAAGTGTTTTAACTGGGGAGGAGCCACGTACAGTTTGTTTTGTATGAAGGTATCTCTCTCTCTCTCTCTCTCTCTCTCTCTCTCTCTCTCTCTCTCTCTCTCTCTCTCTCTCTCTCTCTCTCTCTCTCTCTCTCTCTCTCTGATAATGGAAAGATCTCATCGCAGTCAACCCCACCATGGATTTTAAAAAGCTATTTCGACTCACTCTTTGAACCTACGGAAATGATGGGCAATTTGAGTCATTGTGACCGCGGTGGTGCTGTGTGGAACTTATCTGTGAACGTTTCCAGTTCCATGTTCGAATGAGTGTACAATGTGTGCCTTTTCTCGATGTCGACAAATGACTGTCCAACGTCTGAGGGTTTCTTGATTTATGTGGAACAAAGCTCAAGATGTCCACTGCAGTCCTCCAGTCCTCTGGGTGACTGCAGACAGACATGGTGCAGAATGATTTGCTGCAGTCACAGATGATCTCCGTGTGAAGAATGCTAGGATTGTGACTGTGCCAAAAGTAAATCCTCACACTGTACATAATCTGCACTGTCCGTGTCTGCAACAAGGAAAATAATAACATTTTCTATCATATATCATTTAACGTTTTCAGATTTTTTAATTCCCGAAGGGTCACTTTGGAGGCAATGGTGTGTTTCCTTAACTCTGGTGCTGACAGACTTTGAGATTCTTTGACCAATTGGATTGTGGACTTGGTTTTGGGATCATTCTGAATGTGTGAAAGCAGGGTTGGTTCATCCAGCCTGCCTAGTTTTTCTGTTCTGGCTGGTTCGATAGTTCAACTCATGGATTGAAATGACCTGCTTCTCTGGGCAACCATCCCCAACTGAGTCTGATCACAACACAACACTGCAACTGAATCTGATCACAACACTGCAACTGAATCTGATCACAACACTGCAACTGAGTCATTTGAGGAGGGCCAGGAGGTCCTGGAAGCTACATTTCTCATGAAGCCAGTGCTGTGGACATTCGAACAGTAATTAGTTGCGCTGGTAGGGTTTTTGTTCTGGTCCCTCTCAGTTTTGGTTCAGCTTCTATTGAGACAGTAGAGGAGCATTGATACCAATCCTTGGCCAAGACCAACCAATTGCAACCCAAGAAGCAACCTAAGTACTGAACCTCGTCAGGAAGCCTTGAAATGACGCAGCCTCGCTGAGGCACGAGTGTTTAGCCGCAGACACTCATCATGTGATCATGATTCAGCAGCTACATCCATCCCACCATATCATCCCGTTTCCTCATTTCAGCCCATGAAAGTTCAGATGACTCAGCCCTCTCAGAATCCCCCGTCTTGCACTTCCACCAGAAGGATGGCTGCTAGTTCCACTGCCATTATTTGACTGGTAAATACCCTGGCTGTTCCGTCTGGGCAAGATAATGACATCATCGGCCTGTGGCCTACATGGAACAAAGGGAGTGGTGGCCTGGTTTCTGGAGGGAGCTGGCTAACTGCTGTGACGCAGGGGGTCGGATTCTGGGGGCGTTTTATTGCGGTTTGGTTCGGGAAGATTGCGATGGTCAAGGGAAAGAGAGGCCACATTCTTCCTCATTTCTTTTCCAGTCTTTTTTAAGATTTGATGTCTCCGTTTTCCCCTCCACTGTGCATTTTTATCTTCTTGCCTCCCTCTCTTCCTCCATCCTTTTCTCTCTGATCCCTTAATTCTGTCTGAGAAAGTCTCTGTCTGTCTGCCTGCCTGCCTGTCTGCCTGCATTTCTGTCTGTATGTGTGTTGTCTGCTTGTCTGCCCGCCTGTCCATGCATCCATCCATCTGTCAGACGGTCTGTCTGTGGAACTGTCTGCCCCTTTATCAGTCTGTCCGTTTCAGCTGTCTGTCCGGAGGTATGACTCAGTCACGGCATAACACCAGTCAGCATGTACTGACCCGCTGTGAATATTAGACCACACAGAGTGTCGACATAACTTGTCCTCTCGATGCTATCAAAAGGACTTAACGCCGTCACACGCCGCCCTCATCACGCCCTCGGCTACAAAACACTGATCCCGTTCACACCGAGGGAGTTAGGAGGGCAGCGCTTTCTCATTGATCTCGCGTACGACCTCTTTCTTACAGTTAAACTGATCGATTCATGCGTAAGATATCCAGCCTTTGTAGCCTGGCTAGCTGTAATCCTTCAACCTCAATTATTGCTCATCAGAGAACTGTGTGAGGAGTTTTCTTTGGGATTAGGAGAAGGCATTTTAAGTGAACCTACAATAGGCCTATTTGTTTGTCTTAATTCTTTTAGAATTGGATTGAATTGAATATAGTAAATCCACAAACAGCATGACAGGGTGAGATTCAGCATGAGCCACAGCCATTCATTGATTATAAATGCTGTCAAACGGCGTAAAAAGACATGATGATGATTCCCCGCAAGGTTGTTGTCTGGCCCTGCCCAAACATACCGCTGCCAGAGCGAGCGAGAAGGACCTATGTAGGCGGGAGTGTATTTCGCTCTCCCTCTCTTCGTCTCTCTCTCCTCTCCCCTCTCTCTCATCTGTCTCTGTGGCTCCATGTCCTTTTTCCCCTCTCCCCTTCTCTCTCTCTGTCTTCAGACACTCTCTTTCTTGCCCCCGCTTGCCTCTCTCTCTCTCTCTCTCTCTCTCTCTCTCTCTCTTTCTCTCTCTTTAGTAGCGGTTCCTTGGCTAGAGGCCCAGGAGAGACAGAAGAAGCCACGCAGAGAGACGGAGGAGTGCGAGGTGTTTAAAGGAGAGAATGACGAGAGACATGTAAGCCCTTTGAGCCTTGGTTGGCAACGGTCTCAGGCATCTACCTATGGGCCGACGTGTCTGGAACTGGTGATGAGTAACAGGTCACGTTCACCTCATTAGTGATGGTCACTGGTGGAAAGGAAAGTGACGTTTAGGTTTTAAAGGGGGCTGTTTTTCCCGTCTCTTATTCATCCTCCTCGTTATAACTCCTCATACCAGCTGGGGGGACAGAGAGAGGCAAGTCAGCAGGCAGCATGCTGGGAAGGTCGAAGGTCGTGACAGAAAACAACTGACCAATGACCCAGCCTCCAACCTACCCCTCTCTCGCTCCATCCTCCTCTCTCGCCACTTCTCTCCATCCCTCCCTCTCTCTGTCACTTTAGATCTCCTACCTCGAACAACAGTAACTATAACTACTATTGTTGTAGTTCCCTCGACTCTCCTGTCTCTCTGTGCCCTTGTATCGATGTCTCCCTCGCCTCTCACCCACCTCCTTTATCCTGTGTGAAGATGCAGCTCCATTAGCCGGCTGTCTGTGTCGGGCCCTGGCTCCCTCCTTCCTCCACCACTCTGTCAGACTCCAGCCTGTCAGCTCATTTGGCTCTGCCCTTCACTGGGATGTGTGTGTGTGTGTTTGTGCGTGTTGTGTTTGTTTGTGTCTCGCTGTACAGTTTTCTCCCTCTCCCCCTGGCCTGGATTGTAATGGCTGTCAAAGAGGTCAGATCTCTGAGAACGCTTTCAGTGACAATGTGCTCTTTCCCAACGCTGTGACTCACACTGTCAAAATGCTCCAGTTGAACACACCAGCTCCGCACGCACGCACACACACACTCACCCACGCACTGGCACACACCTTGCACACACACACACACACACACAGGGAAATGAGGTCAGCACAGCTTGTTGTTGTCTGGTGTTTTCCGTGACCTAAGACATGGTTTTGCTTTGTGGTCACATACACACACACATGCCCAGACATGTGTGTTCCAAAATGCATTTATATAGGGCCTAACTAGGGCAGGGTGTGTATGTGGTGCGCTTGTTGTTGTGCTGACTAGTTTCAGTTCAGAGCAAGGCTGGGGACAGCTATGTACCTGGTCTGGGCCCAATTCCATTTGTATTCAGTCAAGTCACAGTTGGAATAGACTGGAAAGTGAGCTGAGGCAAAGCCAATGATATGTGGAATATAACTCTGGGATTGGGACTGTCACTTTTTGCTCACACAGTCATTGGTTATTCATTGGCCGACTTTGCCACCGGGTTCTGTGTGTGTGTGTCTTACTTTGTGTGTTTAAATGTGTATGTGTGTTGAAGTGCCTTTTAGTGGTTGTGTATGTAAGGGTTGTTTGTAGGTAGGTGTGTGTGTGCACTCTGTTTGTGCACCACATGGCTGTATTTTCTGTATGTGTGTCTTGTGTGTCTTTCAACTCCAGACCTGGCATAAAATGCAGCCTGGTGGGTTTTTGAGGGCTAACCTAATTACCAATTTGTTACCTGTTGTAATCTATCATACACGATAATCTTCTTTCCTTGTCACTTGCCTGCCAGTCTGCCTGATTTTCTGCCTGCCTGTCACTACACCTGCCAGACTGCCTCTCTGCCTGATTGCCTGACTGCCAGCCTGCCTCTGCCTACCTGCCTCTCTGCCTGTATACCTCTCTGCCTTCCTGCCTGCCTGCCTCCCTGTCTGCCTGCCTGTTTGTATTTTTGCTACATGCCTATCTGTCTGTCTGCCTTCCTGTTGTATCCTTTATCTGGGGGTGGACTTTATCCACCTCATCTTCAAGCAGTAAATGCTAGCAAAATCAGACAATGGAGGTTGCTGGTGAAGGCAGAGCCAAGGAGATTGATGAGATGGAAGGGGAGCGATGTGTGTGTGTGTGTGTGTTGTCCACCTTTGTGGTGCTTATCCCCAATGGGCCCAGCTGTGGCTGTGTCATATCTCCATTCTGCTCTGACGTCCCCTGGACCAGCTGTGGCACACACACTCTCACAGATCACTGGATTACAGCTCTAATCCCTCGAGTCCCACCACTGGCAGACACACACACACACACACACATATACAAAACACGTATTGTTGCGTCATATCAGTCGGAGATTACCTGCTACAATCATCCAAGTTTGTCAGGATGTCATTGAGTGTCAGTGGATTGACAGATTACAGATAGATCGCCGTCATGAGTTGTTGATAGGTGTCAGCATTGCCGGCCTCCATTTGAACGGGGCTCTCAGGGCCAAGGCCGAGCGCTCACTGGTAACTGTGGGAAAGGCTTTTTTTCCTTTTGTAAATCTCAATTTTCCTTCAAGGCTAGGGTCTAATGTATTCATTCATTCAACTCCATTTATTTCTTCTTAGTTTAATCTAGTCAATCTCTCTCCCCCTTCTCTGCTTTTCTTTCTTGTCAGTATTTCTTTTAACCTCTTTCACTGTCTCACAGAAAGAAAATTGAATGTACATAAGTGATCGAAATCTTTTGTCTCTCTTTTGTGCCCATATTGTGTCCTTCATGAATAGCCCATATTTCTCAGTTTTTCTGAAGGGTTTGTCCTTAGACCTAAGCCTTTAGACCTGCTTCTGTCTCCCAGTCGCCTGTTCCATAGTACCCTTCCTCCCTGGCGAGCACTGATAAGTTCACCGTCTGAGAATAGCTCTCCTGAGTAGTAGCTCTGTTTGTCAGGGCAAGCAGAAAGTTGTCATGGGCAACAGAGAGACACGGTGGGGAAAGTACACGCACTCGAATACACACGCAGATTCTGAAGCGATGGTTCATACCGTTGGATAGAGCTTGTGTGTCATGTGGCCTTGGAACCGGTTCTTTCAAGACCATGTTAGGAAGTCACAGAGTTCGGATAACTGGCAGATGTTACATTCCATCCCTGGTAAGCTGTTTTACTGTACCAGCCCGGTTCTAAGTGGTGGAACAACAAAAGCTGGTGGAACCTGTGTGTCCCTGCGATTGGGCTGTAAGTAGTGTAGGACGATCTCACCGTGTTTCACTATGCTGCACCTGTTGTAAAGACAAATAACACTAGCCCCATATGCGTGTCCTCTGTGTTGTTCTGGCATGAGCATTACAGTAAGTGTGTGTGCGTGTGTGTGTGTGTGTGTGTCTGGATGTGTGGGGGTGTGTGGAAGTGGTTTGTGTGTGCGTGTGTGTGTGTGTGTGTCCTCCTCGCTAGAATAGGCCTCTTCAGATGGATCCTGAATCCTGCAGTGATTACTCTAGTGTCCTCTGGTAATGAAATTGAGCGTGAGTGAATGGAGGGGCAGTGTGTGTGTGTGTGTGTGTGTGTGTGTGGGTGTGTGTGTGTGTGTGTTTAGGGAGGTGGCAGGGTGGGTGGACTACACATTCTCTCACTCTTTCTGCCTTTCACTCTGCCTATCTCTTACCATCCCTCTGTATTGTTTCTTATTGTGTTTGGAAGAGGGAATCTGTTAACACAAAACATCAGAATGGAAGATAGCGCAAGGTTTGTAGGGTGTCATCATTATGCCCATGATAGTGTGCCAGCCCTGTTTGCACCCACTGACCCGCTATTATGCCATAACAATTGTGTGTGTTAAGGTGTGTCTGCAGATCAGTGGGTGTGAGGGTGTGTAGAATTGCGCGTTTGCTTGTCCACTTAACTCAGACACCCTTCAGATGGCAGCATCAAGATGACCTGGTGGGCATTGAGTCACACACACCCCCCCCCACACACACACACACACACTATTCTGGCAGAGGAGCAGGTGCCTCAACAGGCACCCCTCTTCCCCCCTCACACACACACACAGGTCCATATCAGAGATGCGTGTCAGCTTCCTATCAGGCTGATTCTCTAGTAAGCTAACAGGAAAACCACATCCAGTTGCTTTACTACTTCAAGTGCAGCACAGGATGAGCCTCTTGTGTGTGATATGCACACACACACACACACACACCAAAGAAAATGCAAGCATCTTCACCTAACGCCCATGGAGTCGGTCTTGATTTGAAGAGTGGTTCCACCACCCACATGGAACAGCAAGCCAAATGTCTATCATGGAAGGGATGCATTTAGCAGACCCTTGTCTCCTAAGCCACGTACAGCACAAAGGTCGAATTTGAACCTTTGACCTCTAGATCCGCAGTCAAATGCTCTAACCACTGATCTATACCCCTCCGACTCTCCTAGTCTGTCAGACACACACACACACACACACACATCATATACAGCTGCACACACAAGCCATCTATCCCTTGGATGAACCAGACGACTGCTCATCTCTCTGGGTTGTGTGCAGAGGCTCTGAGGCCAGCAGGGGAGACACATGGTATGTTCTGATGAGCGGCTGAGATCTCCAATCCTCTGGCCAACATCTTCACAGCTCCATGGGCACAGGCCTCGATACGAAAAAAGTGGACTCCAATTGAATTAGTGGACAGTTTCAATCTGCTTTTGGTATTTCATTTGAAAGGCTACGTTTGATTTGAGCAAACGTAGCAACCCCAGTGTTGCTTGATGTGTGTGGTAAATGTTTGAGGCTGGTATTGTGAATAGTATTCTTTAGCACAGCCCACGGTGTGTATGGTTCAGCTCACCTTGGCAGGGTCGGATGAACGTATTCACTTTGTGTGTGTGCTGTATAGGTGCGTGGGTTCTAGGTTGAAAGACTAATTCATCAAACTGTAATTACACGCTGAATAGGGTTTCCAATGCCATACCATTCAGACTGTGTGTGTTTAGTAAGGTGTGTTTGATTATGTAGAAACTTCTCATGTGAAAAATGTAAGAACTGTCTTTTAAATCCTTGCACCTTCTGATTGGCTGGTGGCCATAAACCGTGTTACCGTCTCACCAATCATGGCCGGCAGTCAAGCACCTTCTTATATCTGATTGGCTGTTTATCCAGTCAGTAAGGGTGCAACAGACAGTAATGTGTGGGACAGTGAGTTGGTCCAGTTTCTACATTGCGTGAAGTTCGTATGGGTTTAACTTCATGTTTTTCTTGCACTGTATCCGACACATTATTATTGTTTTACAGTGTCTGGTAGCTGACATGTGGTGACCTTGCACTGTGCCTGGTAAAGACAGACCCACCCGTGACTCCACAGAACTACAGTACTGTTAGAACTACGCGCCCTCGATCCATGATCTTCTGCTGCACTTTCTGTCCGATTTGTACGTCGCCTTGGATATAAGCATCTGTTGAAAGAATCACACGAGAAAGAGTAGCCTCGTCGATATCCGTGATGAAAAATCAATCCGCTAGACAGCATCCAGGTGCATCTCATCTTACAATGACTGAATGAACCCATGTGCGAGGATGATCTCAGATGTTGGTGCTAACTCCCCCTCCCCTCCCTTACCCTCCAGGGGAGCACCTGCGAGTCTGCCCCCAAGGCTACACCTGCTGCACCAGCGCGATGGAGGAGTCCCTGGCCAACCTGAGCCGCATGGAGACCGAGCGCTCCGTCAAGGTCTCCGGACAGATCCAGCAGGCCAGCATCAACGCCCACTACAGGGCCTTTGACGGTGAGGGGGTGCTCTCTTCAGTGGGATGTGTGTTTAGGTTTGTCGCAGTGTCGTATGTTTATATAGGTCAAACGTGGCAGGGATGAGGGCGTGTGTAGGATGCAGTGGTAAATCTTGGTCTGCCGCCACAGTCGATGATGCTCAGTGGGTATTTATTGTCTATATTTACTTGTTGCATGTGTTTCTGTTTTGTTTGTGTTCTGTATGTGCATGTGTACTTTACACTATATATTTGTACTGTGTGTGTGTGTTAGGCGTTAGAGAATTGACCTGTCACTCGTCACTGGGAGGAATGTTGCTGTGGAACCGTAATGTCAGAGGACAGTTTATTTCAAGGGGAGTGTTTACGGTGACGCACACCGTAAGCAATGCTCGCTGGTGTTGATATTGGTAGAGAGCACAGAACAGCTGTGCTGTTTTTCTCTTCACCCACTCAAACACACACACACACACACAGACATACAGTATACACACAAGCGTACACACACACACACAATAAGTAGGACACACAAGAAGTACATTTACTGTCAGTAGTATCAGGCTCCCTCGTCGTTATTTCAGTCATGAAAGCAGGATGCAAATAGGTTATTCATATTCTACAGTTAGAGTATTCCTTTCACATTATCAACGATGGAGTCCTTTTAATTTTTTGGTCCATCGCAACTCTGGCTTCCTGCCACCATGGCTTTTATTCCAGACTGGATGGTGTGTGTGTGTGTGTTCTCCTGTGAGGGAAAACCATGGGTCATCTGCTTTAGAGGAGAGTGAGAGAGTAGACTGCAGTACATTACTGTAAAGCACCAGTGATCAGACCCTTATTATGTCCAAGGGATTGTTTGTGCTTGATAATCTGTTCTAGTTACAGAACTAATCTGTCTCTGCACTCGGCTCGTTCCCCCTGGCCGGTGTGTGAGAAGAGATCCGTCAGGCGGATCTGGGCTCTGCTAGTTAGCCTGACCTTTCGGATCACACTGTTCAGAGGCTGACTGATGTTTGTTTACCCTGTCTCTGTCTCCCACTCCCTCTACTGATCTCGCTCTCTCATTCTCCCAATGATCCTCCATCTCTTTCCCTCTCCTCTCGTTCTCTTTCTACTGCCCTCCTTCAATCTCTTTCTATGCACCTCTCTTTCTCTCTTAATCTGGGATATTTTTCAGACACACACATACACACACACAAACACATTCCACAAGTCAAAGACTTATGAACACTGGATGTTAAATGTGTGTAAGTTGTGATAGTGTGGTGTCACAGAGGCCATACTGAAACAGAAACTACTCTGTCTACACACACACAAACAAACACACAGTTGTGTTCCCCTGGCGTGACTGGTAGTGAGTATGACAACAGCAGGTCATCTTGAGACTGTTGTCAGGTTATGCTCACGTAAAGTCACTGACATTTCCTGCTAGCAGTTACTGTATGTAGCTAACTGGGCACCTGCTCAACTCCATCCATTCTCTTTCTCGCTCTCGCTCTCTCTCTCCTCCATCCTTTCTTCCTTTCTCTCACACACCTCAAATATTGTCCTGTCCTCTGACTGTAGCTCTCTCTCTCTCTCTCTCGCTCTCGCTCTCTCTCTCTCTCTCTCTCCTCTCTCTCTCTCTCTCTCTCTCTCTCTCTCTGTTCTCTCCCTGTGTCTCTCTGCCTCATCTCACCCCATTGAGCATCAGATGGACACAGCAGAGCGGACAGAGGGAAAGAGGAGAGAGGGTAAAGAGAGAGAGAAACACTATGTCTTCAGCCATCTGTTGGCGACCACCTTCTCCCTGGTCTGAGTGAAGCCGAGCGTTAGACAGGGTTAATTACCCGGGGACACGCAACATTACATCTGGTATTACTGCCCACAACCAAGATGGCGTCTGAAGATGGGCCCACATGGTAGTAGCAGTAGAATCTTTGCCATAGCGTTGGCCCTAACACCAAGCCTGCTAAGATGGCATACCAGTGTCACAGCTGTCATTGCCTCCCTCTTCGGTATTCCCCGGGGGGCTTGGCATCAACTCCCAGAAACATCCCTCCAGCCAGCGATGCCACCAAAAATCGAGCTAGCAATTGGTTGGGCGGTATTTCCACCGAGAGCCCAGTAAATACCAGTGTGTGTGCTGTGGCGTGGGTCCCCAGCGTATCGCCATGTGGCAGTGCTTAGCAGGGTGTGGGCCAGCCTATCTCCATGTGGCTAAGTGTAGGGTGTTCCTGCTGCAGACAGACCAGCCCAGGCTGGCCAGCCCTCTCAGGCCCGGAGACTGTGGAAGCCCACAGATTAGAGGACCTGCCTGGAGCACACACACTGGGTTGTGTTGTGTGTGTGTGTGTGTGTGTAGGGAAGGGGGTGTGCGTGTAAGTGCTTGCATCTGTGTGTGTGTGTGTATGGGGAGGGGGGGTGAGTGTGTGTGTGTGCGTATGTGTGTGTCTGTAGGGAAGGGGGTGCGTGTAAGTGCTTGCATCTGTGTGTGTGTGTGTGTGTGTGTATGGGGAGGGGGGGTGAGTGTGTGTGTGTGTGTGTTTCGGCCTGAGTCAGCTCTGCTCAGCTCTACCACCTGGCCAAGGACAAATCATCTTTGAAGAAACATTAAGGGCTCCCTGGGTTTACCGAGGTTGAATCATCACTCAACAACAATGAATGCCTGCCATCATTCACTGGAAAGGGAGAGATTCAACAGAGAGGGAGGAGAGGAGAAATAGAGGAAGAGGGCGAGAAAGAGTGAGAGAGAGAGAGGGGAGGAGGAGGGAAGGAGGGAGTGTGAAAGAAAGAATGAGGTAGAGCGAGAAAGAGTGAGAGAGAGAGAGAGGTAGAGGGAGGGAGTGTGAAAGAAAGAATGAGGGAGAGCGAGGCAGAGTGAGAGAGAGGGAGAGAGAGGAGAGAGAGGGAGGGAGAGGTCAGCGAGGACTGAGAGAGCAGGGGCTCTGTAGGCGACAGAGTGTTAGACGGGCAGGCAGGTGTGCCAGACAGAAGGAGCTGTTATCCTATCAGCTGGTGAACTCGATCAAGGTTCCACCTTTGGCATCTGGATTCACCAGGTGTGTGTGCATGTGTGGATCTGTGTGCGTAGAGGGGGATGATCCTGAAGAGGATATGTGTTCCATGCCTATCCTGAAGAGTATATGTGTTCCATGCCTATCCTGAAGAGGATATGTGTTCCATGCCCATCCTGAAGAGGATATGTGTTCCATGCCCATCCTGAAGAGGATATGTGTTCCGTGCCCATCCTGAAGAGGATATGTGTTCCGTGCCCATCCTGAAGAGGATATGTGTTCCATGCCCACACACTGGGAGAAGGAGACTCTTCTCACTGAGAAGGCCGAGCAATGCCATCATACTGTAGAATCCAAATGGTACCATTGCCAAGCTGGCCTAAACGACAACAGTACATTGAAAGTAGATTGTACTCGTACAGTGCATCACAGCATGTGGGAAACTCTCACAACTTTCCTAATCCTTAGAACCAGTGGACCTCCTGTGTTTGCTTGCCAGTAAAAGCAATGGGTTCGTCCCCAACATCCAGCCCTGCTCTGAGAGGATTTGAGAGGATTTCAGCAGCGACCTGACCCAGGTGTGCTAGGCTCCTTATACACGGGTAGAGGAATGCTCTTCAGCATTACCAATAAAAGAGACAGGATAAGATGTAAAACTCTCATGGGATAAAAGGGTAAAATCACTCAACTCCCCATAATTACAGATAATAATACTGTCTGTCCACTTATCAGGAGGCTTGATGATGTGGAGATGCTAATTAGACTCAACATTCTCTGAATCTGTGTTGCTCAACATTCCTCCAATTAGAGACTGAATGGTTTATCTCCTGCTGATTTTCTTGCTGTCAGGGTCACCTTTGATGACAAGTCATGAGCGACAAGGACAGCTGCTCTGTGGTGCCGTCTGATTGGCTGGCGCCGGCTGCATGCAAATGAGCTTGGATGAGAGCAGGAGTACGGTGGCCTGATTGTGCCAAATCCATGACTCATGAGGGAGAAAGACATGAACAGTGGGGATGAAAGAGACAAAGAAAAGAGAGAGAGAGAGAGACAGATGAAGACAGAGGAGAGAGAGAACAGCGGGGACAGGAAGAGAAAGAGAGATGGCATTTGGCAAAAAGTCAGGAAAGTAGGGAAACGGAGGGAGGGAGGCAAATGAGGAGACAGGGAAGGAACAAACAGATGGGAAATATATATATATATATATATTCTATATATAAATATGGAGAGAAAGAGAGACAAAGAGAGAGAGAGAGGAGGACTGGAGATGAGCGGGTGACAATACACGAAGAGAGAAGGTTTGGTGGTTACAAGTCAAAGAGAACATAAAGCAGCCTCCCCATGGGGAGAGAGTGAGAGAGGGGGCAGACGAGGTTAGCTTGAAGACATCCAGACGGCTGATAAATGGCGTGTCTTAGTGTGGCGCGCTCGCTTGTTTAATATAGGAGGGTTTTTAATGGCGTCAAAACGCTTGTTAAGAGCCGTGTGGAGTTCAGTGAGCCGAGCGCATGTCTATTCAGTGTTCAGATTAATGGAGAGACCTGGACTGACACATAAACACTCTCGGGACGCCTCCCTCTCTATCTCTGGGCCATGCCATTTTTCACAACTAATAAGTCCAGTGCGAGTGTGAGTGAGTGTGTGTGTTGTGTGCTTGTGTGTGTGTGTGTGGGAAAGAGAGTGAGTGGCAGAAAACGATAGAAGTGAGTGTCTGCTTTTGGAGTGCTAAGGGTCACTAAATGTTTGAAAAGTACTGAAGGCACTCAGAGAACATCCATTGATCCGAAGTAAGAGAGGGAGATAAAGAGACACACAATTCTGGCGTAGAGTAGCCTAGCACCCCCCTACCCCCAGCCCACCCCCAGGCCCCCCCCACCCCCAGGCCCCCCCCGCTCAGGATGAAGGTGCCTGCAGGAGGGACTGGAGGGAGTGGGGTGCAGCGCGAGATGGAGGATGGATGAGGGGCTCCTTGGAGACCCCGGATACCATAGAGACACAAACTGAATGGATAAAAGGTCATTACACCCCCTAACACACACACATGTATGCACACACAGGAACACAAACTGCTCCGAGTCATGCTAATGATCATCATTAGTCACCCCGCTGAAGGACATAGGGAGAGGTTGCTCTCCTATGCAACACAAAGAATTCTCAACCCTTCCCTAGCCGAAATGTAGGGCACATTTTCAGCAAAAGTGTGAGTTTCCATGGAAAAATTGAGAAAACCCCTTAGTTTTCAAAGCAAGTACCTCATAAAATCTCCTCCTGAAAATGCCTTGCAAAGCTTTCGAACAGAACAGGTTTTTTGGGGGTCTGTCCAGCTTTGTGACGTTTTCTGTATCTGGAAACTGTGACCCTACTAGACAAATATGGTGTGCTTTGGGCTGTCTATGTGTGTGTGTGTGTGTGTGTGTGTGCTGAAAGTAGGCTGCCCATATGACTTCATGGTACACAAACCACGCTTTTACCTGGGCAGCCTGGGAATGTGTACACAAGTTGGCTGATTGCTGGCATGCATAAGAGAAGAGCTAGACAGCTGGCTATATTCCTTCATCTCAGCGGTGACAGGAAGCTTGGCAATGTGTGTCCGTGCCTGTGTGTGCGTGTGCGGGCGCGTGTGTGTGTTTGTGAGACAGAGAGAGAGTGTGTGGCAGATAATCCTGACAGACAGCTCGTTCTGGGGAAAGTGTGCGTGATTGTCACAGGTCAGGGACCAGGGGACTGACTTGTCGTCCAGACAGGAAGTGAGACGGGCAGTTTCCTCTCGGCTGCGCCCACGGTGGCCCACAGCAGCAGTGCTGTCTCTGACTGGACTTCTCTGGGGTCAGAGGAGCTCTGTTGTGCACACGGCAATTGTCACACTCCAACAACCCCCCTTATATACCTAGAGAACGGAAGGGCAAAGCACATCAGAATGCCTGCGCCGTATCTGATAACGGCTCCTTCTCGACATGTTTGGTTTGACTGAGCAGACCTCTCAGGGGACATGTATAATCATTCATCTCTAGTGTTTCAGACAGCGTTGTGTACAGTCCGGTCCAGTTTCGACTCATTTAGTATTTGTGATCGTCTCTCACCGAAAACAGTGGCCCGATCGTTATCACTTACCGTCTACCGAATCTCTCGGGGAGTCGAATGCAGGAAAACTGTGCCAATCTTCCTCTCTCACGCCGTCTTTCAAATGTTCACGTCCGACACGACGAGCCGCCTGACACACCGTCTGGCGTCTGTTCGGCGGGAGACAAACTGAAAGACGGCACGCGAGGGATCAAGCAAACATTAACATAACGACCGAACGTCGAAGATATGCGGCTCCACGCACTGTAAACAGTGGAAGCCGGAAGCTTCCGTCCACGGCAGCTAACGAGAACGGGGACCTTTTCGCTTCGAGCAAATCTCTGTAAATGTCAGATGTAAGTGAAGGAGCAGGCGTAAAGCAACACAGGGTTGTTTCTTAATGAGTGGGACCAGACTGTAACAGCAGTGACAGTAGAAGGTACCCTAACGCCGCTTCGATAACCCTGTCGAGCTGGGTCAGGTTGAGCTCACCATATGAACATTGTTACGCAACATTTTCAGCACTGATCGTTTCAGTCTGTGGGAACTGACTCCACTGTGTGTCGACTCAAAGAGAACGTGTGGGGGGTTGTGTTTGTGCCTGTGTGCGTGTGTGTGTGTAGATGGGCTGGAATATGGTAAAGTGTATATTCCAGTGGGTTCCATGGGTGTTTGTGTGTGCTGTGTGCGTACGTGTGTGTGTGTGTGTGTGTGTGTGTGACGGTCCAAGGAATAGGTTAACCCAGATGGGTGTGTCCCTTGAAGGCCCAACAGTCTTTCTTCTTCGCTCCTTCCCATCTGCAATGACAGGCTGACTGAGATGAGAAGCCTTCAAAGCTAATGCTGCAGTCACACTCCCTCTCTGTTACTGTATCTCTCTCCCTCTCTCTCTCTCTATCTCTTTCTCTCCCTCTCTCTCTGTATATGTCTCTCTTTCCTCCCACTCTGTCTCATCTCTCTATAGATCACTCTCTCTAGTCTCTAGCTCTCTCTCTAGCTCTCTCTCTCCTCCCTCTCTTTCTTCCCCTGTATGTGTCTCTCTCTCCCTGTATGTCTCGTCTCTCTCTCTCGTCTCTCTCTCTCTCCCTTTCCCTCTATCTCTCCTCTCCCTCTCTCTCTATCTCTCTCTCTCTCTCTCTCTCTCTCTCTCTCTCTCTCTCTCTCTTCCTCTGTCTCCTCCTTCCCTGTCTCCTCCTTCCCTGTCTCCTTGTGTTGACTCCAGTCTCCGCGTCTCGTTTCCAGAGTTTGTCATGGAGGCTCTGAACCGTTCGGAGGGTTCCCTGCAGGAGTCCTTCCCGTCCGCGTTGGGCTCCCTGTACACAGAGAACGCACGCGTGTTCAGAGACCTGTACACGGACCTCCGGCGTTACTTCCGCGGCACCTCCAACATCAACCTAGAGGAGGCGCTCAACGACTTCTGGAGCAGACTGCTGGAGCGGCTATTCAAGACCGTCAACAGACAGTACACAATAGGTATGGACATAGTCACGTGTTTCAGCCATAACATAGGTATACACCGTTGATGTGCAGGCTACAATCTAGCCATTCGATCACAGATCTATCACAAACACAGCTGGGTTATACAGTGTGTGATACACTCTTCTGTACATAGACTTGGCCACAATAACTTTGTTACATATGATGCAACATTATTTCATAGACTCGCACCCAGTCCAATGCTGTAGGTTTACCAATGTTCACCCTCTACAAACTGGTGGTTTCTAATCATAACATGTACATTAAAATGTATCCGTGTATTTATTATTGGGAAAACGTTTTGGCACGTCATGCTATATGTTGAGTGGAATTGGGACTTGTGGCTAACGTCATGACGATGGCAGGGGATGAATACCTGGAGTGCGTGTCTAAGAACATGGAGCGCCTGAGGCCGTTCGGGGGCAAGCCTCACGCCTTGTGGACCTCGGTGAAGAGCACCTTCGTGGCCACGCGCTCCTTCGTCCAGGCGTTGATGGTCGGCGGAGAGGTGATGCGCAAAGTTTCCCAGGTGAGAACTCGTCCTCTTCTTCCCTCTGTTTTCTGCCGCCGCGCTCTCTCTCTCTTTTCGGCGCTCCCGTTTCTCCTTCGGGCCCTCGCCCTCGGTCACACGCCGCCGTGTCCTTGGGTGCTGTCGCGACACGCTTCAAGGTTTCGGCTCTCCGTGACGTGAATGCGTTAGCGTTCGTCCTCTTTCTCTCCTCTCGCCGTTCCAGAGGGGAAGATTCAGTTCCGGTTGCCTTTCGTTCGATGTTTGTGCCTCTGTGACATTGTGTTCTTTTCATGTGTTTCGTTTCTCTAAGCGCTCCACAGTCCATCTCATTCCCTGTGATGGCACGTTTTGATCTGCACTAAAACTCTCTCCCGGTTCCCTGTGCTCTGACTCACACAGAGACAAACCCTCTTCTACGACCACATCCTTGCACAAACAAGCAGTATAATCCTAGCAAAGTACACGCCATATATGCATTTACACACACACACACACACACACATGCACTTACACACACGCTATCACATACCTACATGCAGGGGTGCGAAGGGCAGCTGTAGTAAAAAGCAGTGGCTGCAGATCGATGCTTGGAGAAAAGGAGAAGCTCCATAAAGCATCGCCCAGGGTGCAGGCAATCAGAGCCTGCTACAGCAGTTAATGTCACGGCCATGCTGAGAAATGTCCCCCCCCCTGAGCCGGGGGGAGGGTAAATGTCAGTGCACCCGTGAGAAATGACCCCCACCCTCGTCTATTCACCAGAGGGAGAGCATGCCTACGATCAGAGCCCCGCAGAAAAACATTGCCAAGCCTGTATGAGGGGGGCGGGGGCTGGAGATGGTAGGGTGGGGTGGGGGTTAATATCGGTGACCTGTGGAGAAATCCCTCACCCCCCCCACCCGCCTCCCCTTCCATTCTGACATGTAAAGATATTGTTCCACCGTGAGAGGACTGTTTTGATTCCCTCGCCCAAGAGAAGCACGGTCAGGTTAGGGATTCGTGTACACATGAAAGGCTCTCTCAAGCCCGTAGAGAGCAAACCAGGGAGATCGGGAAGATGGAAGGCGTGTGTCCTAGATACCAAAAGCTCCGGCACCTTTGATTTGTCCTCACTTTCCGCAGCCGAGATGAACGGCAGAAGAGAGAGCTAACTCTATCGCGCTCGTGTGATGTCTGTGTTCCTGTCAGAGTGGGGAGAGAGAGTCTCTGAGGTCCCTCTGTCTGTATGTCTCTCTCTCTCCCTCCCGGCCCCTCTGTCTGTGTCTCTCTCTCTCCCTCCCGGCCCCTCTGTCTGTGTGTCTCTCTCTCCCTCCCGGCCCCTCCGTCTGTGTGTCTCTCTCTCTCCCTCCCGGTCCATCTGTCTGTGTGTCTCTCCCTCCCAGTCCATCTGTCTGTGTGTCTCTCCCTCCCGGTCCATCTGTCTGTCCGCCCCAGAGAGGAGACGAGGCTCGCCCGGCCCGTACAGGAACCTTGTGATGTCTCATTTGAGCGCGGAAGCGCCCGGGCCTGGCGTCCCCGCGGGGGAATGAGCTAGCGTCGAGGATGGCGGGAAACATCGCACACATTGTTTGTGCGGCGGTCTTGTCTGAGACATCGCTTAATAAGGCAGAACAACACAGTGACAACTAGTGTGGGTTTGGGGGAGGACAGTGGTGGTGGTGGTGGGGGGGGGATGTGTGGTGGGAGGGGGTGGGTAAGAGGAATGAGTAAAAAGCATAAGCACGACTACAGCTAGCGAAGCTTAGCCCGCCTCTCAGGCATGAGGAGCCACGCTGCCTTGCCATATCTAAGCCAGCCCAGCCTTGCTCCGGGCCTCTGCTAGCTAACTGGAGAGTGACGGAGGGTATTAGCATGGGCAGACACGCTAAGCTGGCATTTCAATTCATGATTTGTGCCCTCTGGGCTCTGCCCTTCAGACCTGAAAGACAGAGGCTCAGAGGCCCTACTGAGCGGTCTACTGCCAGCTCCTGCCACACTTCGAGGTGAGAAACTGATAAGTGCACATACACACACACACACACACACACACACACACACACACACACACACACACACAGAGACACATCCTCTCTCTCTTTCTTGCTCTCTCTCTCTCTTTCTCTCACTTACAGACACATACACACCTAATTCCTCCTTATTCCTGTACACCCCCCCCCACCCCCCCATCCCAAGAGTGTAGTTTGATCTTGTTCCATATTCCCCGACTGAGACCATTTTGCCATGGCTGAAGGACTGAGTGATGTGTTCATTTAATGAGGTTGGCTGGGGAAAATGTGTGATTAGTGTGGCTTTTGCAAAATTACTAAATGTCATCCCGTCTCTAATGTGAGGGCACAGGGCAGTGAGCGCCATTCGAGTCCAGGGACTTCCATCTCATGCACACGCACACGCACACACACACGCACACCAAGGCAGCTGCTACTAGCCTTTTTTTCTTAATGTCAGCGTGTGTGTGCATGCATGTGACTTTCTCTCACGTACCATGCACTGTATTTAGCCCAGTGCACCCTCCCTGTCTCCTGCTGAAAGAACAATACTCTCCAAGCCTGATTGGGACCCCGTCGTGAAAGAAAGAATGAAAGGGAAGAAGAAAAAGAACTCTCGACGTATTGTCATCTTGTCATTTCCCAGCACGCCATCAGACTGGTTTCTCTGCCGCCTCCATTCTCATCCAATCAACCGCAAGCCCACCCCGGGCTCGGAGACTTTGCATGGGGCACACTTATCTCAGCCCTCACCTCTACTTTGCTCTTACCTCTTCTCCCCTCTCTCTCTCTCTTATCTCTCTGCTTTCGCCCCAGTCCTCTCCTCATCTTTTCCTTCCTATTTTCTTTCTTTTCTTTTCCCTCTCATTGGCTGACATTTCCATTGGTTTGAGCTGCAGATTAATTCCCCCACTTTATCTCTCTCCCTCCCTCAGACGTCTGTCTCGCTCTCCTCTCTCCCCCGTTTGTCCCATTCTCCCGCTACCCTTTCTCTTCCCTCCTATCTTGCTCTCTCTCTCTCTCTCTCTCTCTCTCTCTCTCTCTCTCTCTCTTCCTCTCTCCGTGTCTCTGTATCCCTCCCTCTTCTCTCTCTCGGGTTCCTCACCCCCCCCCTCCCCCCATCCCCCCACCTTCTCCCCGTGGGAGAGCGGCTCGGTGTTCGTCTCCTGTGTTCCACCCCCCGCTCCTGCAGTAACTCTATCTGGGATTGATTAGGATGTACTGAGCCCACCAGCCCTATTCCTAGCCTGCTAATGGCCCAGCGACTGACTACATCCAGGACAGTAGAAACACAGCACATCCGAGAGGCAGCCGTACACACCTCCATGTTGGACGACACGACACGGAGAGGAGTACGTGGGGAGGGGGGGGGAACCAGAAATACAAACCAAGACAAGAGGAACCTGAGGTGACTTTTACCAAACGGTGGTGTCGGTGTCTGGCTGCTGCCACACATAGGAGACATAGGAGCCCTGTTCTAAAGTGGAAGGATCGGGACAGGAAGCCGGGCGCTGCTGGGGCTGTTCTGGGGCCCGCTCCTTATGACTGGACAACCTGAGGGGAACGGAGAAATCGACGTGTTTGAAGTACTTCCTCCTCTCCCTCTCCATCTCCCTCTCCCCATGTCCCCACTGCACGGGTTGCCTGGTCCTGAACCTTTGCTGTTTGTTCCATTGGCGGGTGTAAAGAACTGGGATTAGCAAGGGGGGAGAAGTCACTTATTCAAAGAGAGAGAGAGAGAGAGAGAGAGAGAGAGAGAGAGAGAGAGAGAGAGAGAGAGAGAGAGAGAGAGAGAGAGAGAGAGAGAGAGTATAGTGTGTGGAGAAAGATGAGCAGTGGTAAGAGAGAGAGAGCTCTCCAACAGACACATACAGTAGACAAAGACTAAGATATTTCAGTGTTTGTTATTGTGTATTATGTGCTTGTGTGTGTATGTGTGTATGTGTGTATGTGTGCTTGTGTGTGTATAGAAGTCATTATCCGTGATCTTAATTAAACAGTCCTCCCAGCCCCTTTCCCATCCCTGTGTGACTTAGTATGCGGGTGTCCCTCCAGTGATAAGAGAGGAGCCGTCCACATTAACCCCAAGCAATTAAAGGCCGTGGAGGAGACACTAAGTCATTAGAAACTGCTGTCTGTGCATTTGAAGACCAGAGCCAGCTCTGCAACAACAGTGTGGCCAGCTTGATAACGTGGAGACAACAAGTTATTAAATCGTTTCTCTCTCTTTCTCTCTCTCTCTCTCTCTCTCTCTCTCTCTCTCTCTCTCTCTCTCTCTTCCCTCCCTCCATCTCCCTCTCTCTCTCTTTTTTCTCTCTCTGAGTCATCTTTGGTCAACACCAGCCGTAGGGTGAGGAAGGGCAGCGGGGGAGATGGACGTGACTCATGACTCGTATGAGTCACACTCGTAGGAGCGTGACTGCAGGGAGATGTGTTTGTTTCTCTCCTCATCTCCCTGTCCAACTGACAGTGATCACCAGGACTGATCACGCATCTCCCCCCACCCCCCGGCCCACACACACACGCCCAAACACACAGACACTTACACTCACTGTATCTCACTCGTTAGTCATGGCGCATTGTGTATCCTCGCAAGAAACGTGTTGACAAGTGATCAAACGTATCAAACTGAATATGGTTGTTAGTCAGTTCTTGGTGAGATGTGCTGAACCAACACATCCCTGGGACATGTTTAAAAGCAATCACAGCATTTCTGGGAACGGGGCAGATGGAAGGTCAGGAGGAGGGCTGACTACAGGTCTACTACAGTCTGATTTTGTATTTTTCCTTTCATTCGATTATTTCATTCAATTGATTCTAATGCATATTTTAGCTTACACATACAAGTTGTAGAAAGAGTGGAAAGAGTGATTGAGAAGTATTTGGGGTTTGTTTGATGTCTCTTTTGTTCTGTCTTCCTGAAGAGTCACTACCCTTTAACTATGTAAAAGACCTGTTGTTTTGAGCAGAATTATCGACTGGCCTAGATTTCAGCTTTGAAATGAGCTTTGAGAAGTGTTATATGCGTAACACACACACACACAAACACACAAACACAGTCACACAGACACACACACACACACAGGGTGTGTATGCGTGGCTGTGGTCTGTTGCGTGCAGAACTTGCTAGTATTAACCCAATTTCGGTGGGTACGCAGCGAGTCCTCTTCCTGGGGGAACGGCCTTGTGGGATAGAGAGATGGAGGAGGAAGGGAGGACAGAGGGCTGGATGAAGAGAGCGGGCAAGGATATGGCCCGCTTGGTGTGCGCAGAATCTCTCGCACCGGGAGTTGGAGGAGAGCCGAGTGCACTTGATGTTGAAGACCTGGTTAGCCACAGTAGTTAACCTCTGATCTATGTCTCTTAATGCAACTCCTCTCTGCCAGCTTTCAGTGACCTTTTATTTGTGTGTGTGTGTGTGTGTGTGTGATGTGTGATGATCATTCGTAGTTGCCCATGAGCCCAGAGTGTACACGTGCCATCATGAAGATGACCTACTGTCCCCACTGTCGGGGCGTGGCCTCTGCTAAGGCATGCCCCAACTACTGCCTGAATGTTATGAAGGGTTGCCTTGCCAACCAGGCTGACCTACACACTGAATGGAGGAACCTGCTCGGTAAGTCACACACACACACTATTTTAGGGTTAGGGTTTGCACTCACGTACACAATCCTTATAGAGTTTAGAAATGTCATTTGCAGTATTTGTCCGACATGTTGTTTTTGAATTCACGTTGTGCTCCCAGGGTATGGAGGGATATGTTTTGAACCCTCTCCTGTCCTTCCCTCCTGTTGCACCTCCACCCAGATGTTCTGGAGCAGGTCCTCAACCACATGGAGGCCCAGGTCAACGTGGAGACGGTCATCCTCACCCTCCCTGCTCGCATGGCCGAGGCTGTCAGCGCACTGCGGGAGAACATGGACACCCTCAACCCGAAGGTTAGCCTCGGGCTGGGTGGGCGGGTGGGCGGTGTGGGGTGGGCGAGCGGTTGGTTAGGTGGGTCTCG
This sequence comes from Mallotus villosus, assembly GCA_903064625.1. Lineage (NCBI taxonomy): Eukaryota > Metazoa > Chordata > Actinopteri > Osmeriformes > Salangidae > Mallotus > Mallotus villosus. The sequence goes on from CAEFZP010002194.1 coordinate 53,962, forward strand.
TGTGACTCATATGAGTCTACACACATGAAACAGGATCATTTCTGACTCTCGCTCCCACAGTAAGGGTGCACCTGTAATACATCCACCTGGCTGTATGTATGTTCTGAGTGGTCCCATCATCCTAATTGTCCGGAATCAGCGTCCCACATGTTTTGTGGCCTCTGAAGAGGTCTGTCCTTAAACATTGATCGAAGAACAATAACTAATGATTACTTTATTACGTTTATACTGAATACTCTGAATATAATAAACAATGGTTGAACTTTACCCTGCTATGTTAGCTCGTGAGGACACCGGGTCCATTTATAGGAGCCCTATCTAAAACTTAAACAAAAGCTATCTAGTACGTAGTGTCCTATTTCTGTGCTTGCGAAGGCTATGTTGATCGTCACCCACCCTCCCATTTTGTGATACCATTGAACTGCCCTTGATTTCCTGTATTCTTGGCCCAGTCCTCTGAGATGCTCAACTTGAGTGGATCAGACACCGACACCTTACATAAATACGTTTATTTTGTCGTGAAATTGTACTTGGCGATTCACTTGATTGACTTGGTACTTTCACGGCAATTGGGTTCACCTCTCATATGTTCTTCTTTCTCTGGGTCGATACTGTTTGGATTTATTAGTCATGTTTTTCTGGTCTACATTTGTTGGTGTGAACTGATTGTTTGTGTTCCAGACAGGATAATTCAGAACAGCTTAGAATCAGTGATTTTATTGAACAAAATGATGAATGACTACAGTCCAGCATAGATTTACAGTGTAGATTTTCTAAGCAGTCTTGAGGGCCGTACTAGCTTGCATCGGGCCACAGTATTGTGTGTTTTCCGTGTTGTACAGATGTCAGAGTAGTGTAATACAACACGTACATAATGTGGACTTTTAAAGGCTATGAAACACAGAGTCTGGGACTCAGAAACACATCCAGGTTTGCAGAGTCATCGGAGAGGGTTAGCATCAGGACGATTCTGTTTCAAGCATGTCAACAATCAGCAGCGAGGAGATGATTCTCCATAGCTCAGCATGGGCTCCTCTGACAGAGGGAGAGATGCTCTTCATCAGATTACACTACTAATGGGTTCAAGTGTGTAACTCATTATTAATAGCTTTTTGACTGAATCCTTAAAGGGACAATAGGTACGTTTTTTTCTTTTTCTTTTAGTGAAACCACCCCCCTTCCCTTCTTTGTACTTCCCTCTCTACCCCTAGGTGTTTCGTGCCTGTGGGGAACTGAGAGCGGGAGGAACGAGCAGCGCCGTGCAGGACGAGGTGAAGCAAGGAGGGAAGGTTTCGGTCCCAGACAAAGTGGGTCTTGGCAACAGAGCAATGCTGGAGAAACTGGTATGTGGATATTAATTCACATTTTGTGCCGTCTAATCTTCCTGGATGCTCTGATATGAAGTGAACTCATTAAAAAACGGATCTCTCCTCTCTTATCCTTTCCCTTCATCTCTCTCCCTCCCTCTCCCTCCTTTCGCATATCTTCCCCTTTTCTCATGTCCTTCCCCCTCCTCTTCTTCTCCCTCCTCTCCCTCCTCTCCCTCCTGCTCCTCCTGACAGGTTTCAGAGCTCAGAGCCTGGTTGAACACAGCAGGTCAGTACTGGGTCACACAACCAGTCAGAATCTGCCGGGAAATGGAGTCATTCAGTGGAGCCGTGGATGAGGATAAGTGCTGGAACGGCATGACCCGTGGCAGGTAGGGCCCACAATATACTTAACATTCCATCCGAATGAAGAGACAGATTGGCATTGACATCAAGACTATTGAAACCCTCCCTACCTTGTACTTACTGGAGTGGATAGTTCCAGAATATTCACACCCAGCGTGTGTGTGTGTCTGTCAGGTACCTTCCGGAGGTGATGGGAGATGGGCTGGCCAGTCAGATCAACAACCCTGAGGTGGATATTGACATCACCAAGCCTCACATGAGGGTCCGCCAGCAGATCATGGAGCTGAAAATGATGACCAACCGCGTGAAGAACGCCATCAACGGGAAACGATGTGGAGTTCCAGGACACAAGTGAGTCTAGTTCTCAGGCCTACAAGCTGACCGTCACCAGGAAAGTATGGTCCTCGCTGCCTCTGTAGATACAACCTGGGAGTCTGGGGTCTGGTGACCCGGTCTTTGACCTTACTTTTGGTTTGCCTTATTCCTTCTTAGTGGACTTTTTATTCCTTATGTTAGTCCTGCAAATACACAGTATAAATACATTTCTTCGTGGTGAGCTTCCGCAGTGATAACCGACTACTCCAGTTGACCCGTTTGCACTTTAGCATCTGTAAACGACCTAGCTAATTTCCCCTACTTTAGGTAAGTGTACTTGATGAAAATGAGGGTGCTATTTTTAGAATTAAGCTGAAGGTACAGTATGGAGGGAGGGAGAAAACTTGGCCTAAATTGTTCTGCCACTTTGAATAATTGAGGTCAGATTTCATAGCACATTATATAAGTCTCACTGTGTGTTCACTGGCACAGAAACTGTAATCCCTCTTGTCGGCAGATCAGACCCGGGCCCACGACCCATGACTATGTCATAGGTGTCTCTCTGATACCACATGAAAATACAGTCCAGAGATAGACTATTATCACATGATTGACTATTGTTAAATGACAGTAGGTGTGTTAAATAAACATTACGCTGCAATTTATTGTATGTATTGTACATGACCAAGGAAGAGTCAAACATGGGGAAAGAAACTAAAGGAGGTAGGTGTTTTCTGAATATAGATGGTTCTTAAAGGGGCCTAGTAGGGGTCACAGCTCCAACGTGCAATTGTCTTTTCCAGGTGATGATGTCAGCGGATCCGGAAGTGGGTTATGTGCTGAAGAGAAGTGCCCCCGTGGTCCACGCCTCATCCTTCCCAACACCGACTCCCCCAGAGTCTACGCCTTCCCCCCAGAGAACAATAAAGTTAGAGCCACAGGCAGCCACAACCTTCCCTGCTCCACCCTCTACCTGCTTTCATTGGTTACACCACTTCTCTGGCGATAATTGGTGGGGGGAATCGCCCTATCGTGACTGAGTTTGGAACTGGGGAGGTGGGAGGGAGCTGGGAGGGAGATGGAGGAGACTGGAAGAGATGTTCAGGAAGTGGTTAACTTACTTTGCCAAATCTCAACAATTATACGGAAACAAAACAAAAATGTATTGACTTTCTTTTTGGTCTCTACCAGAACAAAAAGAAAGACTGAGTATTCCTAGATTTTGGTTCTGTTCTTGTTTCTTTGGCGGTATATTTTTTACAGCACCTTTAGAGCAGGTATTTGGCATCCTTATCTAGTTTGTTACCGGTGTTTGGGTTTCTCTAAGATATTCTTTGTGTGCACCACCATGTGGAAAGAAAATCTATAAACATAATAGAGTATGTGGGTGTTGGCAGCGTGGGGGAGCTTCGCAGTAGCACAGAGCTACAGCAGGCATTTGGTATTCCACACATTAAAACATCCTTCATGTCAGCCTATTTATTTATAAAATCCAGATTCGTTCAAACCCATCAGTGGTTTCCACTCGACAATAATTATAATATAGTCATTTTTCCACAAAACTCAAATGAAATCAAGTATGGATGAGTTTAAGGAGGATGACGGCCTCTTCTAGCATTTTAAACTGCACGCCAGACTGTGGAAAAATACCTTGAGCCAAAAGTGACCAAGACTTTCTGCTGACTCATGGTGTACACTGTAATATAAATCCACAATCGAATTCACAACCACCCCTTCCCCTGTGGCACCCCTATGAAGACTCTGGGGAGAGGTTGAGTGGTCTGCTTTGGAGTGGAAAGACCACCTCCACAATAGCCCCTGGACTCCTCCTGCTCCCAGTTCAGACTACTCCATCCCCGCCCTACTTCCAGTTCAGTCTGGTCTATACACTCATCCTCCTCCCCGTTGAGACTGCTCCATCCACACCCTACTCACTGTTCAGATTGGCCCTGTCTCCAACACCTTGCTCCAAGTACAATACTCGGCTAACAGAAGTAGTCATGGGAGATAAGCCGCCGTAAGCGTCTCTTCGTGGCAGTTGGGAGCAGAAGGTACAGGTCAGAACAGAACACGGTTGTTCTACAGTTGTTTTTGGCTAGAGAGAGAGAGAGAGAGGCCTCAGCAGAAAATATGTTTTCAGTACATTCCCCGTCTTATAGTGTAGAAGGGTTGTATCGGTCCAACCGTTCGTTTGAAAGCAGATTGTTCATCTGCAACGACTGCTCTGTCCCATTCTATCCGGTCCTGTTCGCTGTCTTCAAGCAGACTTTGGCGATTGCATAATGATGTCTGCTGTTATTTGCACCTCATCTTTTTATTCTTTTTTTTTACACAGGCAGACTTTTTTCTGTCCCCACCCTGCTTTTCTCTCCTCACTGTCTCCCCCTCCAGTCTTCTGCTTTATCATCCTCCCACCTCCCTCATTCCGTGGTTTCTGCTCCCTCTCTCACGACATCACAGTAGCTCATTTTCTCTCCCCCTCGCCCTCTCACACTCCCCCTCTTCTTTGCTTGTCATCAGTTAGAACAACCTTCAAAGTGTCCTTGGTGTTTCTGCATGGTGGGCTGTCAACATGACAGTGACACAGCGCTCCATTATATCCTGACGTTGTGGGGTTGTTTCCGGAATATTCTAGAAATGGTCTACTGATGAGAGATGTGCAGGGAGAAAATATATACTTCAACGTGGCGGAAAGAAACGTCAAGGCCTTCTGTCAGGGGAGAGTAGAGCGGTGCATGGGAGATGAGGGCAGGGGGTGTGTCCAACTTTCTATGAGTCATCGTAGTCTTTTTTAGAAATGAACTGGATTTTATTCATTGAAGCAAAGCACACAGTACAGTATTAACATGTTTTACAAGGAGTATGATGCAGTAACTGACATTCAACATAGTAAAAAACCGTCTAATTTTACTAAAATAATAGATTTGAATCCATTCTGAGTACTTCCTCTGGACTGAGAAGGCCTCATAATGCCAGACGTGTCTGTGTTGCCTGCTCTTGTGGAAAGCCCAAATTAGAAGTGCAATCAAGGGGGAGGAAGAAGAGTGCAAGGTCATCAAAGAGTCATATTACCAGGATGTTAACCAGGCTTCTTCTATGACAAAGCAGCATGTCCACTGTGCTTTTCAAAAACACAAAATGTCTCTCCTATTTCGAATCATTAGAGCAATAACATGAACCAATCAGCATAGCAACGTTTCAGATGTCAAGCCATCGCTCAAGGATTTGGATTCCTCCAAGGTGCTTCTGACGCTGAGCCAGTGATCAGGTGAAGAGTGTAGCCTGTAGCGCCTCCCGCTGGTCAGATAGGGATCCCGACGTGAATAGATGCTGGGATCAAACCATCTGATGGCGACACTCCAACTTCATGGGGACCAGCGATGTTCAGCTCGACGACTTCCTCCTCCAACGGTCGTGGTACTGGACGTCATGTCACCGGCCACATTTTGCACACCGTCCCCCTCCCCAACACCCCTCGCTTTTAATGCTCTGCACTTTTATTACGAACGAGGCCAATAGAGGGCGTTGTCCATGCACAAAACCATCGCAAGCCAGGGATAGTTGGGCCCGATGTCCTTCTGAGATTTGTGTACATACGGGAGGAATAGGGTGTAGATCTAACCCCCACCCTCCTCTTTCATGCGTTGCCATGATTTGCATCACCCCCATTCCCCCACCCGTTTGCAGGGGGAAGACAATGCAGACCTTGCAGTAGATCAGATAGACTGATGGCAAACGTCCATCCTCCCTGAGATTATATTGGCTGGCATTTACAAAAGGTGCCAATTTAATACATTAAAATCTATTGTTCTTTTTTTCTATTTTGATTTTGGTGAATTGTTTTCAAACGCCTGTGGAGAGTTGTGATTTGTGTCGATGGTGATGCTCGCTGCCAGAAAGAAATTTATAAATATAGAATGTGTCATTTGCTGTTGTTTGTTCCTGAAACCTTGTGTCAATTATATACAATGTAAGATTTTCAAGAAGTCTGTGTCCAGCTCACTTTATGGACGATGTGTGTGTGTGTGTGTGTCTATGAATGTCCGAGTGTGTGTGATACCACAGTCCCAAACTGGTAGCTAGCCTAGCTATTACATCAGAGGATATGTCGAGTGGACAGAAGATAAGAGTCAACTGCTCCATTTCCCTGCATGAACTGCCAGAACATGCTGGAATACGGGACTGCCACACAGGCGACATCCACTCCTGTGATGAACGCAGAGAGGGCATCTGCTCCAGTGTCTAACAGAGGGATCTAAGCAATATACACACGTGCTAAGTGCTTTGCCTTGTCTTTCTTTTTGTGTGTGTGTGTGTGTATATGTGTGTGTGTGCGCTGTACCCCAGACAGCTTTGACCACATGTTAGCTGTAAAGGCCCCATGGAGAAACACGTTGAACCACAGTCACATGGTCACATGGTCACATGTCTCTCTGGCTCACCTGGAAGCCAGCAGCTCCATGCTTCCACTGCAGAAGCTCAAAACTTGTGTGAACTGAAACATTTTAATTGGCTATTTTAGATTTAACATCATCCCAAAGAGAGCAACCCACCAACACTAAAACTGAATCTTTATCACAAGTGCCAAGTTTTGATTCACAGGACATTCCTGTCTCTTGTCTGACATTTCTCAAGGCCGGGACATTGTGTGATAGTAGAACCAAGAAGGAATGGGAGTGCCGTACATAGTGATGGGACGTGCCTCTGTGGTTGAAGTGTAACTAGCCCCCAGTTCTGCTTCCTCATCTTTGTAACGTTGAGATCTAAACTCAAGTGGTAGGAAATACCCAGCCTTGACTTGAAGCTTGCAGTACTGCATTTTGTCATGTCGGGTAAACAGCACTGTAAGTACGGTAAGAGGTCCCTCACCATGTCCGCTTACTGGCACAAACCTGAAGTCCGCTTATGTAGTCATTACAACCATACCAACTTCCAAATCAAATCAGTACTTCAACAAAAGACAAACTGAAAGTCTACCAATAGCTGTCCAAATAAACATTACACCAGTTTTTGTTCCTTCTACTGAAGTATTAAGACCAAGTGGACTTTCAAATTGAAAAGTTAAGGTTCAGTATTAAGGTTCAGACATAACTATGGTGTGTACCCACACCCACATACACAGCTAACACACACACACCACACACACACACAAAGCTATGTTCTCAGCAGTGGTTAAAGGATAACCTTTCTGGCTTCCAACTTGCCCTTTTCTTTGAACGTTTCTCTGAGCAACTGACTCCCAACACGGCATGGCTTTTCCTCTCTTACTGTAAAACGTTTTGCTCAACAGGCCCACGTCAATAACGTCTGGCCTGCTCAATGCAGACTGGCTGAAGCCCCACGGCTCTCGGCAGGCCTTGCTGCACCCACACAGAAGGCCTGTTGAAAGGCTGGAGGACGGAGAACAGAAGAGCGCGTTATGTAAGTCTAGAAGGGACACGCCGAGGGCATTGACCTGGGAAACGCCGTCTGGGTTGTGATAAAGCACCACATCTCAGTAGTGTTGATGTTCTTCAGGTTCATGGCTGTCTTTGAGGTACGCTTCGCTGAGGAATGATGATCTCCAGTGGAATCATCTTTCACTTTAGAAGACAGACAGACTTTTGTGCGACAGGTGCCGGGGGTGAATGCGACCTCGAATGTGTCATTTTGGATCTTACATCATCGTTACTGAACAACACCATTCAGTACTTGATGTTTTTGGAGTCAGATGTATTGTTTCAGATGGTCGTTCCTGTGTGCTGTGAGTAGGGATTGAGTTGTGGATCAGCATAGTCTGTAATATTAAGACTAGGAATGGACAGTACACAGCCAAAACAGGCGTGGAAATCTCCTTCCATGGCCTGCACTCTGCCCCAACTTTGTTTGGGATGGAACCTGTCTGTCTTTCTTTCTCTCTCTCTCTTTCTCTCTCTCTCTCTCTGTTCTGTACTGTGATACATTTCGGAGATTAATATGTCTACATATAATATCCAGGGAATGCATGTTGTTTTCTCTCTCTCTCTCTCTCTCTCCCTCTCTCTCTCTCTCTCTCTCTCTCTCTCTCTCCCCTTTCTCTCTCTCTATCTCTCTCTCTCCCTTTCTCAGTAGATGCAGTATGTTATTGGGACAAATCTGGCTATCCGCCTTTAAACCCCTGAGATGTTGTTTTAGATCTGACAGCCACGGGAACACTGCCACCCAGTGACCGCTTTCAAATATTACAGCCTATGCCAATAATAATGAAGAAAGCCAAGTCGGGTGTTGATGTATACATGTTTGTGGGTATGAACAAGAGGGGTTAGGGGTTCCTGGTCAGGGTCAGTGGTCAAGGGTTAGAGGGCGTGTCAGTCCAAACATGCCACAGCAGTCTCAAAGGCATGTGTAACCTCAGCATGAGACCTGATATCCTCCTCGTTCTGTGGACCAACACAGAGATCTTCTCTTCACTAGTATTCACAGACACATGCATCTCATCACATTTGCATGTGTTCATTTAGGAAGTGCTTTAATCCAAACGATGTACAAGTATAGTGCATTCAAGTGCAGCAGATAATCAAGGAGCACAACAAAAGAGTATTGTATAATATTGAACATACTGTATAATATCTGGTGGAATTCACTATATGTTCTATTGTATGTTTCTTACATTATACAAGTCCTTTGGCCACATCCATACACAAATATGGTAAGCTACTGTAGTTCCCAAGTATTTACATCGCTATACTACCATATACATTTCTATTCCATGATATACAGTTCATTGCTTATGAAAGCAGTAAAGATAGCTCACACTCTTGTCTGGGAGCAGTATCTGGCACAGTTTGCGCACTGCTGTCCTCTGGGAAAGGATCTTCTTCTGCTTCCTGGTTCAAAGGTCACAGTGGGAGAAAAAAACCCAATCAGGAAGACAGTGATTCTCCACTGGTGAGTCAACCTGTAATGAGTCGAATGCGTGTGTTGCTGTTTGAGCATACGCTATACCTGACAAGCTTGTTGCGTTCGTCCAGCTTCTTCTGGTTGAGGACGTACAGGTCCTGAGCGTACTGACTCCACATGCGTCGCAGGTCGGCACGGTGACCCACCGAGCGCTCCTGCGCCCGGGACAGGAGGTCACAGTAGGTAACCGAGCCCTCTGTGACACCGCAGCCGTTAAAGAGGCAACACAAGCCGTGAGTTCCTCTGGGCCAGACGCTAAGTCGGCAAATCCATAAGACTGCACATGCGAGAGGAGTGGTCCGTCTCACTTCAGAATGCCACACATTCATTTGGAAAAATGGGGGACATTTATACCACGATACCTTAAATAGACTGACAACTGAGTAACGGGCTGTTTGAAAGAAGGCCCATCCTCCATTTCAAGGAACAATTCAAAATATTCAGGACGTGTGGACAGTATATTATCACCAGCAATTCTAGTATTCTAATGATGATCTCTCTTTGGAATCCCTGTCTGATAGTATTCACACAATAGACTTAAGTATTCAGGCTGATGCCAAAGGCCTTGGTTGTTAAATTGGACCCACATAGCCAATGACATTCACTGCAGTGACTTGTCTTGGAGACACCACAGTAGATTTTCCCAGCATTATGCTCCCGATGAGGATGAAGAGGATATGGAGGCAGCTTGTGGATCTCGGTGCGGACCACCCGTACATCCAGACCCGCCTGCTGGTTGATGGACTTCATACGCATGTAAAACTGGACCAGGGGGCTGTTTCCATACAGGTTAAATACACAGCGCTTGAACTGTGTTCCAGGGTAGGCCACGTGAGACTGGGGAGGAGAGGACCAGAGGTCAGAGTGAAGGTGAGAGAGGATAGAGAGAGAAACAGTGTGTGTGTGTGTGTGTGAGGGAAAGAGGAGGCAGAGGAGAGAAAAAAGGGTGTGTGTGTCGGTGTGTTGTCTAACCTCTCTGGTAATTTTCTGTTTGCTTTGGCAGGTCAACGCTTTCAAGTCTGTACCTGTGATTTTGTCAGAGCCGGATTTGTCTAGCACACACACACACACACACACAGATGCACATCATACACGTACACACACCCAAACTCACATGAAATGGATGGCATAGTACATATGCTGTGCTCTATCCCATCTGTGATCTAACTACGCTGTGCTTCAGTGTGACTTGAACTAGTTGAGCCCATCTCACCTTGCTTCACTAAGCTCCTGTTAGACCTGACTGAGGGGCTGGACAGCTTGCTACCGGTTGGGCTACCAGCCCGGCTACCAACCTGGCTGCTTGCCTGAACTGAACTCTGAAACACACCGCACATTCCACATTCGAGGTAAGTGTGTGAGGTAGAGGGGGGACCGTGTCTGTGTGTTTGTGTGTGTGTGTGTGGTTGAGTGTGTAATACTAACCGACTTCTTCCTTGTCAGAGCGGTGTTACTGGATGGTTGGCTCTGCAGAAGCTCGTCAACAGAGTTACTGGAGAACATGTTTTCCAGGAGAGACAGACACGACCCTGTACACACATACAAACACAGTGACCACTGGACAAACAGGGTCCTACACAATGCTAGCTCCTCTCAAACGGACAGATGAGTACAGACACCCACCGCTCTCTTCCTCTGTCTTTTTATCCTCAGACACAAACTTTACATTGGTGGCCTCCTCTGGCTCCAGAGCCTCAAAGTCCCACTTCTTAAAGATGTCCGGAGCCGGACAGATCCCTGAGGACGAACAGACATGCGGGCAGGCAGGCAGGCAGGCAGGCAGGCAGGCAGGCAGGCAGGCAGGCAGGCAGGCAGGCAGGCAGGCAGGCAGGCAGGCAGGCAGGCAGGCAGGCAGACAGACAGACAGGACAGACAGACAGACAGACAGACAGACAGACAGACAGACAGACAGACAGACAGACAGACAGACAGACAGACAGACAGACAGACAGACAGACAGACAGACAGACAGGCAGGCAGGCAGGCAGGCATATGGACAGACAGAAAGGTAGTCAGGCATACAAATAGACAGACAGACAGGCACACAGGCAGACAGTTCGTAATCGATCATGTAGAAGAGAAATGTGGGCTTTTCTTTCCAGTGCGTTCCCTGCAGTTCACCTCCTATCCACTGGTAGGCAGTAAAGCACAGCGGGAGCAGGAAGGCGTCACTGCGGATGGTGCTCCAGGACTGAGGGAAGCTACAGCAGAAGCAGCAGTACAGAGCCTGGGCCAGGGTACTGGGAAACTCCTTCAGATGACAGAGAGAGGCAGAGCAAGAGAGAGAGAGAGAGAGAGAGAGAGAGAGAGAGAGAGAGAGAGAGAGAGAGAGAGAGAAAGAACAAGGATAAGATACATCTAGTTATTCTAAGTATGATTTATTTGTGTTGGGCAGATGCAATGCACCACTATGAATGCTGGGGCAGCACTTTTGAAATATGTGTTAAGCGTGGGGCGATGAAGAGGATACGATAGTAGGGTAAGTTACTCTGAAGAATATAGTGCCACAGCGACACGATGACTCCTGGGTCAGTATCTTGGTGTAGTTCACAGCCATGCGGGAGAAAATGTTCCCCTGGATACCGACGTCCAGCTGGAGAGAGAACATGTATTCATGAGAGGAAAAACTGTTCGAAACTATTCTACTTTTCTGTGTTCTCCTTAGTGTTTACGTCTTTTTTTTTAAACAAGATGACAAGAACCTTTACCAGAATCAAATGATGAGCCCATCAAATAACTGTATTTAAATAGAAGTGAAACAATTACTCATAGTAAGCGTATCCCATTTATGGACTTGAAAAAGTTTCCTACCTGAAAGTTTTGCATGAACAGCCACCAGAAGCAGTCAGTGACAAAGTCCTCCATCACAGAGGATGACAGAATGTTCTGGAACATAGCCTTATACTTGGGCTGCATGGGACAGGTCAAGAGTCAAAAACACAGTTGGGGACAATAAAGGAACAACAATAGCACTAGGAACATCTACTTCTATGACAGCATTGGCAAATCATTGAAACTCATATCCATGATAATTCCAATTCTTCTGTCTGGATACTACATGACCATGTGATTTCTGTGCGGACATGCAGTATATTACCTTGTGCACCAGGTGGCGCTGGCCCCGTACCACATTGTTAACGACAGTGCAGAAGGCTGTGTTGTGAGGGAGGGGCATGGGCCTGTTGCTTAGGAGGCGGGGGTACTGGTAGAGCTCAACCAGTTTGGGCACGCCGTCCGTGAGCTTTGGAGAGTTGAGGAATCACTTATGTTTTTACACATTCAAAATGTAAGATACAAATTGCACATGGATCAACATCTAATATTTTGGGGGAAGATGATACCCTATTCAAAGAGCACTGTATACTTCCCTTCAGAGACACCTAGAGGTTCTCTTTTAATAGTATGTTTTATAAATAACCTCTGCTCATAAACATGATATTGATGGTAACCATCACAACCTAGTTCTAGGCTGATTATTAATGATGCTCAATAATAAGAAAAATGCAGCATGACATTTAGCTACACACACACACCAGCTATGCTGACCCCTGACCTTTTCACTCCTGTGCAGTGATTGGCTAGAGTCCTGCTGGGTCAGTCTGGTACTCTTGGCTCCGCCCTTGTCCTGTTTCTCTGGGAGGAAGGAAGGAAGGGGGGGAAGGAGGGGGAGTAAAGAGGAAACCATGGCGACCCTCATACCTGTTTTATGGATTTATGATTACGATTCATGACACGCTAGTCAAATACATATTTCTCACTTTCTCTATTTAGTTAAGCCCTGATATTTACAGTGGATCAGATCATGTAAACATTGATCCAAACGCTGTATAGAGTGTGTTTGTTAGTGAAAGCACATAACGTGAGGTTATAGTGGAGACGGATAGCTTTCCTTGCAAGGTATTGCCATACATGCCGGATGAACTGTTTCGATTTGAGCATGTTCTGCACCTAGACCTCTACAGAGTCCAGTTTGGGCTACTATCAGCAGCTTATTGTCCAGGTTCATGAACAATTCCCATTTTCTTGACTCTTTTCGTTTTTCATAACTCTAGTATAAATTATTCTATATCTGTCCATAACACTTTTACTATAACCTGGCTCTGCTAGTCATTTGGATGATGTAATACACTGTACTCTTTACTTGGTGTTAGTGATGAAATAAGTTGTTTGGCCCAATGTTCCTGACGGATTTCTTTTAAATGTTTTCAGCATCAACGGCATCCTACCTGCTGTGTTTCTCCTGTTCTTACACCCAAACAAGTCATGAAGACTCATGTTAAGCCTAGACTCATTACAGTGATGCTCAGTAAATCACAGGAATAGGCCTGCCCCAGATTAATTTGACACATTATTGATTAATATACACTCCAACAGGTAAAAATCTAATACAAACGGTGCAGAAATGTCCTTTTTACACAGACAGTGTCGCTTGTGCAAGGACTTTTGTACGGTGGCCCTCAAGTGCAAAACACCCCCCCCCTAATATGAGTGCATCCCCCAAATGAAAACACTCCCCACAAATACGAGTCAACTCCCCCCAAATAGGATGACTTGCTCACCTCCCCCCAATACAAAGACACGCTCCTCCAAATGGAAAACGACATTACATTGACTCAAAACCACATTACATTAACTCAAATCGGAAATGGTTGGTACAACACTTTTGTCGTTGAATGGATGCAGTAACTAACAGGGAATAATACATTTATCGACAGAAGTACCAAATGCAATAGCCTGACAGAGTAACGTGCACCAGGACAGTTGTTTAGCAATCGAAGCAGGTAGCAAGTAGGCCTTCTTATGCAAAAGTATAAATTGCGTGTTAAGGGGCACTGTTTCGACAGCGCCATTGGGCTGCCCTTCAATTCCGCTATCTAGTGGTTTAAAGTGTGAATTACAAGTGCAGTTCTCGCAGTAAACCAGCAGATGGCAATGGTAAAGCGCAGCCCTATGGAACAGGTTTTTAAACGTTGAGTTACAATAATGTAATGTTTTCAATTTGGGGGAGTGTGTCCTTGTATTGGGGGGAGGTGAGCAAGTCATCCTATTTGGGGGGAGTTGACTCATATTTTGGGGGAGTGTTTTCATTTGGGGGATGCATTCATATTAGGGGGTCGGGTGTGTTGCACTTCAGGGCCACCGTACTTTTGTTACTACCTGTGGTTTTCTGAATGTTAGACGCAATTAAAACTAAAGGGAGCTCCACGTAACCGACAAACTCGCTGAAAATTACATTTGGAATCCCAAGATTCTAGATGAGCTCTCTTTGGTCCTAGAACCCTTTCATCACTGTGCACACACACACCACCTGACTCCTGGTAGGGGGTCACTACCTTTCCCCTCCAGCATCTGGGTAGGTCCCTTCAATCCTCTGTCCTGCACACTCTGGGGAAAAACAGTGGCACAAGCGTACAGTACACCACAAATCTGTCAGACCAACAGCTATATCCAACAAGAACTTTGTGAGAATAAATGATGTGAATGTGTGTGCGCAATCTGCGCATGTGTATGGTGAGGACACTCACCATGCTTCTTCCTCCAGACCAGAAGGGGGGCAGGCAGGCAAGATTATCAATAAGGCTGCCCATGGAACCCACCAAGCACGCTGAGACTTTCCGTTAGAACAACAACACCATCTTATTGACTCGTTGTGTCAAGAGTGTAGGCTACTATAGACATTTTAAGCTATCCGTCGTTCGACCCCATAAACTTTATGGCATAAAGGATACACACTGGAGCGCAGGAGGTTTCTTTAAGTGTTTCTTTCTTGCGCTGAGCGGTGGCGCGGTTTTCCTTCACGTCCTCCTGGTACACCAGTATTGGAGCGCACAGCTGGTTTATCTCCGCCATGGTGTTCTGCTGTTCTGGACGGGACGATGCTGGGGCCATCAGTCATTGAGTGTCATCAGGATTCAAACGGATCCGAAGCCAAAGCAATAAATGGTGTAAGAACATTGAAATTAAACGTTTCCAATAGTTTTCACGGGGTTGTTGTTGAACTTGACAAAACAATGCCAATTCAAATAATTGTACTAGCTAGAGTACAGTATTATTGACTTTTTAATCACGGCTTGGAAACTAACTGCAAAGTCAAGCTCGCGCAGTCATTTGTGACTGATTTCAAGGTCCCCAGTCAAGTTCCATGGCATTCTAAAAGAGAGCACGGACTCGTTACTGGGGAAACTGCTGACGCGCATGCAACACAAACACAGAATAAAAAGCAACACAGTTCAATGACCTCCACATTTGATTTCGTAAAACGAAAACAACTTTTCATTTCACATGGTACATACATGTCACATGTGTCTTTGAATAGGTTTTTAAATGTATTATTAAGTTAGTTTTGTTCTTACTTTCATTATTATATTCGAGAACCTTGCAAGTAAGAATGTCATTGTTCTGTTTACAAATGCCAGGTCTTATGACATTAAACGAACAGAAAATCTGCCCACCCTGTTGATATTTGTCTTACTTTGCCACCAGAGTGGAGAGATCCCCTACCCCCAACCACTCAACTCTCCTGCACTATCTCAATACAACATTTTACCTCTTTTCTAGTATGCACACACACACACACACACACACACACACTGAGACACACAAAGACATTCACACACACACACACACACACACACACACACAGACATGCACATACACTGACACAAACACATCCCAGTCCAGACAGGTCATTCATCAATCCTTCAATGAGTGCTGAAACCAGGGAGTCAGGTCTAAATGAGAAATCATTGACTAGGAAACTGTGTTGTAATGGACTCTCATTCCGTTTGGAGAAGGGATCTTGAAAAGAGGGTGGATTAGAGGGCTGTATGTGTGTGTGTGTGTGTGTGTGCAGTAACCCACCTGTGTTAAACATTCCCAGGATACCCCCTTTGGCCGAGTGCAGTCAAAAAGAAATGGCAAGAAAAGTTGTTCTGTTTCTACGTTCTGATATGGACCCCTTTACTTCATCCAGTCTAGTGGCTCCTCGTACAGGTTTGTATGTCTGCCTCTAAGTGAAATCTACAGTAACATAGAGTATGGATTGGAGGGTTCTGATGAGAAATGCATGTGGTTCACAAGTGATCTGTTTCTTTCTACAGCACACAGATGACATTTATGCCTGACAGCGTTCCCTAGAGACGATGTGTATCTCTGTGTGTGTGTCTCTGTGTGTGTGTGTGTGTGTGTGTGTGTGTGTGTGTGTGTGCATGTGTGTGAAAGCCTGTTACAGACTGATAATAGCCCCACGGCAATGTTTATTGATGTGATGATGCATGCTGGGATAGACGATCACTTTCAAAGGTCACTGTTAATATCTGAAGGTCAACGTGTTAACTCAATGCCACTGTGTGCTTGTGTACGCGTGTGCATGTGTGTGTGTGTGTGTGTGTGTGTACGAGTGTTAGTCCTTGTCTTGACACAGCTTGAATATTAAATAGGGTATATTTATTTTGCCAGCACCCCTTGCACCCATTTAGCATCCATAATCAAAACATTCATCTATGATCAGTCCTTTCACCTCTCAAACAGTTAGCCAGACAGTCTCTCAGAGGGTCTGCTTTGGAAAGAGTTGGGGGTGTTTGTATTCAAATCCAGCTCACTTGTTTCACCAGAGGAGGGGGGGGGTTGATGAAAGGGCCAGGCGAGGACAAGAGATCCGTGTCTGAGACAGAGGAAGGGGCAGATTGATTTGACCTCCTTCTCTCTCTCTCTCTCTCTCTCTCTCTCTCTCTCTCTGTCTTCCTCCCCCCCCTCTCTCTCTCTCTTCAATCTGTCACTCTCTATCTAATTCTTTTTCTGTCTTCTCTTTCC
Source organism: Mallotus villosus (assembly GCA_903064625.1). Taxonomy (NCBI): domain Eukaryota; kingdom Metazoa; phylum Chordata; class Actinopteri; order Osmeriformes; family Salangidae; genus Mallotus; species Mallotus villosus. The sequence goes on from CAEFZP010002194.1 coordinate 70,680, forward strand.
ATTTCTGTCACACGCTCTCTCTTTCTTTTTCTCTCATTTTCTTTCTGTCACTCTCTCTATTTCTCTCTCTCTCTCTCCGGCGTTTATCCCGTCCAATGGGAATTGCGATGTGGAGTGAACGGTCGGGGTCGGCGTTCTGCAGCTAATAACATTCCCCCCCCGCTGACTTCTATAGCCAGCCATGTACCATACACAGGGTACAGGAAAACAAACCAGCCACCGTGTCTATCAACCCAACACAGCTTCGCACTTGCAAAGTACTTCTTATAAGTGCTTCGTATATCCCGGTGGCAAATGGTTGGTGAAAGAGAACCCAATTAACCTTGACAGAGCCGAAGTCCTTAATCATGAGAAATGAGTGCATCCTCATTCTAATGATCAGGCATACATCGTTAATCAGGGGTCCCTCCTGATGAATGAGTGTATGGCTTGTTTTGCCGCCGTAACCGCCTGGGCTGCTGGTGTTGCACCCGTCGAGAAATGAGAGGTGTGTTTTCCCCCTCGACGATCTGAAAGCCAAGACCCTGATGGGAGGAAGACCCTGATGGGAGGAGACCCTGATGGTAGGCAGACCCTGAGGGCAGGCAGACCCTGATGGGAGGCAGACCCTGAGGGGAGGCAGACCCTGAGGGCAGGCAGACCCTGATGGGAGGCAGACCCTGATGGGAGGCAGACCCTGAGGGGAGGCAGACCCTGATGGGAGGCAGACCCTGATGGGAGGCAGACCCTGATGGGAGGCAGACCCTGAGGGGAGGCAGACCCGATGGGAGGCAGACCCTGATGGGAGGAAGACCCTGATGGGAGGCAGACCCTGATGGGAGGAGACCCTGATGGGAGGCAGACCCTGATGGCAGGCAGACCCTGATGGGAGGCAGACCCTGATGGGAGGCAGACCCTGAGGGGAGGCAGACCCTGATGGGAGGCAGACCCTGAGGGGAGGCAGACCCTGATGGCAGGCAGACCGTAGAGGCCTTGACTGGGGAGAGGAGAAGCAGCCTCTGCCTGCTGTCCATCACTCACACATCTGCACAGACACACACACACACACACCTGTACAAATATACACAGGCACACACATACTTTTATCAGCAATATCAGTCAAAATGAAACCTAATGCCCTGGCTAATGATGCTCTTATTCATTCAGTGCTTAGAAGACACCATGGGATGTTGGCTTGATTTATGGTAAGTGGCAACTTGAGTCTTGGAACAAATGCAAAGCAGCAAATTACGTATTAATCAAAGTTTACTGAGGTACCTCAGTGGTGGTGTGGCTGCCATTGTACAAGTTTAGCATTTAGAGAAAATGTGCTGCAGAAAAAAAAGATTGAGAGGTGTGTGTGGAAGGTTATGTGGGTGTGCGGGGGGTGTGCATGTATCTGTAATTGACCTTTCGCGATAGGTCAATTTTCTGCCTGTGTGCATGCGTGCATGCACTTGTGTGTGTACAACGTGCCAGTGTGTGTACGTGTGTCTGTGTGTGTGTGCATACAGCGCATCTGTGTGTGTACAGTGTATCTGTGTGCGTTTACAGAGTATGTGGGTTGGCCCTACAGTGTTTATGTGTGTGTGTGTGTGCACAGTGTGTCTGTGTGATGATAGAGAGCAGGAGCCATCCATCAGAGCATTATCATCAGCTTAATAAGAAAACAGTATTAACGGATTCTTCTGCTTCTCTTCCGTCTGACTCTTCCCACTGCCCACTCTCACGCTAGCCCCAAAAAGAAAAAAAAACTCCATTATTATTGATGGGAGTTTTTACAGCAGGCACAGACATAATCCATCACCTATACCATCACGCCTGTAACAGAGCCGGGTGTGGGTGTTGACAGTGTCGCTGGTTTCTGATAAGAGTCCAAATTGAATCCACAACAGCAGACTGGGCTATTCTGAACTTGTGCTCGTGTTCCACTGGACCGAGGCAGTTCGTCCGAGACGGGTTGTCATCGAGGTCTGGGTTTCAGGACCCACACGGTCATGTGGATGACAGGAGGGGCATGTGAGCTCTTTCCTCCAATGGGGGTACCGTCTGTCATCCTGAGAACATCTGAAGATGATCATTTCACTTATAAATAAATGGATGAGTGAGCGAATGAATGAATGAACATTTTCAGAGTATTCTCCCGGCATCCATCGATGAGACGCTGAAGGCATTGTCTCCCTGCAGCCTTCATTTGACTCACAACACTCCTTCAGTTCACTTCTCCCTCTAAAATAGTCTCATTGCCCCGGCCCCACCCCCTTCCGCCCCCCATCAGTTGCTATTCCTCGAAGCACCCCCCGAGCCCTCCAGCAGAAGATAGATGACCACCATCCCCAGTGGAATAACCCCAGCTCCCCAGTCCATCCCCCTCAGGCTCCCCCTGCATCCTGCCTCCTCATCTCTCTCGATCTCGCTCATAGCTCGTCTATCTCTCTCTCTTTCTCTCTAGCTATCTCTTCTCTCTCTCTCTCTCTCTCTAGTCTGCTCTCTCTCTCTCTCTCTCTCTCTCATCTCTCTCTCTCTCTCTCTCTCTCTCTCTCTCTCTCTGTCACCTGCACACAGGACCAGCCTGAAGTCTCTCCACACACATTTTAATACATTCATATTCATCACCACCTGAATCTGTCCGTGCCTTCCCCATCTCCCTGTCTCCTCTGCCACCCCGTTTCCTCCCCGCTTCTTCCTCCTGCTGTCTCTTTCTGCATTCCACATGCATCACCATCACTCCTCTCCCCTCTTTCCCGTCTCCACCAATCTGACGCATCGGTGAATACGTGCAATTTTACCCCGGAATCACCTCGGCTCGCTTTCAACACCATGAATATTTAATGATTAAAAGGCCGTTTATCATAATGCTCGGGGAGGCACCGCTTGGTTGATGTTGTTGTTGACATTATTCGGGTTCTTGTGAGGGGGATTTACTTTTTGATTGTTTGCCTGTTTGCTATTCTGACCAGGTCAGACAGTTTTTTGTGGGGAGGTGGCGGAGGGTTGAGATTTTCCCAGGCGGACAGTGGGGCTGGAGAACAGGTGGAAAGTGGGGCTGGGGAAGAGGTGGAAAGTGGGGCTGGGGAAGAGGTGGAAAGTGGGGCTGGGGAACAGGTGGAACGAAGAGAAATGTAAAGGTCACGCTGCAGCGCTCTGCTGAGGGGCTCCGGCCGCCATGCCGCCATGTTTACAGGTCAGCTGCATGATAAATGTTGCTCTGGTCCACAGAACCACCCAGACCCAGATCTGATCAAGCGGCCGCTCCACAGTGAACACCCGCAGGATATAGGGCTGTGTTTGCTTAATGGTTGTCCTGATTATTGTTCCTGATTGCTATGGTTACCGTTGTCTTACCTGGGGGGGCAACAATGAGAGAAGAATTCATGTACTTTGTTGCATTATCTTTCCTCATTTCTGGATGGTTGCAGTTCTCCCTTGGTATTAGATGAAATGAAAGCCTTCAGCTGTGCGTGAGGATGTAGATGACAATTAGGTAGCGGACAACACACAGGAGAGCAGTTGCATTTCCTCCAATCGGACTCCAGCTCTTGAGCTGGATGAGAGTGCTTGTGTGCCTCGATTTTTTGTCAATATTGCTGTGAGTTTGTGTTTGTGTGGGTGTATGTGTGTACTTCAGTACCTACAGTGTGTGGGTGTATATGTGTACTTCAGTACCCAGTGTGTGGGTGTATGTGTGTACTTCAGTACCTAAAGTGTGTGGGTGTATGTGTGAACTTCAGTACCTAAAGTGTGTGGGTGTATGTGTGTACTTCAGTGCGTACAGTGTGTGGGTGTATGTGTGTACTTCAGTACCTAAAGTGTGTGGGTGTATGTGTGTACTTCAGTACCCACAGTGTGGGGGAGGATGTGCAAGAACATCGGCAGCAGGGTTTCTGGCTTCTCTCCTCCTCGTCCTCCTCCTCCTCCTCCTCCTCGTCCTCCTCGTCCTCCTTCTCCACTCTCCCCCAGGATGTGCACTGTAAACAGGGATGGAGAGGCACGGGCGTCGGCCCTTCTCTGGAGACGATTCGTCGGGTCAGGGGTTCGTCGCCGTTGCCAGAGACGAGAGCATGACAGATAAGAGCGCGACCATATCAATCCAGACGGCGCTGAGGCCCCCGTAGCGCTCCAGACACCGACGCTCTCCTCGCCACACCATTAAAAATGACAAATGGCCGCCCGAGTCACCGGCGTTCCCCAGTCGGCCGGCGTGGCACGATGTTCCTAAAGCATGAGCTCGGCGTGGCTGGCCTAGTTCACTGGCCACATCGCTCTGGGACGCCCCGCCTCATTTGGGCCGCGTTCGATTTTACTGTTGTTCCGATATCTTGACAAGGTGCAAACTGAATGCATGGGGAATAGAGGAGGAACTCGGAAGGCTGTAAATAGGTTTTGTTTGTTAAAGAACAAGGTTCCCGCACTCAAGTTCCCCTGAGAAGAAACAGTGGTGGTCACCCGTAACACTCTATATCAGGCACATTATTTCCAACAACGACTTGGCACCCAAAAGTAATTGAACCCTAATTCAAAATTGATGTGGGGAAAGAAAAATAAAATAAACGTAAAGTCAAACTTTAAGGAGTTGTTTAACAGAAGAGGATGATGAGAACAGGATGGAAAGGGGAGGGAGTTGAGATAGTGGTGAGATCATTAGGGAATATGTATTTCCTTCATGGATTAAGCTAACAAGCTACTTGTTTATGACTGTCCATGGTAATCTTGTAAATCCTTTTCTGTGCCAGAGGGTCGGGTATTGCAACTCCATCCTATCTCTCTACCTCTAGGGACTGCAAGGACAGAAGGGACCCCAGGAAAGTGCAGGGTTCTGGGCTTAAACCTTGTTCCTTAGCCCCCCTCTCCTTCTCTCCTGGGGGGATGGACCCATTGTGTCCACCATCTGTTTAAGCACGCGGCGCTTACAATGGAGGTGAACAGGGGTGAGTTTTGGTGTGTGTGTATGCGTGTTTGTGTGTGTGTGTCTCATGGGGGTGGGACATTATCATTAGGTAGTGCTTCTTGGTTTGCCAATGCTGCTTTCTGAATGCAAATGGCCATCTGGGGACATGGGGAAATGGACATCCACCTCATAGACCACAGGTGTGGGATAGAGGAAGGAATGTGTTGGTGAGAGAGAGAGAGAGAGAGAGAGAGAGAGAGAGAGAGAGAGAGAGAGAGAGAGAGAGAGATAGATAGAGAGATAGATGTATGATAGAGAGAGGACACTCTTTGCAACATCGCACATTTGGAATGATGTAATGTAAGGATTGATCTATATCTCACTAATTTTCCAAGGTGTTGTTATTGTACACTGCTCCGCACCAACCCCGTTCTGCCAACTGGTGGCGATATTTTCCTTCTCAGCAGCGGACGTCGTTTCAAATAGGTCAGTGAAAAGTTTTGTGTTTTGACAAAGCAAGTGGGAGGAGCAGACCATTGGCGATTGGTTAGCGGCTCTCAATTTTCAATTCGTGATTGGCTCTAGCGCTTTAAGGGGCTGTGAGTAGGATGTTTGCCCCCCCCCTCCCCCTCCCTCCGACTCCCCCATCTCAGACCCAACAGTCGGCTCGCTCTACTCTGATTGTCACACACTGTTTACTACGGCTTGAAATGTGACTCACAACACAGGCTACCTACTGGAATATCGTTCTGTGACAATTGAGGGATTTTGGCGCGCGCCCTGCGTGTTTTCTCATTTTGGGGACAGACTGTGGAGACTAAAATCATGACTGTGGATTTGTTGGCAATTTTATGTGGACTCATGGCGGTTTCTGCAATGGAAGGTAAAATATTGGATTTATCATTGCTCTTTCTAATGTGAATGGAAAGGAACGCTCGCTCCATGGAATGTTACGGTGTATCTGTGAGCGCAGCGCACTCAGGGCTGCTGCTGTCAAATGGGATATGCAATGCACGTGGTGGATCAGTGTTCCGCTCATTATTTCCCCATGTAAAACTTGGACGGGTTTAGTTCTGAGGTTTCGGTAAAGGTTCGGCTTGATCACGCATGAGACGCTGCTGTCTCATGTCTTTGCGCGTCTGTGTTGTTGTCAGTTGTAGCCCTCATACATCATCCCTACATCATGTCACTTATCTTGCTGTCCACCTCCCAGGTGCTGAAGATGGTGTTCCTAACATATTTCCTAATGCAGAGGACAGCATGGCTAATCTGATACGGAATAACTTTATATATACAAACAACGATTCACAACGAAGGCTCTTGGTTCTAGTTCAAAATGCTCTGTCCTGTATTCTGTTTCTACACTTTTTGGTGGCTTGGAAACCCTCCAGCCCTTTTGTCCTCACTGTCGCACACAATAAGAAACATCTTCCGACAAGTGCCACCAGTTGCAAATATCCGTAAGGTTAATAACGTGTTTTTCATTTCCGCTGTAGAGTAAGACTCCAGGGAGTGAAGCGCTAGGAGTGCGCGCCCTGACTGCATATCAGACCTTTCGGACTACAGCTTTCCACCTCCTCGTTCTCCTATGCCCGGTCTTACTTGGCTGTACACTTCACAGACAGGCTTTTCTGCTTGTTTTTTCAGCGTAGGGCCTACAGCAAATAAAACGCCAAATAGGCCTAAGGTCAAATCTTATGGAATCTTCTCCATTCCTTCTGTTTCGTAACCTTAGGCTACACAACATAGCCTATGTTGTAGCTGTTGTTCATTGTTAGTAGGCTTCATTTCCGAGTGCAGACTGCATTCAGCCCAAATGACTACCTTTGGGCACACTGATTGGTTTGGGAGTAAATATTTATCCACTGCAAAATTACACAGCGGAAGCATGATGAAATTCAAGGAGGGGTTATTTGAAGCATGAAAGCAAAAAGAGAGTTGTTTGACAGAGAGTCCTATTTGGAGACAGATGGGTGTGAGACCGTCTGGGTTACCAGGGTAACGGGGATGAAAGTGATTTCCTTGTTTGGGTCGTTAATTGAAAGGAGATTGTCCCATGGGCAGGTTAAGATCTTCACTGATTTGATATCCAATCTGTTGCTTTTTCACCATCTTTAGTGAGTGAATTAGTGTGTGTATGTGACTGTGTGTGTGTTGAATGCCCTGGTCACATTATCCTTGCCTCTCTATGTCACCGCTAATCTGATTTAATGCGCCTAATCATCGCATCAGCCGTTTAATCACAAACATTGTCAGAGATGTGTGTGTGTGTGTGTGTGTGTGAGAGAGAGACATAGAAAGCGAGGTAGAGAGCACTCTGGGCAGGACCTACCATATGGACATCATTTGGTAATGAATAGAGGATCACCAACATCACACACACTCACATACACACATGCACACACACACACACACACACACATACCAAGGTGAAGCAGAGAGAATACCAGTGTGTGTGTGTGTGTGGGTGTGTGTGTGTGTGTGTGTCTTTGTGTGTTCCTAAACGCAGCCGTAATTCTACTCCACTTACAGAGCAATTGCTTCTTTATGTTGGTCCCTAAAACAATTAGGTTTGGATCAGCCCACTCATTTAAATACCTAGGACACAGAGATGGAAAGGGGTGGGAGGGAAGGATGGATGGAGGAAGAACAAGGGGATAGGGAGGAGGAGAGAAATACATATGAGACACAGAGAGACACAGAGAGACACAGAGAGACACAGAGAGACACAGAGAGACACAGAGAGACCAGGGGAGGAAAGGGGGAGGTGAGAGAGATACTGTCTCATTTCACCGTCTACAGTGTTAGAAGCTGACAGCATGTCGTCCACATCAAAAAGCAACATTACTGTGAGACTGTGGTGAGTGTTGACATTACTACAGAATGAGTACCGTCTCTTAGCACAGGAAACGCTAATCTGACCGACGTAGCTAAAATAGCCTATTCCATCCATCATCATGGGGATGTTGTAAGGTCTTAATGAAAGCCAAGATGAAGCAATTCTATTTTATTTGACTGTAATAGCAATGTTGTTCATAGCATTGGCCTATGCAAATTGCATTTGTTTGTGTGTCCGCTGTGTTTGCCTACTTGATTGTAAGTACTCTGTGATGCCAAGAGAGAGACTGTGCATAGCAGACCTGTTGAGTTACTAATGGATTTGAGCATGAGATCCTACATTGACCCCCCCTCACTCAACAAAAGGAGTGATAAGGTATAGAAATGTGTGTGTGTGTGTGCATTTTGGGATTGTTATGATGTGGACAATTTGGGTTGTCTGTGTCTGCTTCTCACCACACACACACACACACACACACACACACACACACACACACACACACACACACACACACACCACACACACACACACACACACACACACACACACACACACACCCTCAGAGCTCACCTTACCCCTGCAAAGAGATCAGAGCCCAAAGACAGATGGTAGATAAGTCGTGTGTGTGTGTGTGTGCGGAGGGGGGGTCTGTGTGATAGAGCTTGTGTGCTGCACTGTGCATGTGTAAAAAGTGATGTATGACCTGTGTGTGTGCGCGTGTGTGTGCGCGTGTGTGTGTACCCTGATGAAATAGACACCTTTTTCCCCCTTGTTGGTCTTCCATGTAAGTGGCCATGTCTTTCACAGCTCCTTGGGTTCAGTGATTTGCAGTGAAGATGCTATCTGCAGTGTTACGACACCCTCGCTTCCTCCGCTGCCCTTATCAGCTCTGTAGGATTACAGGGGGCCAAACACTGCCCTATCTGACCAATCACAACCCTAAACAGTGAAAATCCAGATGTTCTTGATGGTGGTCCGACAGCAGTCATTCATGTCCCCCTGACTCTGATAATGAAGGATATTTACAGTGTTTGAGCCAGTCTCTTCTGGGTAGAAAACAGGAAACACTAGTTTGGGGCAGTTGTGGTTATGGACTGTGGTATAAACACACAGAAAGGGCAGGGCGTCTGGGGAGAAGATGTGGTGTAGAGACAGGGCAGGGTGGTGTAGAGACGGGGCAGGGTGGTGTAGAGACAGGGAAGGGTGGTGTAGAGACAGGGCAGGGTGGTGTACAGACAGGGCAGGGTGGTGTAGAGACGGGGCAGGGTGGTGTAGAGACAGGGCAGGGTGGTGTAGAGACAGGGCAGGGTGGTGTAGAGACGGGGCAGGGTGGTGTAGAGAGTTAGGGTGGTGTACAGAGGGCAGGGTGGTGTAGAGAGTGCAGGGTGGTGTAGAGAGGGTAGGGTGGTGTACAGACAGGGCAGGGTGGTGTAGAGAGGGTCAGGGTGGTGTAGAGACAGGGCAGGGTGGTGTAGAGAGTGTAGGTGGTGTAGAGAGTGCAGGGTGGTGTACAGAGTGTAGGGTGGTGTAGAGAGTGCAGGGTGGTGTAGAGACAGGGCAGGGTGGTGTAGAGAGTGTAGGGTGGTGTAGAGACAGGGCAGGGTGGTGTAGAGACAGGGCAGGGTGTGTAGAGAGTGCAGGGTGGTGTAGAGACAGGGCAGGGTGGTGTAGAGAGTGTAGGGTGGTGTAGAGAGTGCAGGGTGGTGTACAGAATGTAGGGTGGTGCAGAGAGTGCAGGGTGGTGTAGAGAGTGTAGGGTGGTGTAGAGAGTGCAGGGTGGTGTACAGAGTGTAGGGTGGTGCAGAGACAGGGCAGGGTGGTGTAGAGAGTGTAGGGTGGTGTAGAGAGTGTAGGGTGGTGTAGAGAGTGCAGGGTGGTGTACAGAATGTAGGGTGGTGCAGAGACAGGGCAGGGTGGTGTACAGAGTGTAGGGTGGTGTACAGAGTGTAGGGTGGTGCAGAGAGTGCAGGGTGGTGTAGAGAGTGCAGGGTGGTGTAGAGAGTGCAGGGTGGTGTAGAGACAGTAAGCAGGGAGCATTGATTACTCAGTCTGTGTCTGTCTTCTCTCCAGTCATAGCCCCAGCCCCTGGCTCCAGCCCTGCACCAACAATGCCTCTGTTGATTTGACTTCCTGGGCTACTGCTGCAATTTCTCTCTCTCTCTTTTCCACCCAGAGATTTTTAATTAAAAGTCGAAAACAGCAGCGGCAACGGCAGCAAACAACTTTTTTTCTCTCAAAACCCCCAGTCTTGGAATAAATAATTGGTTTCACCCCTCCAAGCCCCGCACCCACTGCCACATACACACACACACACACACACACACACACACATGCACATAGCAGAGAGAGGCGGGGTGGGGATCGGCAGGATTTTGGAAGAGTACAAAGCTTTTCATTTAGGACCGTTTTTGATGAAGTTGCGGTCCAAGTCAGACCCAGCAGAGCTGTATTTGCAGCCCCGAGGCTGGGTAAGGAGGGAGGCACGGAGGACATAGGAAGAGGAAGAGAGGGATGGAAGGATGAATGTATGAAGGAGGTGAGCAGGAGGGAAGGGGGGATAAGGGCCATGTGTATAGAGACTTGAGATTGCATACACTTACATGCACTTGGGAAACAGATAGTTCTCCAAATGAACGTATTATGTTTCTGTCCCATCTCATCTTTGGCTGAAACCCTTTTCTCCGTTCACCGTCGCTTGCATAGTTACGTAAGACCACTTTTGGCAGTTAATCACTTTCTCTAAGAAGCAGGAGCCATGAGGGAAATGAGATTGGTCTTGAACAGAAGTGAACTGGAAGCAGTTTAAAGATCCTCATGTCATTAAATAAGGCCTAGCTGGCCATCACTCTGGCTAGCTTTCCTAGAGCTACTTCATGCACACACACACACACACACACACACACACACACATGCACATGCACATACACACAAACACACACACGCAGACACACACACTGTAAATGCAAGCTCTGAATGAGGCTGGGCTGATAGACCAATGATTGGAGATGAAAACGAGTGGGCTACTAGTGAGAGAGACAGATAGGGGGTGAGTGTGTGCACATACTACTCAGTGATGGAAAGGTGGGGTGTGTGTGTGTGGGTGCACATACCAGTGATGGAAATATGGGGTGTGTGTGTGTGCACATACCAGTGATGGAAAGATGGTGTGTGTGTGCGCATGCACATACCAGTGATGGAAAGATGGGATGTGTGTGTGTGCACATACCAGTGATGGAAAGATGGGGTGTGTGTGTGTGTGTTGAGCCGCAGCACACTTCCTGTCATCGCTGAGCCAGAAAGTAGGAGAGAGGAGGGTTAAAGAGAGAAGTGGAGGGGGGTGACAAGTCATTTTGACCTTGTGCACCGTTCAAATCCTTCCCCAGGCAGGCAGATGTCCAGGCGATCAGTTGGTGAGAAGAGAGCTCCGGGCGGTAATTAACTATCGATCTCAGACAGCGAGGCTAATGGGAAAGGAATGAGCTCCACCCCTAAAATATCAATGTGACACCCGATTGGCAGAGTCTGGACAGGAAGAGGGAGCGGGTGGTCGGAGGAGGGGTTGTCACTTCCTAAAAGGCCAAAGGTCAAAGGCGCAAACTCACTTCCTGGTTAATTTAGGACTTCCTGTACAGTACGCTCCTTAAGAATGCTGAAGGCATTTGATCAGCATTTTTACCCTGGAAAACGCTCAGCGACACACAGAGGTCTTGAGGTTGGCTCATTCTTTGAACTCACTCTTATCACTGCTCCCTCGTTCTGTGCTTGGTTGTCTGCCAGTCATTGATCACGTCTCCCCACAAGTGCTTAGGAATGAATGAGTGTGTTTGTGTTTGTGTGTATGTGTATGTGTACACAACCGCCTCTAACTATATGGATAGTGTGTGTATGCCCTGATCAAATGAATCTTAATAGCTGCCTGTGTGTTCCCTGGGGATGGGATGAGGCAGGGAGCGAGGCAGGGAGGAAGGGGAGGAGAGATGAAGGACTGTGGTCATCGTGGTTTCCTGATTAACCTCAGGCTGTCCCTGTGGGAAGTGGTGGAGCTGGTGGGGGGAAGCTCTGGGAATGGTAGCTTTGTGTTCAAACTGCTCCTGTTCTACTCTCCTCTCATTCAAATCACACACACGCACAAACACCGACATTCTGCATACTTAATTAGGTCGAAGCTTCCTGCTCTTTGTAGAATCCATTAAAACACTCGCTCTTTGATGTGAGCTGCACACACTGTTAAACACCTACCCGTAACAATCCTATTTATGTCCCCCTCCTCTCCTTTTCTCCCCTCTCCTCCTCTCCCCTTCCCTCCTCTCCTTGTGTAATTCCTGCCACCCTCCACCTTCCTCAGCTCCTCCATCCTCTCTTGTGTATCGTTCCTACAGGTTGTTCCTAATGTTCTGCAATGCAAACTCTGTGTGTGTGACTTCACTGACTATCTATTCGTCTCCTCTGATGGTTTATGATGGTTATCAGTGGCAATATGTGAAGCCTATTGACTCTTCCCACGCACCTCACCTTGAGATTGTATGTACTTGTTCTATGCTAGCTGCTCCAACGCAGTTTCCCTCCCCTTAGATAGAACCACTCTGTCAAATTCAAACCTATTTCCATTGCATTAAATGGTTAAATCAATCCGTGAGTGCCTTGACTGAACTACGGTGTGTTGTGTGTGTGTGTGAGAGAGAGTGTGTGTGTGTGTTGTAAGTCACCTGGTTCTGTTTCAAGCCTAAGTAGATCCTGATTCTGGTCAGACTCTTCCCTTAGGCTGTAGACTGTGTGTGCGCCCAGCCACTTTTCCATCTTGCTAGTGAAGCGTAACCGTGTGGGTTCTTGTGTGTGTGTTCTTGTGTGTGTGTGTGTGTGTGTTGGTCTCACATAATAGGCTGTGGCGTCTCTGCATTTTACCAAGGTCTCTCAGCATTCCTATTGTCAAGTCAATCCATAAAAATATTGCTCTTGTTCTTCGATATTAAATCAAGCCCTTTTTATATGTGCGTCAATTAAAGAACACTTTGTTCATGAACGCTTACTCTTTAGGGTGTATGTGAGCATCAATGTATCAGTGGAGTAGATTTTCAGTGTGTGTGTGTGTGTGTGTGTGTGTGTATGTCAGCAAATAATTTGCTCTGTTGGGTTGTGGGTTCGTTTAATTTGGTCTAATAAAAGCTTGTGTGTGTGAGTGAGTGGGCTTGTGATGATGGACCCTTCAGACGGGATGTTCTCCAGACAGGCTGGCTAGACAGCTATAGAAGATAATAATCATAATAATTCATTTGATTTGTAACGCGCTCTTCATTCAAAAGAATCTCAGAGTGCCAGATCTCTTTCTCCTGTCTTGTCAAAGCTCTCAAACGGAATAAAGACGCCCCATTAGGAATCTTAACGGCCCATCTAGTTTGAACCGTGAGCCTCACCGGGCTACTTTACTGAGCAGAGCCGAGAGACACCTACCTGGCCCAGGTCAATGTGCTTTTACATTTCACACTGTGTAAATGGAAAAAATGAAAAGAAAATATGGATATTTCGTTTGAGGTCTTGTGAAATATGTAAGATTTGTGTGTTGGTTTGGGGTCTCGCCCAGGAGTGAAAGTGAGACGTTAGAGATGGGTTGTTGAATGATTTTAGGCAAGGTTTAAACATGGTGTGTGTGTGTGTGTGTGTGTGTACGAGAAAGAAAGAGAGTGTGACTGAGTGCTAAGAAAATAGCCCAACGTGAACTTCTTGCTCAGTTGTGTGCGTGTGTTCAACTTTTCACACGCTATGTTCCTTATTAGAGACATATGTTGTACGTTTTGAATATGATATGCTGTCTTTAGTCTCAAGGTGACCATTTCAAGGTCACCCATCTCTCCAAGGTCCTTTTTCTCTCCAAGGTCACCAGTCTCAAGGTCACCAGTCTCCCGAAGGTCACCAACATCCCTCCTCCAGCCATAACCAGTGAAGGTGTACCAGTTCAGACAGGCCACAGTCTGGTCTTCCACTTGGTTATGGCTTCTCCACTGCACTGCTGGATATCTCTCTCTCTATCTCTCTCTCTCTCTTTCTGTCTCTGTCTGTATCTCTCTCACACACACACACACACACACACACACACAAAGTCTGCTCCAGCATTGGATTAGATCATTAGCATGGGATACTGTTTCCCACTAACAGCTCCTGATTACTTTGCGCTGTCCATCCTGGTGACATCAGCACATTTTTAATTGAAACATAATTAGGAATGATAGCAAGAAGGGCATGTGTCCAATTCACGAGGCCTGCACGCTGCCCATCCCTTCACTAAGAAGGCTCTGCTGTTGTGTTGTGTTGGCCTACTGTTACAGACTTGGAGGTTATCGATCCAGCTTTGCAGCCAGACATGCAAAGTATACCCAGAGCCTCGAGTTTCCAACCCTCCCTTTGCTTCGGTTGTAGTTCTCTGTTGTAGTTTTTCCTGTGAGTGTGTGTTGGGGCCGCTGTGCCTGGCTTGTAATGGGATCCTGTCTGGTGGAGAGAAGATGGAGGACGTGATGGGAGCAGGGAGTCACCTGACTTGCCCAGGACGAGTCAGTGGAATTTACGTGTGCGTGTGAGTATGTGACTCTGTGTGTGCATTTGTGTGCGCGTGTGTTCATGTGACTTCATGTGCGCGTGTGACTGTGTGTGTGCGTGCGTGCGTGCTGGATCTCCGTGTGTTTTTTGTCCGAAAAAAGAAACAGTGAAATTTGATATAAATATCCTCTGCATTGTACTAGGAAACAACCTGAAATCTTGCTGAAGAGCCCCATTGAGAAGGCTCATAGACAACACAATAGGCTTGATGACAGGCTAACTGCACAGGAAATGGGCTCCGCTGGGGCTCAACTAATGGCAGAAAATTCTGGAATGATGCTGCAACTTGATGGAGGCAAATTACTTTTTTTGTACAGAATGATTGTGTGTTTGTGTGTGTGTGTGAGCGTAGTGCTGGGATGGTGGCGTAGAATTGATATTTTCTTCCTTCTGTGTCTGTGTGCTCGTGTAAGTGTGTGTGTGAGGGTGATTTGTGTGTGTAATGTGTGTGTGTGTGTGTGTGTGTGTATGTGTGTGTGTGTGTGTGTGTGTGTGAGTATGTGTGTGTGTGTGTGTGTGTGTGTGTGTGTGTGTGTATGTGTGAGTGTGTGAGTGTACAGGCCTATCAAGCTGGCCGTGGCTCGTTAGTCTGTCAGTCTGATGAAGAGATCATTAGAGGTGTCGCAGTCAAATCAGTCCCCCCCCCCACACCCACGAGCTGTCAGCTCACGATGGGTACTCACGTGGCAAATTCCTCTTTGATCCCATTCATTATCAAGCATATATGTATGACAAAAAGAGTTGAACACAGATTCTCATTATAGTGATTTTTCAACAGTCTCATATTGACTGAGACCTATTGTCCTTCCTTACAGAGCAGGACCTGCTACACCAGCAGCCTGGTACAGCAGGCCTGTTTCAGATGGGGGAGGTGGAAGGGGGGTCAGGCCCCAGTGTAGCTGGGAGGGTGATTGGTAATTAGTGCTGTTCTCACTTAGACTGGCACTGGGCCAGAGACCTGTCAGCCCACTTCACGTCTCTGTATTTGAGACATGTGTGTGAGTGTCTTAGGGGGAGGGAATAATGGGGTTTTTGGTGTGTTAGGGGAAGTGCATCTGTGTGAATGTGTGTGGGTGGGGGGAGGGGCATTGCTAGGAGACACCTGCTTCTCAGTGGGTGGTGACGAGTGACATGGCGGGGCGTTGCTGGTGTGCGTTTGTGATCGTGTGTGTGTGTGCCTTCGCACATGGGCTTGTGTGTGTGCGCGTGATGTGGCTTAGATCAGAGGTAGAAACATGGATTATTCACCACTCATCCAGCACCTCCCTGACTGCAGTATAATTAATCTGCATATTTTGTGATACTGTATCAAACTCACCCCTGGAGCGTTCTGACAGTTGGATGGCAAACCTGTAAAGGACAATGTACAGCTAGACGGTCATTATTGCCAGACAGAGTAATGCATGTCTTGAATCACCTATCATCTGGCCAACGGTCTCTTATTCAAAGTAGCGGCCTGCTATTCAGAATATATAGACCGTATGTTGTCCAATCAGAATCGAGTATTCAACAAAACCGTGTAATACACGACGATAGTATCCTACTCTCCAAGAATGTAGAACTGACCTGGAGGGTGAGTGGACTTGTGGATCTATGGGTTAGGACATCCAGCTGACCTTAGAAATATGGCATTGAGTGTGTGTGTGTAGGAGTGTGTGTGTGTGGGGGCGGGGTATGGAGTTGTGTGGGCTCCCAGAGAGCTATCATCACATCAGCAGGGCTTGATCATGTTAGAGGAGCTCTGAGTAGAAAGCCTTTAGTTTGAAAAATGATACCCTGTTACTGAGTAAGTGTGTGTGTGTGTGTGTGTGGTGTGTGCATGCTCAGAATGAACGTTTGGGATTTCCTTGTGTAGGAAACGTCTTTGGTCAATTAAACACACACACACATGCTTCGTGTGATTACATCTGCAGAAATGTCATCAAGCTATTTGCATTTTAGCACCAAAGAGCAGCCTTGCTCATCCTGTCTTCATTGCTGAAGGAGGAATCTTAAAAGAGGGTGAGCGCACACACACACACACACACACACACACACACACACACACACACACACACACACACACACACACACTTCAGGGGAGATCTTTTAAAAGCAGCCATCATTTATGTTCATCTATCCTATTCGTTTTTTCTTTCTTTCTTTCTTTTTTTCTTTCGCTCTCTCTCACTTCACTCTTCCTCTCTCTCTATCTCTCTCTCCCTAGTTCCACAGAATTCAACTAGGAACACACACGGCTCCTTATTTGTGTGTCTGTGCGCGAGGCACGGTAGCGTGTGCGTGTCCTGTGTATTCAGCCTAGGTTCCAATGTGTGTGTGTGTGCGTGCGCGCCCTTTGGTCTGAACGCAAGGACGACGGGATGAAAGGATTCCCATTGGAGCCAGACTTTATTGGCAGAGAGACGACCTAATGAGTTCCCTCTGTCAGTTCCCCTCGTCTCTCCTTTCACTCGCACGCCCCTCACCCCCCCTCCCTTCTTTCCCACCTACCTCTCAGAGTGGATGGACACCCGTATACGAGCAGGGGTTCGGCTAGACGCAGCCGCAGCCCGTGAGTGCATTACAGCAACAAGTCTTTGCGGTGTGCGCACACAGGGGAGCTGGGCTCTGTGGGGGCGTCTCCCTGTGGGGGAGCCGCCTGTTAGCTGGGCTTTCATGCTAATTCAAGCAGATCCATCCGGCTAGCGCTGAGCACAGATGTGCAGCGTCCTTGGAGAGATGGATTGAGAAAGAGAGAGAGAGGTACAGGGGAAGAGAAAGAGGCTGTGAAAGAGAGTGTGAGTTTCGCGTCATTTTGAGCTTCCCTTATAGCACACGTTTAATACTTCACAGTGAATAGGACATTTGTCCTTTGTGTGTGGGTCTGCCTTCTATCGAGCAGTGAGCACCGACCTGTGGGTTGTTCTGTTTGAAAAGTTGTTTCTGAAAGAAATCCAGCGAGGACATGATATTCACTCAGTGCAGTCAGTGAATATCTTTCTTTTCTTTTCTCTCCCCAGAGCACTGGCAGAGATAAGGGGCTGGCGTGCTCAAGGGTGCTCAATGCTAGTGTACAAAGCCTCAATGGTGTGGTTGTGTGCTACAGGAGTAGGCAGAGAATACAGTATACAGAGGGGTCTTTAGAATCTTAACTGTGGCTTCTCTGCCATGGTCAGTCGTGTCCCAGTAATACACGCAGAAACACACACACACCCATACACACATCCATACACACATCCATACACACACCCTAACAGACTCCTACGGACCCCCCCCCCACACACACACTCACACACACACTCACACCCATACACACATCCACACACACGCACACACATTAAATGAAAGCAGACACTGACATTGCCCCATTTTCCCAGCAGCGAGCGTCAACACAGGGCACTTTTTATTGCTTTCTTTATTTGATCTCTCTCTTTCTGGCTCTCTCTTCTGGCTCTCTCGCTGTCTTTGTCTCCCTCTCTCTCTTTCCCTCGCTTTGTCTCTCTCTCTCTCAAACACAGCTCTGTTGCATACCCTGTTAATCTGTATAAAGTAAACAACTGTGTTGCCACCGCAGTGCTTTTCTCATTTGACGAGGCTGTGTTTTACATCTAGGGGGCCAGGGGGCACCATGTTCCTCCAGAGAGCCTATTGGGGGTCTGAGGCAGTGTTGGCAGGGCCGGACTATTCTACAGCCCCCCTGAAAACCCCCGCACTCCCACTCTCCTGATGGATGTGGAATGCTATTGGTTGATCCCTGTGGGACACAGGGCCGGTGGACGCCTGGGTGGCAGGAAGCCCAATCGGCTTTGTTTTACGCCAGGCAGACGGGACACCTGTCCAATCAGGCAGCTTGTATAGAAGATGAATTGTGGAGGGAAAGGCCGGGATCACACACACTCAGTCACTGGCGCGCGCGGACACACAGGGAAGATCTATGATGAGAGGAGACACCGGGCTTCTCTAGTTACAAGTTATAGCCACTTTGACATGAAGGACTTTCCCTCTCTCTTATTCTTTCCTTTCTGTGCATCACCCCCGCACACACACAGACACCCACACATACACACCCCTCCCACACACACCCCTCCCACACACACCCCTCCCACACACACCCCTCCCACACACACTCGTCCCCCACACACGCCTCTCACCGCCCCAGTGTATATTTTGCCAAGAGGAAGCCATTAAGGCAGATAAAACAAGTGCTTGGCCGTGTGCCCGCGTGTGTTGTGCTACGGCACAGGATTGATGGAGCCCTCAGCGCCGTTACAATGTGGTCAGCATCGACTGCTGTTCCTAGGTTAGTCCCATCCTCTGGGGGGGTAGAGGGAGCCGGGGAGGAGGGGGAGGAGGAGGGGGAGGAGGGACAGGAGGGAAAAGGGAGGTTGGTGAGAGTTAACCAGGACAACCGCTGGTTGGAATACTAGGCAACCTGGATGGAGGGCGGGTGGAGGGATGGGGGAAGGGGGTCCGCCGTGACCGAAGTGAGCCGAGAGAGAGAGAGAGCGAGGCAGGAAGAAAGTGTGCAAAGTGAGGCAAAGAGAGACGGAGGGAGGAGAAGGGAGACAGCGAGGGATAGGTGGGTCAGGGTCGCTCATGGGGAAATTGAGGGCAGTGATTTGGCAGACAGAATAGATGAGGGGGATGCCATTCTCATTGATAGGCTATTAGAAAGGTGGCTGAGACGGGGACCGAAGTGTGTCTACACACACACACACACACACACACAGATGCTACACACTCAGACACAACACACACCTTCTCACTTGCCCCATTCACTCACCAAATAACTTGCTCACTTATACACACACACACACACACGCACACACACACACACATGTAAACATGCTCATTAGCAGTGTGGTCCAGGGACATTGACATCTGGATGTGTCTGGCTCAGCACTGACAAACTAATAGGTATATAAGAAATAAGAAACAGAACTCTCACTATTATACAAAGTAATTGACACAGCAACTAGTTTCCTGTGAGTGAGTGAGTGAGTGAGTGAGTGAGTGAGTGAGTGGGTGAGTGGGTGAGTGAGTGAGTGGGTGAGTGAGTGGCTACTGTACCAAGCTGTCCAAAACACACCAAATAATAAAATAAAAAAGAGGGCTTAAAATCAAAGTTGAATTTCCAATCACTTGACTGTGATGATTCAAGTTCCTGATATGCTGGCCAGGTCAGTGTGGGGAGCCCAGGCATGTAGGGCAGGCCCCTCCCCTTCCTGTTTCTGGTAGTGACATCACCGAGTCAGGGGAGCTGCTCCGACACATGTGTCCCGTCTCCATGACAACCGAACCGGAGGCCCACGAGTGATGGAATACACTCAGACGAGCCAGGTGCCAAAGACACACACACACACGCACACACTTCCTCCCCGCCCCTCCCCGCCCCCCCAAATATGGGCCCAGATAAATCACACCCCGCTGAGGCTGAGCAGAGACACCAGCTGATGAGTTATAGAGCCTACAGAAATAGGCCATCAGGAGCCCCGCTCGCTCTCTCCTTCCCTCCTCCATCCCTCGCTCCTTCATTCCTCCTTCCCTCTCTCCTTCCTCCATCCCTCTCTCCTTCCCTCCTTCATCCCTCTATCCTTCCCTCCTTCATCCCTCTCTCTTTCCTTCCTTCCTTCATCCCTCACTCCTTCCTCACTCCTTCCTTCCTTCCCTCCTTCATCCCTCTCTCTTTCCTTCCTTCCTTCTCTCCTTCCTCCCTCCCTCCCTCCTTCCCTCCTCCATTCCTCTCTCCTATTAGTCCTTCTGAGGACTGGAGCTAATAGCTGCTGCGTGTCAGACTGGGGTCCCACTTTGTCTGTGTTGCTTGGCTTTCTCTCCCTAGCCCTTGTACAGATGTGTGCCGTGAACAAAATGATGTAGTGGGTGGATCGTGCTTCCACACACTCACACACACACACACCCATATGTAGAGAACAATGGGTGTAGTGTGCTATCGTCGGTTGTGGAAATGTAAGCTTAGGGCTAAATCTGATGGCAGATGGGGTTGTTTGTTGAATGCAGAGGTGTTTGTGTGTGTGTCCCTGCTTCACAGCCAGGCACGCCCACTGCACCTAGCTTTAGTCAAATCGTCTCTGTCCATCAAGACAGAGAGACAACCACAAGTGTGTCACATATTAAGCAACAGCTTTTCTACACACACACACCATGTCCAGTCTCCACCACCTGACTTACAAACTGACTTATTATGTAACTTGCTGTGTCAGACGTTTGGAGGCTGTGTTGTTGTGTAGAGATGGGTTCCCCCTCCAACACGTTGCTTCCTCTCTACGCACATCCCTCAGTCCTCACCCTTCTTTCAACACACCCCTCCCTCCACACACCCCTACCTCCACACACCCCTCCCTCCACACATCCTTCCCTCCACACACCCCTCCCTCCACACACACACACCCCTCCCTCCACACATCCTTCCCTCCACACACCCCTCCCTCCACACACCCCTCCCTCCACACATCCTTCCCTCCACACACCCCCTACCTCCACACACCCCTCCCTCCACACACCCCTCCCTCCACACACCCCTCCCTTCACACACCCCTCCCTCCACACACCCCTCCCTCCACACACCCCTCCCTCCACACATCCTTCCCTCCACACACCCCTCCCTCAACCGAGCTGTTGAACAGAGACACAAACCTGCACAGGTACACAGCACACACACTAAGGAGGGAGCTGCCCCACACTGACGTGTACAGCATTTTCCATGCTGCTGCATCATGGGTCGAGCTCAGTTACGCTCAGAAATCACCCGGTAAAAGTTCCACCTTCCTTTTCATGCACCACCACAATCCACGCTGCTGGGCTCTTAATAAGATGCGATTGGCTCACGCTAACGTGACGGTTGCTAGGGGTTCGCTTATGTCAAGTGTCTCGACGAGTGAAGAGACGCCCTCGCAAACATGCCAAAGCGTTGACATTCACCGGATGCTAATCAGGCGTCGCTAACCTAGGGGCCGAGCCCGTCTCTAACGAGGCAGCTAAAGGGGCCCTGCACCTGCATGGGCGGACATTTTGGACGACGCATCATTCGTCTTTTAATGTGCAGACTGTAGCTCGTATTCCTGAGAAACCTAATTACGAGCAGCGAAGAACGCTCGATGGTACTAACATTTGCATAAATATGATCACCGTCATTGACTATCACATATTGAATTTACAAATTAACGGAGGGTGTTTTAACATTATGCAGGAAAAGGCCAAAGACCAGCTTGTGTACAGTGAGATACGGTGAAGAGGCCAACGGCAGTTTGGAATAACTCAATAACAAGGATTGTCAGGGGCACCCGTAATCAACCATAGGTCAAGAGAGTGGTGTGTGTGTGTGTGTGTGTGTGTGTGTCTGCATGTGTGTACACAAAGTGTTTATGTCCTGTGCTTCAAAATGTGTGTGTGTGTGTGTGTGTGGCCTCAGAGATGGACTCAGGCAGACATCTATATCAATTGACTGGTTGTTACCTGAGTAGTCCACAGCCCTGGCCATCTGCCGTCTAGATCCCTTCAAAAGCTGCAGGCTTCTGTCTTAAATGACTTGGACAGATTGCTCCATCTAATGGCATTTTATCTCAAGATGTCTATCATCCTCCCTCCCCCGTGTGTTGTTTCTGGACCCAATGTTGACTCTCTCCCAATGCGACCCAGCTCAAGGTAGCCTTGCTGAGGGGTGTCTGTGAGTGTGTGTGTGTGTGTGTGTGTGTGTGTGTGCGCGTGTGTGAGCCTAGGTGATCCTGCCGGCTGGGCTGGTGTAATTGTGTTAAGGCGTAGGAGCACAGGGGAGAGAAAGGGATGACGATACTTCTGTTTATCCTCAATTGAAGACACGGCTGTGTGGGTGTTTACCTTTCCCAAGGGAGTCGCAGATGCTGCGTGTGGGTAACCGTGCGCGTATGCGTGTTTGGAGACAAGGTCGATGGAGGGAGCCATTCACATCACACACACCCTCCATGCTAAACCCAAGTGCCGTACCACCCAAGTTGTACTGTCTGCACAAGGAGGTCCCAGGAAGAGACACACGCGCTTCCCCTTCCGTTGCGCTCAGCGGTGTAGAGACTGTGGTGAGTGTTTAGTCGAGTCTTAGTGGGCGAGGTTCAGATAGCGTGTGAAACCAGGTCTAATCCCTCTGTTCCTGTTGCCATGAAATACGAGGATTAACAGACCAAGGTGAACCTGAAATAAGTCTGGGTCGGAAGTCCCACAATCCACGTCAGGAAGGAGCCCGCCCAGAAGGATTCTGCCCCGGGTTCCGGAAGAGAATGCAGATGAGGACTCTCTTGTATGAGGCTAAGTCTTCTTATTGATTGCTCCCGGTGTACGGGCTTTGTCTCTGCTTCTCCTCCCGGGCGCTTCCAGAACTTTGGAGGCCAGAGGATTCTCTCTCTGCGATGTGTTTGAGAGCGGCGTATACCGCTCAGAGAAACGAGCTCAGCTGGGAATGGGCCTCGGTCACGGTGAGCTCATCGGTCTGGCTCGCCTGGTGCAGAGCACTCTCTAGCAGGGCTGCTCTCTTGCCTTCTCCTAAGCTGTACCAGAGCGGCTCTCTCTTCCCACACACTTTATAGGAGCTGCTCTCTTCTCCCTGCATGCTCTATAAGAGCTGCTCTCTCTCTCTTCCCACACACTTTATAGGAGCTGCTCTCTTCTCCCTGCATGCTCTATAAGAGCTGCTCTCTCCTTCCTGCATGCTCTGTAAGAGCTGCTCTCTCTCTCTTCCCACACACTCTATAAGAGCTGCTCTCTCCTCCCTGCATGCTCTATAAGAGCTGCTCTCTTCCTACACACTATAAGAGCTGCTCTCTCCTCCCTGCATGCTCTATAGGAGCTGCTCTCTCCTCCCTGCATGCTCTATAGGAGCTGCTCTCTCCTCCCTACATGCTCTATAAGAGCTGCTCTCTCTCTTCCTACACACTCTATAAGAGCTGCTCTCTCCTCCCTGCATGCTCTATAAGAGCTGCTCTCTCCTCCCTACACACTCTATAAGAGCTGCTCTCTCCTCCCTGCACGCTCTATAAGAGCTGCTCTCTCCTCCCTACACGCTCTATAAGAGCTGCTCTCTCCTCCCTGCATGCTCTATAAGAGCTGCTCTCTCCTCCCTGCATGCTCTATAAGAGCTGCTCTCTCCTCCCTGCATGCTCTATAAGAGCTGCTCTCTTCCTACACACTCTATAAGAGCTGCTCTCTCCTCCCTGCATGCTCTATAGGAGCTGCTCTCTCCTCCCTGCATGCTCTATAGGAGCTGCTCTCTCCTCCCTACATGCTCTATAAGAGCTGCTCTCTCTCTTCCTACACACTCTATAAGAGCTGCTCTCTCCTCCCTGCACGCTCTATAGGAGCTGCTCTCTCCTCCCTGCACGCTCTATAAGAGCTGCTCTCTCCTCCCTGCACGCTCTATAGGAGCTGCTCTCTCCTCCCTGCACGCTCTATAAGAGCTGCTCTCTCCTCCCTGCACGCTCTATAAGAGCTGCTCTCTCCTCCCTGCACGCTCTATAAGAGCTGCTCTCTCCTCCCTACACACTCTATAAGAGCTGCTCTCTCCTCCCTGCACGCTCTATAAGAGCTGCTCTCTCCTCCCTGCATGCTCTATAAGAGCTGCTCTCTCCTCCCTGCACGCTCTATAAGAGCTGCTCTCTCCTCCCTGCATGCTCTATAAGAGCTGCTCTCTTCCTACACACTCTATAAGAGCTGCTCTCTCCTCCCTGCATGCTCTATAAGAGCTGCTCTCTCCTCCCTGCATGCTCTATAGGAGCTGCTCTCTCCTCCCTACATGCTCTATAAGAGCTGCTCTCTCTCTTCCTACACACTCTATAAGAGCTGCTCTCTCCTCCCTGCACGCTCTATAGGAGCTGCTCTCTCCTCCCTGCACGCTCTATAGGAGCTGCTCTCTCCTCCCTGCATGCTCTATAAGAGCTGCTCTCTCCTCCCTGCACGCTCTATAAGAGCTGCCTGCTTGCCTTCTGTGAGCACTGCTCTCCTCCCACACACCCTCCAGAGGATCTCCTCTGGGAGGAAGATCTTGCTTGTTGTAGAGAGATGAAAGACTTTGTAGCGTGACTACAGGAGGATGCTACTATCAAGGTAATTATATTTCACCGGGAGCCAGATTGAAGTGGTTTGAAAATAGAAACTCACTCGTCCCACCAAATGAATATGTCTGATTTGCATTTGAAATGGGCAATTTATTTGGCGTCAAAAGAACATTGCATTTCAAGCTCGGTGTTCATTTATGGGCCCCTGCTTTGCACAACACAACTCCATCCAACCCTCCCCCCAAAATAAGCAGTTCAATTATATAATGAAGTGAATAAAAAACATTATGTGAGAACCTAGACTTGTTGTTTTTTTTGGCACCCTAATTCTTTGTAATAAACGATCCGACATTCAGGCTATTTTGATTTAAAGTATTTATTTTTGTCTCAACTATGTTTATTCTGTCCGATGTTCGAGGAAATGAAGTGAAGGTGTTGATGGATGTAGTTGGATGTGGGCCTCTCATAGATAGAGGGCTGTTATGAAACGAGGTGTTTGTTTGAGAGGCCTTTGGGATTTGGGGGCGGAATGCTTTTTGTCTGCGTTGGTGCCACGCTACCTCTCTGTCTGTCAGCAGACACGGACCAGGTGTAGGCTTGGAGCACAGGTTCAGGCCTGACAATAAGAAGAACATTGACAGACACACAAACCTTGTCGAGAGCATGAGAGAAACATGTGATGTTGTTGTGGACATGGTGACACTCACCACACATAGAGTCGTGACACATACACACCTAGGCAAATACTTTTCAGTTCTGTCCTTAATACATGACAAGGACCACAACTGAGATATTTGTGTGTGTGTGTGTGTGCGGTAGTGTTTGTGTGAGATGAGATGAAGTGAGTCAGCCATATTGGCCATCCCCCTGATCGTCCTTGCTGTGAGAGAATCTGGTGTCTGGCAGTCTGACTATTGGAAAGGGCAGCCAAGCATAAATCAACCCAAATGGTTTTTGCTTGTTTCAGTGGAGGCCTCTGCCACATCAACAGCCCAACTGATGGAGCGTCATGCCTGCAAACTGACTCTTCATGTTTCTCATGATCACAGGAGAGAAGCAGACTACTCCAATGAGACATGTTCCAATTGATGTTAGTTCCCAACCTCCAACTGATTTTCTCAGCAATCCTCCCCCCTTGCTAGCTAAGTGCATTAGAACTTTCAGCCAGGCTAATATGCTAAGTAGTCCCTTCATCAGTGCCAACTTGATAGCTAGTGCCTTCCGCCATGCTATTTTTCTTGCATGGTAGTGTTTAACGGCTACCTCATGTAGCTCTCATGTAGCGTCGTGTGTAGACTGGGCTGGCAGATAGAGTAGAACTGCTGCTTACTGAGGAGGACCAAGTCATGTCGTTGGCAGTCTTGGCAGGACTCGGGTTCTGTATTTCACAATCCACTCTCCTGCTCATCATTCTGGTCTGTCCTTCCTCTTCCCTCAGGGCCAACCCTCAGACACTAAAGGGTCGGTCTGTGCAAATGTCAGAGAGAGAGAGAGAGTGTGGGAGAGAGAGTGTGGGAGAGAGAGAGTGGGAGAGAGTGGGAGAGAGTGGGAGAGAGTCAGAGAGTGTGGGAGAACCAGAGAGAGTGAGAGAGTGAGAGAGTGAGAGAGTGAGAGAGGGAGAGGGAGAGAGGGAGAGAGTGAGAGAGGGAGAGAGGGAGAGAGTGAGAGGGAGAGAGAACGAAACTGATAGTGTCAGGAAGAGAGAGAGACGAAGAGAGACGAAAACACAAGACAACACACACACACCCTCTCACAGGAGCCCTCGGAGTCTAATTATCCAGACATGCGTATTCATGAGCTAGGGCTAAGACTTTTTGAGCAGCACTTTTTCTTGGATAGTGGGGCCAACTGGGAACGTTGGCATTTGTCCACTCTGAAGCCAGGTGGAGAGCTGCTTTCCGCCTGGTTCTGGACCAGGTGCTCTTTCCTCTTTTTCCAGGCTGTCCATGGAGTGGCTGACTGCAGATTTACTGTGGTAGACTTGTGGGTGTAATAAACCACTGTTTAGAGCAACATCTGGTTCACCATGAGAGGGGAAAGCGAGCGCAGTGCTAAAGTACATACGCACTACAGTGCTGTGTTCAGTCCATTATCTTCTGGGCATGTTTTATGATGCTGAACAGTGTTTCGGCAAATGTGGAATATTCACAACAGATATGTCAAGATAGACGTGTATGTTTTCACTATAGCTATAGAGAGAGTCCAGCTGGATCATGTACACAATCCTTACTAAGTCAAGGATTTCCACGGTGCCTCACAATGTAAGGAATGTGATTTTCACCCACAATTTCGACCGCATCTCCGCTCTCGTTACATATCAAACCGTGTCTGATGTTTTTTAGAGGCAAGAATATCAAACGCTGTAGGACCCGAATCATACATCAGAAAGATTGTGTAATATCCAGACATTTTTAGAGGGGCAGAGCGTAACAGAAGTTGTAACTCAAGAAGTGCCATAAACTTGGGCCGCTTTGATTTGGCTTGATTCTTTGTAATTGGAAACAGGCTTGTGCTCTGTAAGGCAAAGGTTTTTTTACATGATGGGAGGGGCCACTGCGTTTGACATCTCAATCTGTAGTTTCTATTGTGCTCTTGCTGACTGAGCTGTAATACAAAGGCAAAGACATGGGACTGCATCGACATACACGTGTAGCATTAAGCACATGAGCTCCCAGTATTCTACATACAAACATAGGTTATGGTCTTCTTTAGACCTACTCATACAGAGCACAGTCCTGTCCAGCTGGTTTGGCCCATTCCTTTCCCAGTCAAGCCTGTTCACTCCCAGACCAGGTCCAGTTCAGGTCTAGTCTCTTTCAACCCTTGTGCAGTTGTGCCGAATGTTATCATGCTCCCTGTCTGTCTGCCAGGCGCGCGGCTCATGCTGGGAGCTGGGTGAGTTACATCCTCCTGCCTCGTAGACCTATTCATCACACCTTCATTAAGACAAAATGGCTTTTTCACTCCCCCCCCCTCTCCTCCTCCTGCCAAACAAGGGTCACTTCCCACCCACTGGATTTACAGCTCTGCTGGCTGTGTGGCTGGAACACAGGAGACTCGTCTCTCTCAAGAGGGCCAGGAGCCCACTCTGGAAATGGGATCACCGAAGACAGAGCAGAGATAGAGACTTAGAGACACACTCAGACAGAGCAGAGATAGAGACTTAGAGACACACTCAGACAGAGAGAGAGACATTCAGACAGAGACAGATACTCAGAGAGCGAGAGATAGAGAGACTCATAGAGAGACTCATGCAGAGAGACTCATACAGAGAGAGATAGGAAAGAAGAAGAAAGATGGGCCCACACAGACAAAGTGAGGAGAGAAATAGTGATAGAGGGGAAGAGAAGCGTGAAAGAGAGACAGCCAGAGAGAGACAGACAGACAGACAGACACAGAGAGAGAGAGAGAGAGAGAGAGAGAGAGAGACAGTTGCACCGCCGCTCAATAAAACTCATGGATGGCCTTATCCTGGTCCCTCTTTGTTGCTGCTATCTACGAGTGCTGTTATTCACACTACACAATGGGCTACAAAGCTGCTGGCTGAACCAGCAACAGGCCTCCGTATTGTAAGCCATTTAAACCAGTGTCAGACGGAGCAAAGCTGAGGTTTCCCCCACCGCCATTCTCTTGCACAGCTCAGGAAATGAGTTCTTCATTGTGCTCTTGGGCTGCCGTTTAGTCGAACACAGCGCTACGTGAAGGCCAACATCTCAGCCCGATCAACAGTTGGGCCCCCCTTTCTGTCATTCTCACCAGCTCTTTCTGTCCCGTCCTCTACACTCCACTTCCCTCCCTCTCTCTCCCCCTCTTTCTCTCACCTGCTCGTGGTCTTGCTCTCTCTCCCCCTCTCTCTCTCACCTGCTCGTAGTCTTGCTCTCTCTCTCATCTGCTCGTAGTCTTGCTCTCTCTCCCCCTCTCTCTCTCACCTGCTCGTAGTCTTGCTCTCTCTCTCATCTGCTCGTAGTCTTGCTCTCTCTCCCCCTCTCTCTCTCATCTGCTCATAGTCTTGCTCTCTCTCCCCCTCTCTCTTTCACCTGCTCGTAGTCTTGCTCTCTCTCTCACATGCTCGTAGTCTTGCTCTCTCTCCCCCTCTCTCTCTCACCCGCTCGTAATCTTGCTCTCTCTTCCCATCTGGGCCCTCCCTTGCTCTCTCTCATCTTTATCGCTCTCTCCCCCTCTCTCCCATTATTGCCCATTTTACCATCTCTGTCCTTTGCTTGTGCACCAAAAGGTGTCCAGTATTAGACTCCCATTATAGCGGATTTCTACTTTAGCATGGTTACAGCCTGTGTCCAATTATCATGGTGGCTGTTATAGCTGTTAGTCAAAGGTGAAGTCTAGGTCATAGATAAGCTACTATAGGTCCTTTTGCAGTATTGATTTCGGGACACTATACGCATGCATCTCACAGCCAATCTTTTTTTCTGTGCCGATGATTACAGCTCATGCCCACTCACACAAACAAGTGAGGTCAGTTATGGTCAAACACATGAGAGTGTGTGTGGTCAGGCTCAGATGTGCTTCCCTGGAGTTCCACTTCCCTGCCGGTGGCAGCTTGCCATGTTTTAGTGGGACTCTGTAAATGGTTCCAAGCTGCAATAACCCGTTTTATTCTTTTTTTTCCCCTTTTCCCTTTACTTTCCAGTTTCTACATCCTCTTGGGTGTGTAAGACTTTAAAACCCTCTGAAAGGTTTCTGTTTTCCCTGTATGCGATTCATGGTGTACATTGTGTTTTTCTGCAACACTGTTGTTAAAGTGACTTGTGACCTTTTCTTGCGGTGGATCTCGCTGGAGAGAGGGAAGCAGGGGTGAGGACCAGACACAACATAAATCTGTGTGGCAGAGGTAGTCTGCTCCTAGTAAGTAGTGAAGACATGCAGAAGATAGAGTGAACGATACTAAGATATAGTGAAAATAAACACCAAGGCAAACAGACAGGTCGTTGAGCGTAAAACACGAGAGGAGGGGTTATTTGATCAGCCTTGCCACATTTAAGCACTCCGAGAAAACTACAATCCTTCCCAGACTCCATCTCCCCCACCCCACCCCGCTCCTTCTCTTTCTGTCTTCCTCTCAACATCAACTCTTAGAACATGACAGCCAATCAAACGGGCACCACAGCTTGCTTGTACCCACATCAAACGCAGCATGGTCTGGGTGTGTGTGTTTGTTTGCCTACGACTGTGTGTCTGTGTCTGTGTTGCGTGAGAGAGGCAGAGAGAGCAGAGAAAGATGGGGAAAGAGAGAGAGAGAGACAGGGAAAGAGAGAGAGAGAGAGAGAGAGAGGTGGTCAGAGGAGGTCAGCTCTCCTCAGGAGGGACCCGACCAGCTCAGCACCCCACCGCTGAGCCGCCCGTCTGTTTCCAGTCCAAACAACTCTGCCAGCTATCTCTCTCCGCTCTTCTCCCTCGCCCTATCCTTTCTATCGCTCTATCCCATCCAGACCTCATTCCTGTTCTCTCCACCCTGTTATTCTCCTCTTCCCTTCCTAATCCTGTCTCCTTTATCCCTCTCCTCTCCTCTAGTCACTATTGCTAACACAGGCATGTCGAAACTGTAGTATTTAAACGATTAGAAGCGATTATAATTTTGCCCTTTGTATATATATTCTTTGGCATCGACACCAACCGAGCCCTAGTCCAATTTCTAATCCTGGGTTTGGGCAGATTAGCATATTTGTTTACGCGATTAGAAACACCACCGGTAGTCAGGATGCTTCTCTGGATTTGGAAACGAGTCACCCGAAGCCGACTCCTTTGTGGACGGCTCCAGATGATCCTCCTGCGCTCCGGGTAAGAGTCGAGGGATAGAGAGGAGGGTGGGAAAAGAAAGGAGGGGAAGAAACGATGAGGAGCCTTCCTGGCGGTGTGTGGCGGTGTTGAGGTGTGCCGGCGCCGGCTCATCACAGTCAATTAGCTTTGTGAGGCGCCTCCTGGAGATCTCCCACCAGATAAAGGACACGCATCACTCGCGTGACTGCGTGCGTGTGACTGCTGGTGCCTGCATGTACACCTGCCGTCATAACCGCATCGCCCTGCCTCTGTGAACGTGGGGCATGTTTGGCATGTTTGGCTCCTCCAGGTGGGTGGGCGGTTTGAAAATAAATCATCTTCCCGGCCTGTCTCGTTGACTGATGGGTAAAATGCTGAATAGAAGCTGAGATTATCGCACCTGTGGCTCAGCTCTCGCTTGAGGAGAACGTGGAGCGCTCGGTTGGTCGTTTTACATTGCACACATATGTCTTGGGAGTGTGTGTGTGTGTGTGTGTGTGTGTGTGAGTGAGTGTGAATGAGTGAATGCCATGTACGGCATGTGTGGAGAACGCGGTCACTAGAGCAGTGAGCCTTAGCTGTGCATCCCATAATAGTGTGTTTGCATGTGCGCGTGTATGATTTATGAACTGGGTGTGTGTGATTTATGAGTGTGGCGTGAGTACTGCTCTGATCTTCCTGTATAATGTCCCATTAGGGAGAGAGTGAACATCCTGCTCGGTTCATCATTTACCTCGTATTCAAGCACACCTGGAGAGAGGGCGAGAGGGAATGAGAGAGAGAGAGAGAGAGAGAGAGAGAGAGAGAGAGAGAGAGAGAGAGTGAGAGGGAAGAACAAAGATGACACGCGCTTTTCGTCCCTTCATCAATTATTCCTATCTCCTTTTACAACCATCTCCACCTCCACCTGGAGAGGGGAGCAGGGGGGAAGAGGGGCAAAACAAGAGGAAGTAGAATGCAGAAGGACATTAGTTTCGGCTCGTTCTGTCACTGACATCACAGAAAGTGTGTCAAGTTAAGAGGGACAAACATCCATTAGGTTCTGCCAAGGAAACCAATAGTGAAATTAGGGCCACTGAACAACAACTTACCAAAAAACTCTTACTATCTCAATTCTAAGTAAGAGTTTCTCAGGTATGCAGCACTAATGTCCAGAGAGCTGCACATATCAAGTCCCCTCAGTCATGATATTACAGCACATAGATAGTTGGTATACAGGTATATGTACTCACCAGAAATACAAGGGTAAATCTAATGATAAACCAAACCAAAGATACATACTGTATGTTGGAAACGAAAAAAATTAACATTGAGGGGCAGAGGGTGACAGTAAAGCACTTTCTTTTTATATGTCACACGTATTCAATTAAGAAAGCAATATTTTGACGGTGGAATGAATTTTTTGATGTAGACATTCGTGTCAGTAAAGTATGTATATTGAATTTCTCTCTCTCTCTCTGCATAAGAATAGGGAGAGGGAGAGGGAGAGGGAGAGGGAGAGGGAGAGGGAGAGGGAGAGGGAGAGGGAGAGGGAGAGGGAGAGGGAGAGGGAGAGGGAGAGGGAGAGGGAGAGGGAGAGGGAGAGGGAGAGGGAGGGGTAGAGGGTAGTTTATGGCTCTGACCTATTATTGTGTTCCACTGGTGTTTTTTGATTATCCAGACCTCATTATCTATAGAAAGCTGTCAAGGGAGTTATACTAAGTACACCCCAAGAGAGAGAGACACACACACCCAAACACACACACTCAAACACACACCCAAACACACACACACACACCAAACACACACACACCTCACGTCACACATGCATTCATTACATTATCTAAACACACAGACGATACAGCTAAATGTCCAAGCACTTTAAATACTTTACCCAGAAACACACATATGCAGTATAAACAACCCCAGGTTTTGAACTAATATGTATTTTATGTTGCTAACTCTGATAATTAAATACGTGGTTCTCGTACAGTCAATGTCTTGCATTATCTGCCTCTTTCCGACTTCACTCACACACTCAGCCCCGTCATGTCACAAACTTGTGACACTACACCCACCACACACGCTCGCTGAAATAACTGTACACTTTCAGTTCTCATGTAAACAGCGCCCTCGGGCCAGTTGTTCTCTCAAAATACTTGCAGAAGGCCTGTGTAGTAACCTACAGTGGTTTGACCCGGCCCCCGCACACGCACACACACACACTCTCTCACACACACACGCACAGAAACACATCCATAGACAAACACCTCCATGCCATAAAATGGCAGAAACAATTTCAACAGCTTGCCGCGCGGTGCGTCTCGTGTGTGTGTGTTGTGTGTGTGTGTGTGAGGAGTGGACTGCTGCTGCAGAGCGTATGCTGGGAGAGTGCTCGCCAGGTGTGAAGGGAAACAGCTCGGAGTCAAGCGGAGCGACGGCGACGCTCCATATTTAACCAGACGTCTCTCCTCTTTTGCCATGCTGCAGTTGTAGGGCGCGCACAGCCAGAGAAGTGTCAAACTCTGACGCCTACGTAACACATATGGATTACACGTGCCTAAGATGGAACATACTATGATCTATGTCCATGCTGGCTAGACCTTTTTTCAACCAGGGGCAGCTGGCTAAATGGCCTTATTTACATTTAGTCATTTAGCAGACGCTCTTATCCAGAGTGACTTACAGTAAGTACAGGGACATTCCCCCCGAGGCAAGTAGGGTGCAGTGCCTTGCCTAAGGACACAACGTCATTTGGAATGGCCGGGAATCGAACTGGCAAACTTCAGATTACTACCCCGATTCCCTAACCGCTCAGCCACCGCTCAGCCACCGCTCAGCCACCGCTCAGCCACCGCTCAGCCACCGCTCAGCACCGCTCACACCGCTCAGCCACCGCTCAGCCACCGCTCAGCCACCGCTCAGCCACCGCTCAGCCACCGCTCAGCCACCGCTCAGCCACCGCTCAGCCACCGCTCAGCCACCGCTCAGCCACCGCTCAGCCACCGCTCAGCCACCGCTCAGCCACCGCTCAGCCTTATTGGTTTTTCTATGAGCAGAGATGTCAACCACAGCGAACCTGCTACATGACCTCTCCACAGTCTCAGATTTCTTCCTCTCCACCTGTCGACGGTGGGACGCGCTGCCACTGAGCGAGAGCCGCACCAAAACGGAGGATTCAACGCGAGCTCTGAAGTGGTGTGGTCGCGAATCGCACGGATGTGTTTTTTTTGGCAGACAATTCCGAGCTCCCACTAGTCCACCGAGCCAACACGGGTGCCCGTGGATATTGCCTAATCCCTGCCAGCAAACGTTGGCTTAGCTACAGTTGTGTGGGTCTGTGGAGAGGGGCAGCGTCGTCTGACTTCTGAGTTTCGCTTGGACAGCTGTGACATTCTGAGCTGTGTTCTGGCCAGGCCTCCGGCTCTGGGTCTTCTGCCTAAACTGGTTAGCTGCAGTTGCTTTCAGCAACACAGATAATTCAATCTTTTCATCCGCCATCCTCAAAACACAGCAGACTTGAAGTTTTGTGTAAATGACAATTATCCCACACAAAGTCACGTCATGTTAGATGCAGCCGTTAACACTATTCCAGGGGAACAGCTTATCCTCTAGCCTCAGATGAAGCTTAGAGGACTTGAGGCAGCCCTGGCTTTGCTTCAATACAAAGATTTGCATCAGCACTATAACGATCACTATATCCAGTCTGACTTATGATTGGTGCGGTTGAGTCTCGGCAAACAGGTCAGACTTCCACTCACTCGTGTTACCAGAAGGCTTCGAAAAAACTCCTTTTGGCAGAGGTAAACATGGCTGCCAAACGATGCTCTCTGAGTGGAAACCATGGATGGGTGTGCCAGAGCAATGCCCTCCTCCTCCTCTTTACCCCAGCAAGGCCTCCTCCAACCGTCTGTCACCGCACCCCCACACTCTTTACTCTGCATGTGTTTAAAAGAGCACCACTGGCAGATGGCGACCAAGGCTGATTGGAGTGAATCTTGCTCCTGGACATGGATGCGTTCTCCGGAACTCCTTCACCCTCGTGGACCGCTGCTTTCTGTGCCTAGTTTTAGTAGGCTCACATCCTGCAGCCAGCCTTCCCAACGCCTTCCCAATGCCTGTCCCCAACACCACCACCCACCCCCCTCTCTCCGTCTCTGGCAGAGCAGACTCTGAGTTTCTTTGCTAGCCTCGGGACTGCTTATCTCCATCTCCATCTCCATCTCTCTCTCTCTCTCTCTCTCTCTCTCCCCATCTCTCTCCCTCTCTTCCTAACTCCCTCTCTCTGTGGGTGTCTGCTGCTGGTGTAAGTGTAGCTGGAACATGGACGTGGGCCAGGTATCTGCATGATTCCTCAGGTGCAACACAGAGTACACGAGGGAGCGTCTGAAACAAAGGGTGTGAGTGTGTGCACGGGTATGTGTTTGTTTGTGTATTTCCTCTCAATATATGTGCATTTGTGTGGGTGTAGGCCTAGGTGGAAGTATAGGCAGAAGTTGGTGGACTGGAGCTAACAAGCTCCCTGATGTACAGTACATGCAAACACCAACATCCACACACACACACTCCCACACACACATCCCACACACACCCGCACAAGTAGCTTAGGGTAAGGGGAATTAGGACTAGCTGTGCTCTACCTCTCATTCACACCGGCTTAACTCCACTGTCCCAGGGGTGACGAGACGAGGGAATACAGAACAGAGACTGCAATTACCTGTATTTCACTCCATTGGTCAAGGGAGGGATTGAGCTAAATTGAATAAGTCACACACGCACACACCAGTAAAATCCCTGCTGGCTGGTATGTCACATCTCTCTCCCACTCTCTCTCCTCGGGGAGAGCGAGCACCGCATTCCAGGGAGACAAACTCCAGAAGGCGGAGGGGAGAGGAGCGATCGACTCATTCACACCTCTATATGACTGTTAAATCGTCTGAGCCGCCAGCCCGATTCAGGCTTAACGCCTCGTCGGCCCCCACGACGCCCGACGATAATTTGACTTTTATTGAATGTGGGCTCCAGTGGGTTCAAGGTGCTTGGAGGTCGGACTTTACTGGGCGAAGGCAAGATCAAATGAGAGAGGGATGGGTGGATGGATGGAAGGGATGGAGGGAGAGCACTAGGCCCTGTGTCTCCAGTTTGCCTGGGTGTTCGGGGGGGGGAGGAGGGAAGGGGAACGCGGGGAGCATCGTGGGGGTGGGACAGGAGTCAATTTGGGGGTGCAACCAAACATGGTTAACAGCAGAGTTTTAATGAGATTGGATTCAGCTAGCTTCCGCGAGTCTGGATATGACGTTTTATTGCTTTCTGTGCCAATATCTCTCCCTGGGATGGTGTAGCACCGATGCAGTACAAGTGAATATCATGTTTCTTCTCCATTTTGATACATTGGTCTCTTGTTCCTTCATTTTTCTTAAAGGTGAGACTCCCTCCCCTTCCCTCCCCTGATAGTAAGAACGTATGTGTGTGTGTGTGTGTGTGTGTTTGTGTTAGATAAACAGAGATAGTGGGTGCATAGCTTAGCTGCTCGCAGAGTGAATAGCCTTAAAGCAATCTCTCCAAAATGCCACATGATTTTCTACGGCGGTGGTGGAGAAGGGGGGGGGGACACACACACGCATGTAATGCACATCCACCCTTCTCTCTCTGTCTCTGACAGTTTTTTTCCCTCCCCTCTATCCAAAGCCCCCCCCTTCTCCTCCCCGCCACTTTCTCCTGGCTGCAGGGAGAGAAGCTCCAACTGTACGAAGAGTGTCATAGGATAGCCATCTTTGTTCGGCGCCGTGGCCATGTTCCCGAGAAGGCCAGTCGGCCATAATCTCCTCACCCTCCACCTGTTCGTCATCTCCCACCCCCTCCTCTCCCTCCTCTCCCTCCACACCCTCCACACCCGCACCATCCATATCAGATGCGGCAGAGCTCGGTGCAGATGGCCATCTGGGACGCGTAGACACACGCACGCTACCAGCAGTCTCGCTGTCTGTCTCCAGTCTCCCTCTCACTGCCCCCCCCCATCCCCCTCTCTCCTTCTCTGTAGTCTCTCTGTCTCTTCCTTAATCTCTGTCTCTCATCTATCGCTTCTTTCTCTCACACATTTTTCTTTCCCCGTGACATGATGATATCCAAAGAACTTACTGGAATGGAGATTTATTCCAGTTTTGATGAATTCTCTGTGTGTGTGTCTTTCTATCTCTCGTTCTCTCTCTCAACCACCCTCTCTCTGTCTCTCTCACACACCTTCACACTCAGTCAGCAGTGCTAATGATGATCCACACTGTCTCTGGCAGAGAGAGAGAGAGAGAGAAAGAGATCTTTAGTAATGTCAATGACACATCATTGTTTACTCAGCACTACTTCCTGGTCCTGGTTAGGTCATCACTGTGGTCTGTGACTCACAGTTACCTCTCTTCAGTTCTGCAGTCAGTCTTATAGTCTCATAGATGTGTAAAAGATCTCTTCAGATATCCATCGATCTCTTCTGACAGGGATTTCATTTGCTCGTGGAGAGAAAAGAACCAAATGATGGTCAAATTGAAATACATTTACAAAAAGAGATTGTTGCAGTATATCCTGAGTCTTGGAATAAATAGTTAACACTATATATTTTGTATTCTGTATATAGAGGTATTCTCAGTATGTATCGAGAGTGTCGCGGTATTCTCAGTGTTAGCACGTATACTGCAGTATAAGAGTACTGAAGTGTAGCAAGTACTCACTGTACATTCAGTGTATTTCAGATGATGGAGATGTTGACGGGGCGTGAATAGAAGGAATAAGTCATGTACAGTGGTGTGTTCCAGCTAAGTCAGCGTTAGATCGCACAGGCAGGCTGGCCAACATCAACATGAGGTCTGTGGATTCTGCCATGCCAGCAGAGTGGAAACGGGAGATGTCCGTCATGGTTTCTCGGCTGGTTGTCAGGTCGTCGTGGTCACATGCCCTCTCAGAACTCCGAGCTCCGTGGCGTAGGTTTTGCATTCCGACAGAGAGAACCCTACTGTTACAATCTCTCATTTCATTGTGGTTTAGACAGAGAGTTTAGCCTGACTGGTGTAGTGGAGTTCGAGGTAGGCAGTCCAGTCGTGCTCCGGTATGTTGTCTGGTGTTGTGACTATGCACACCAATCATACCCCTACTTTATTTTGTAATATCATACCTGTGGTTGTATTCCTCTCATAGTCAGGCCCATGATGTAGACAGGGAGTACAGGCATGGTTCCCCTTAGTTTACTGGGTCTGCTTTATCCGCCCACTCAGCCCAGACAGGGTTTTCAGACATAAAAGGTTCACACAGGGCAGTCTTGATGATGAGAGTCTCAGTGCTGCTTGTTTTGTCTGCTGAGTGAGACGCATGCTGTCTGGACGGCTTGGCGACACCCTCCAGGAGAGAGCGAGAGAGAACGCTCGCCGAAGATGAGAGAGTACATTCACGGAGAGCTCGGACACCATTCCGGCACCACGCACAATAGTGCTTTCTGTATACTTTTTCCTTCCAATTGTGGCTCAAATTCAATGCGCACACACAAGCCATACACATCATTCCTCTATATCAGCTAGACAAGAAACTACCCAAGAAGCTGCTATTCGGACCAGATAAGATGTTTATCCCATTTTGTTTATCACACAATGTTCAGAGGCGGACGGGGTAAGGACGAATTTGGAACGGCCTCGGGTTTATTTCCTGAGCTAGGTGTGAAGGACTAAGGGACAGTGTCTGACGTGGAGACCAAACACCAGTGCACTTTAGACGATACGATTAGCCGTTGCTGCTTTCTCTAATTCTTGCGAACGGATGTCATCCATTGTCGCTGGTCCTCTTCCAGGCGACGGCGAGAGTGTGCCGGGAGAACGGCACAGCATCACTCACAGCGGGGCGCCAATCAATGTTAGCTTCCCGTAAGAGCGTAATCAATGGCTTTTTAATTGTATCTCAATTGGACTCCTCGCTTCGACGTGCGTCATTTTACCTTATCCAGCGCTGTGTGCAACCACACAGGCGTGCGTGAGCACGCACGCACACACACACACACAGTGCTACGACGCACACTCACGCCATAAATGGATGGTCTTAAGTGGTTCTGTGTGTGTGTTGTGTTTGTGTACTGTGCCTACCCGTGTCTGACACTGCAGTTGACTAATTGGAAGGTCCATTTCTTTTTAATAAGTGTAGGAGAGGAGGGCCAAGACGGAAAGCCTAATCTCATTCATCTCACTCATTTCATCCTAATCTGAGCGTGACCTGGAGACACTCGTGCGTGTGTGTGTGGGTGTATGTGTGTGTGTGTGTGTGTGTGTGCTGACGTGCAGACACTGCACTCGCGCCTCTCAGGAGAGAGGGAGGAAGGAAAGAGGGAACGGTGTGAAAAGAGAGAAAAGGAGAAAATGGACAAGAGGAGGGAGAAGTATTAATGAACGAAATAAAGAAGGATCGGGGGGGAAGGCCTTCGGAGGACGGGAGGGGAGGGCTGGAACAGACTCAGTTGATCGAGAGGAGAGGAGGAGAAGGTGATTTGTGTGTGTTTGTGTGTGTGTTTGTGTGTGTTTCGTAGAGTAGATGAATTAAAGATGATGCTCTTCAGCAGCAGTGCTTACCAAGGATCAGTCCCCGCTGCTAATGCAATGTTAATGAATGCAAACGACGTGCCATCACTTTCCCTGACCAACAGAGGTGAGGGGGAGGAGGGAGGAGGGAGGAGGAGCTGGAAGCCTGGGTCTGGGGGGAGGGAGATAGAACATGGAATAGAGAGAGAAGCTGAATGACACCTCCCAGGGGATTTGTGTGTGTCTGTGTGTGTTTTTGTATGTGTGTGTTCAGGACAACAGTATACATCCAGGGTCTGTTGTAAAGTAGCTGATTGGCTGAGGGGCTATGATGAGATGCATGGTTATCTGTCACCAAGCACTGTCTGTGGCCGTGTAGCTGTCTCTGTGTGTGAATGTCTGTGTGTGTGTGAATGTCTGTGTGTGTGTGTGTGTCTGAGTATGCGTGTTGTCGCTGGTTAGGCCGGATGCTATTAGTTTTCTGTGGCCCCAAGAAGTCTATTGAAAAGAAGAGAGAGAGAGAAAGAGCCAGGCTTTTTTCTCAAACAAAACAAGTATGAATCTTGCCGTTTGTTTTCTGCAAGTGCCACTGCCACTGCAAAGACTGAATATAAATACTTCCGGAGGTCAAGGATCGACAAGTTTTGACTTCCGCATAGTAAAGCTTTTTTTCTGTTCATCCCCAGCGGACCAACCATGACCTGTTCCTGGGTTGTTTTCCACCAGTGTGTTATGTCTGTCTCTGCTTCTATCTCAACAGAAACACACTTTGATGGTTCTCTCTGTCTCCATACATCCATTTCCCTCGCTCACCACAGTGTCGTACAGGTCACAGAAGAAATCGTTACATTCCAACGTGAGAACAGACAGGGCCAAAAAATGACTGGTTCCCAGTGTAACGTGTGTGTGTGTGTGTGTGCATGTGGGTATGTGTGTGAGGGGCTATTGGATTATCTGATTTCAGTGGAAGGAAAATGGTCAATAAACACATGTGTTATAGTCGTTTTATCACAAATAAGAGAATCAATTGGGATGGTTTTCACTAAAGTCTAAAAAGGAATGTTTTCTGCAGTATTTTTCAGTGTTGTTACTGGGTACTGTTATCTGTAGTTGTTAATAGTAGTTAATGTACCTTTATAACTGCAAGTCTTTTATCTTCATGTCCAAAATCAACAGTCTGTGGACAACTCCCTAGCATGCAGAGCTCTTCATAATCTTTGGAACTGGTAAAGTAAGGTGTGTGTGTTGTGTGTGTGGTGAGTGAGGCGATGGGTCATCCGTAGAGAGTCCTACAAGGCTATTGACCGACGGAGAGTCCGGGAGCTGCTGGAGAGACGCTCCTCCACATGTTCCATCGAGCCTGGAGCTCACTCCAGACACAGAGGGAGAGGAAGACACTGTCTCCCCTCCCTGCTTCACTTGGCAATTAAACAGAGCCCGCGAAGAACAGGCTGAACGATCCCATCCTGTTGACTTTCCTTCCTTTGTGTATCCGAGATTCGGAGATTCTCTCTCTCTCTCTCTCTCTCTCTCTCTCTCTCTCTCTCTCTCTCTCTCTCTCTCTCTCTATGACATGTATTCTTGCGTGTCAGTCAGATGGATCTTGACAGGATGCTGACGTGTAATTGCGTGAAGAGGGCCCCCGTATTGATCTGGCAGCCACCCCTCCACTCTCCTCCTCCGTCTCCCCTCTCTCTCCTCCTCCATCTCTCTCTCCCCCTCACTCTTTCGCTCCCCTTTATATATATATATGTATTCCCC
The DNA here is from genome assembly GCA_903064625.1 of Mallotus villosus. NCBI lineage: Eukaryota > Metazoa > Chordata > Actinopteri > Osmeriformes > Salangidae > Mallotus > Mallotus villosus. The sequence continues at coordinate 111,048 of CAEFZP010002194.1, forward strand.
CCCCTTTCTTCATCTCTCTGCTGTTTATTTCCTCTCTCCTCCTCTCCTCTCCTTCTCCTGTCCTTCTTCCTCTCTATCTCTTTTCCCTCCGTCTACACCCCCCACCCCAGAAATTGCCCACCATGACATATCGATCCACTGCGACCCACAGACTTGCTCGTGGAGTTCTTTTGGTGCTGTAAAATGGTGCGGACTTGGAAGTGGACAGGGACCGATGACATGCCATCGTTTGCAGCTGGCTCCGGTGGCCGCTCCATTCTGTTGTCCCCGTAGATTAATGTGGCGGCCAACCGTGCACCATGAAGTTTCATCATTCCTCATTGCAGCAGACTGTCTACATACCTGGGGGGCTGGGGATCTGGGGAGCTGGGGGGCTGGGGGGGCGGACCACTCTCTCTCACCAGCCTCCAAGCACCATTAGTGGAGGGATGGAACGACGGCGCGATGGAGAAAAGGAGGGCCGTGCTGTGGTGAACGGGCGGGCGGAGAGGGGCGGCGAGACCGTCCCGTAGGGACAGGGTGGATGGAAGGGCCAGGAGGGGCTCGCCTTTCCTGTTTCTCCGGGAGGATTCTGGGTAGTGAATGGAGACAGAGGAGGCGTGTCCTGACCTAATTGCTGTCTGAACTGAGGGAGCTGGCCGGAAGAAAAGGACTAATTGTTTTTTATGGGTCATTTATGGGTTTCAAGGACTGGGTTTACTGTGGCGTGAAAGCACTGTGACCAGAGAGAGAGCGAGGGATGAGTGAGGAGGGGTGGGAAGGCCAAGATCATCATTATGCCCATGGTGGCCACATTAGGTGAAAGGAGAAATGGGATGAAAGCAAATTCATTCCACAAATCAAATTATCCGTCCTCAAGTGAACAGCGGTTTCATGTGAGGACGGCGAGTCCCTTCCTCCTCAGAGAAACGGAGAAAGGAGGGAGAGAGAGGTAAAGAGCGAGAGACAGAGAGAAACATAGGAGGGAGAGAGAGAGAGAGAGGGAGAGAGAGAGGGGAGTGTGATAAACTGGGATCAGTCTAAGCTGAGGGGACGTTCTGGATCAGTCCATTGATTTGGGTCTTCAGGTGTCGCAGCCTCGCCCCATCATGAGCAGACAGCAGACGAGCGCGTCAGCCACACGCCCCACCCACCCACACACACACACACACACCCATGGCCCCACACCCCGCCCCCCACCCTTCTGCTCACTGGCCAGCCCCTCTTCTCATCTGCCCACCTGCTGAGGGAGGGTTAGCATCAGGTTTGTCCCCCCTCCCCCCTCTACCCCAGGGAGGGAGAAGGGGAAATGGTCTCCTGACGGTAGCGTGATTTGACTAAAGCCTTCTGTGATTTCCCCCGAGGAGCCACTTGCCACTGTGGCTGCCTGCCTCTCACAGCTGGTCACGCTCCCATCTCCCCAGACGGAAGGGCAGACAGGCAGGCACATCGCTACTGAGGCAGACACACACGGAAATGCTGACAGAAATGCAGGTAGGGAGGTAGGTTAGGCTGGGAGACAGGCAGGGGTGATGACAGGCAGGGAGACAGACAGACAGACAGACAGACAGACAGACAGACAGGCAGGCAGGCAGGCCACCTGTAAGGAGCCTGAAGGACATAAATGGACACCGGCGGGGTAGCTAGCCAGGCGGGAGCCAGAAAGAGAGAAAGAAAGAAAGGCAGACAGGCAGGTGAAGGCAGATCTAAAGGAAATTGGAATAGGCTGATGGAAGCCCAGTGTGAATAAGGCTGTCAGTGCAAAAGAACATGGGGGGATTGATGTGTGTGTGTTTGTGTCTTTGTGTGCGTGTGTGTGTGTCAGGGAGCGTGAGAGAGAGAGAGAGCGTGCACGTGCGTGCGCCGCGGTAATTGACTTTGTGCTCTCGCGCAGGGGGAGGGAGGGGGAAGGGAGGGAGGGGGGGAGAGAGAGGGGAGAGGGGGAGGGAGGGGGGAGGGAGCCCCTCCTCTCCTCCGCCGTCATGTCGTCGTCAGTTCTCCTCAGTCTTTCCAATCCAGCAGGCCACCGCCAGATAAGGCACCGTTAGAAAATGAGTCAAACACATTTTTTAATCTCGTTAACTTTATACAGACCCCTTTGGGGTAATGAATGCACGGGATAATCAAAGCATGCCCGGCAACGCATCCATGAATATGACACACACACACACACACACACGGACATACTACCCTGCATGCCTTGAATTTGTCGTTCTCACACCTCCCATCCTGACAAACATCCATGGCTCTCTCACCCCTGCAAGCCCCCGTGAACCCCGACAAAGCGATTCCCTCCACAACTGCTCTGGCACTGCCGCCTTGAAATATCCCCTACTTGACTTGGCAAGATGGAGGGCTGAGGAGAGGGAGAGGGTATAAAGCGTATGTTATTGGGGAGAATTATAGGTCATAATGTGTATCTATCATGTCCTCGCCGAAGAGGCCATCTTGTCACTGGGCCTCATCAATCAGTGGGGCGCTCCGGGGGGAAAAGACAGAGAGAGAGAGAAGGAGAAGAAGGAGGGATGCAAAGAGAGACAGTGAGGGAGATAGAGAGGGAGAAGGGGAGCGATAATAGAAAGAGATACGGAGAGGGAGAACGAGAGCGATAATAGAAAGATACACAGAGAGGGGGCGAGGCTGAGTGAGAAAAACTGGGAGAGAGGAGTGGAGAAAGGATTTAGAGAGAGAGAGAGAGAGAGAGGAGGAGAGGGGAGAGAGAGAGAGGGAGAGAGAAGTGAGCAAGAGAAGGAGAGGACGCTCAAACACAGTCGATCTGGGACGGCACTTTTTCCACCTGCTGGAACAGTGTCAGCGTCTCCCTGTGTGCCTGTGACACGGAAAGGAATCAAAGCAAGTCTGACAAATTCATTGATAGCTCCTTGTCCCTGTGGTGCACCAGGAAGGGTTTGAGAAGGGGAGAGTAAAGCATGGAGCGAGAGAGAGAGAGAGAGAGAGAGAGAGAGCGAGAGAGAGCGAGAGCGCGAGAGAGAGAGCGACGAGAGAGAGAGCGAGAGAGAGAGAGAGCGAGAGGCCATATTGTCCTTGTCAGAGTGCTAACGATGATGACCAGTAAGCCAACAAAGAGAAGAGTGAGGAGAATTCTCCTCTCATGTCTTATATCTAACTCGGGGAGCTGTGGAACTGAAAGTGACTGTCGTGAAATCTCTTCTCAGGGTGTGGTGTCACTAAAGGTACTCTAGAGTGTGTCGCGTTGTGAGTGTGTCTGGCTGTACCAGAGCACGGTCTGGGTGTCAGTGCCAGGGGAGGAGTGTCAGTCCTTTGTGTGAAGAGCACTCAGGGATTCTTACTTGGTAAACAACGTCACACAACTCTCTCGGCACAGACGACACACACACTTGTATGCCAGAAACACACACACACACACACACATTTTGTTCATTCTTCGCTCCAATAAGAAAGGAACTGGAGGGAGAAGTGGCGGACCAGGTCACGGTCGTGTCAAGTGCTCTTTCTCCCAACACTGGGCATCGCAGTGCACTGATCTCCACTCGAGTGCCGTGCTAATCTGCCATCAACGAGGAACTCCAAACGGCAATCAGAATGTGCAAGGAAAGAAGCTGAGACTAACCATTTTTTTCTCTCTCTCTCTCTCTCTCTTTTCTCCTTACCCCCCCCCCTTATTCTCTCTTTCTCCCTCCTTTTCTCCTTGTCGGCTCTCCTACCTCCCTCTTCTTTTTCACTCTCTCGGTCGTTTCGCCTCTCTGTCTCTCTCTCCCTCGCTCTTCTCTGCGTGTTCTGCAGAGACGGTGATGGACACGAGGACAGCCACGGCGGAGCTCGGTTGGACAGCCTATCCTGCGTCTGGGGTGAGTAGGAACGAGGAACACGGGGGAACAATAGCAACGTTCGTACAGGGCTGGGTGTTTTTGATCATAACAGCACCAGGATATATACAGCAGAACGTTAGACCTACATTTAAACAGGAAATGGTGTGAGAGGGAAAAGGAAATGGTCTATTTTTGCTTGCTCACGTGGAATGGTCTTTGATTGGGTGACATGAAATCTTTTTTTCGACTTATTTGCTATATTTTCACAGACGACTTATTTTTCTCCGACTTTCTTTTAATACGTTGAAGACACCAAAGACACTTCTGAAGTGATCTGGGGTTTGATGTGACTTTCCCCGCTAGTAAAATGTGATTATTTATTCAAAGTCTCATCTCCCTTCCAGACGGATGGCCCATGCTAAGAGTACGGACAGTGTTTTTGCTGCAGCATATCATCCTCAGTTTGATGCTCTTACTTTGGGATGAGTCACAGAATGACTTCAGAATCTTGGCTCTCCAAATGGAACCTTGACACCCAGGACCTGTGTGTGAATGTGTGTTTGTCAGTGCTGTGTACTGCACTGTTTAAGTTGACCGTGGCTAACACTGTTTGGCTAACCCCAGCCCCTAACCCCTAGCCCCTGACCGCAACCATAGCTAACACTGTTTGGTGGTGGGTGCTGTACTTCCCCATGGCCTAACCCCCAGCCCCTAACCCCCAGCCCCTAACCCCCAGCCTCTAACCCCCAGCCCCTAACCCCCAGCCCCTAACCCCCAGCCTCTAACCCCCAGCCCCTAACCCCAGCTCCCAGACCTCATCCCTTACCCTCCAGCCCCTAACCCCCAGCCCCTAACCCCCCAGCCTCTAACCCCCAGCCCCTAACCCCAGCTCCCAGACCTCATCCCTTACCCTCCAGCCCCTAACCCCCAGCCCCTAACCCCCAGCCCCTAACCCCCAGCCCCTAACCCCTAGCCCCTAACCCCCAGCCCCTAACCCCCCAGCCCCTAACCCCCCAGCCTCTACCCCCAGCCCCTAACCCCCAGCCCCTAACCCCAGCTCCCAGACCTCATCCCTTACCCTCCAGCCCCCTGCGCCCAACCCGCACCGTAACCATAACACACATAACATAATCCCCAGCCTTCACCTCTGAACCCTGAGCCCATATAGCCTCTGACCTAGCAGACTGCTAATGACTAGGAAACCGCTCTGACATCATAGTCAAGGAGTGTCCGTGCGCTTTCAGACCCATCTTACAGTGTGTGACAGTTCAGTCTCTCCAGCTATTAACTGCCAACACTGAGACGTGTCAGCCTCCCCCCTCGCGCTACACGACGACTCTCTCGTCTGTGAGTGTCTCTGTCCGTCAGCGGCCTAGCGACAGATAAGAACTAGCGACGGATGAACTAGCGTGAATGTTGGACTGTCTGTCCGCAGGCGGTTTTTCTTCCGCTAGCGAGCGTCGACTCATGTCGATGTGGATGTGTCTCTGTGTTTGTGGCTGAGCTGGGTTCAGCACGGGTCTCCACACAGCTGAGGTAGCAAGGAGGAACGTGTCTGAGAGGTTGGATGTAGGTCGCTTCAGAACCTAGATGCTCTCCCTGGTGAGGTACTCTACATGCTCTACTACACTCCTTCTCTCTCTCTCTCTCGCTCTCTCTCTCTCTCTCTCTCTCTTCTTATTTCTTCTTCTGAGCTTGTGCGTAGGACACAAGGTCGCGTAGTGGAATTGTCGCTCAAGCTTACCTTCTCAGCCCAATTATTTACTGTTTCCAACAACAACCTTCCTTCCTTCCCTCCTTCCTGATTGCTTCCTTTCTTCCTTGCTTCCTTCCTTCCATCTATCCATCTTCCATTCTCTTCTCTACTATTTTCCTCTCCTCTCTCGCTTAAGGAGAGCTGTGGGTTTCAACTCACAGAACAGTGATTCTGCTGTAAAGGGCTGTGTTTTAGCAGGGCCAGCTTGTTGTAAGCGTTATAACAGGAATTCTGCTGCAGGGAGGACACTATTACTCACTGGTAGAACTTACCGGAGCACTCAGTCTCGTTTGACCTCCATGTTTGTGTTGTTTAGATCTGCTTAAGGCAATAAGGAGGAGATATGTGCACAAACACACACACAGACGTGCACACACACACAACCTTGGTTGGCCCTCGCATGTTGTCACTTTCTGTCTCTCTCTCTTTCTCAAACACACACACATACACACACACACTAACTCTCTTAAGGTGGTTGAGAGGAAATGTTCTGGCAGGCTGAGTGGATGGCAGAGGTCTCTGCGTTCCAATCAGTTCTACCAGAAATCCCCTGAGCCTAAACACAAAGCGTTGAGTATCAACGAACAATATCACAGACACACAGTCATCAGACTCCAAAAAACGACACGTAAAGATGAGGTCATGACACAAGTGGGGTGAGTGATGTCATGTCCCCGTGTGGGAGGAGCAGGTGTCCAGTGTGACAGTGGGGATGTGCTGCAGAGGGACGGAGTTCCTGGCACACCCACTCGTTTGATGACGTGCTGTGAACAGCGCTGTAAATAGCAGACGTGGCGTTAACACACTGACCCATTCTGACAGGATAGGAGACACACACACACACACACAAAGGCACATACATGTGCACACAAATACATCATGATCTTGCATGCTGTCTACGTTTGCCTACTCAATAAGTCTCTTAAAAAATACCAATATATTGGAGAGAGAGAGTGAGAGGTCTCAGTTGTGTACAATGTGTGTGTTTGTGTGAGCATGAGCTATGTAAAGGGTACTTCAAAAACGAGTTTCCAAACGACAAACACTGCTCCCTCGCTCGCTCACTCACTCATCCTCTCTGTCTCTTTCTTTCATTCTTTCAAAAACACACACACACATTAATTAAATATGCTGTCCAGATGAGACTTGTGGCCCCTCAACCTTCCCTATACGACCATTTGGTGTGTGTGTGGTGTTTGTGTGCCGTGTGTGTGTGGTGTGTTTGTCTGTGTGTGTAAGAGGGAGGCGTATTTGCCCTTTCAAGTTCAGAAAGAGTCAGAGCGTTTGCATCAAACGGTGATAGGGGGTGAGAACAGACAACCTCAAGAGGAGTGAAGCAGTACGGGGAACAGCACAGTGAGGAACGCATGACGCCATGACGGGATAGAGGACAGGAAGAGACTGAAAGAGAGGAGAGGGGGCGGCTAGATCTACGAAAAAAAAACGTGAAAGGCCAGAGGGAAGGGGGGTGGGGAGGGGCTTGTTGGAGACAGAGGAGTGTGGAACGAGGGGGAGGAAAACGAAAGGGGAGCAGAAGAGGGGGAGGTGGGGGGAGGGTGGGAGGGGGGTCGGAGAGATGAAGGATTAGGGGAAACCAGAATGAGAGAGGAGAAGGGATCGATTGTGTGTGAAGGAAGGGAGCGAGAAAGAGAAAATAAAAAATGTGTGGGGGGGAGGGAGAGGGAGAGGGAGAGGGAGAGGGAGAGGGACGAGGGAGAGGGAGAGGGAGAGGGAGAGGGAGAGGGTGAGAGGGAGAGGCGATCGTCAGTGCGCGAGAGGGAGAGGGCGCGAGAGGGAGCGTGCGAGGTAGCGGGAGAGGGAGAGGGAGAGGGAGAGGGAGCGTCGATGAGCGGGAGAGCGAGGGAGAGGGAGCGCGAGCAGAGGGAGAGGGAGACTGGGTCAACTCATGTGACTCTTCTGGGTTAAAAAACTTGGAGAGCTTAAGACTTGTAGACCTGGTGTGCGTGTGCGGGGAGGGGGGGGAGGTGGTCTAGGTGGGGGAGACAGGGAAATGGTTGAATAGCAGACATTTTGGGAGTTGTTGAAAAGCGGGTGAGCCAATTGATCTGTAAGCTAGTGTTTGGTTTGTGTGTATGTGTGTCTTTTATTCATGTGTGTGTAACAATTGAGGGGTGAGTTGATGGGTGTTTTTAAACCACCCTGGCCATCTGTTGACCAGACACACACACTTTTATTATTCATAAAGCCAGACCGGGCCTCAACTGTCAGCAACGCTTGAGAGGGCTACAAGTACACAGGTGGAGAGATGGAAGATGGAGAGAGGAATAGAGAGAGAGAGAGAGAGAGAGAGACCAACTTTGACCCTATGTACTGGAGTGCTGAAATGGAATGAGGGTAGAGAAATGACAGTGAGCCATGCTGGCTGCGCATCAGTGGCCTGCTGATAAGAGTCCTTTTATCACACACGCACACACACACACACACACACACACACACACACACAGGTGGACACACACACACCCTGGAGAGGACTGTGATGAAGAGCTCTTTCATGTTTCCTAGTTACTGCGTGTGACGGGGGTAGTGTGTGTTCAGTCTGTGCCTGTGTGCTTTGAGCAGACATCATCATTCCTACCCAGTACACATGACAGGTCAGAGTCATGCGGACTAGGAGAGAGCAGCATGTGTGTGTGTGTGTGTGTGTGTTGTGGGAATCTGCGAGTGTGTGTAAGTGTGAACCGGTGTGTGTGTGTGCATTTGTGTGTATATATCTGTGTGGGTGTGTTTTTTCTTTTACTTGCCTGATGTCTTTTACCCTGTTCTGTATATTAGCAGGGTGATAGAGCTAGCAGTAAAAACCTTATACCCCAACTGGTCTTGTCACTGCTTAACCATAGGATGTTTCATCTGTTCCTGTCCTTTCTGTGTTCTCTCTCTCCTGCCTGCGCGTATCCAGCCTCGGCCCCCCCTCTCCTCTATTACCTCGCACTTTTCAGTCGTCCTCTTTCAAAGCCGGGATTCTTCCTGACTCTCATTTCCGTCCGTCTTTTTACCTGCCTGTTCCTCCCTCTCGCCCTCTCTATGTTTCTCCTTCCCTTTCTTCAATTGTTCTCGACATGTATATCTCTCTCTCTCGCTCTCGCTCGATCTCTCACCCTCTATCGCTCGCTATCTCTATCTCTCTCTCTCTCCTCTCTCTCTCTCCTCTCTCTCTCTCTCTCTCGTTGTGTGGATGTGGGCCTGTCAGGCTTGTCAGGTATTGTGGTGATGTGGTATTCAGTCAGGTCTCACATCCTAACACACGGGCACAATGCATAGAGACGGACACACGGACACACACGCACCATGCACACTCACACACACACACACACACACACACACACACACTACGGACGCTCGCCGCGGCGAAGAGGAGTGCTAATAGGCTGCCACTCCGCTCTCCCGCTGCCAGGCTCCTTTGTGTGTGTCCGGAAACATCTCTGGACCCTGGCTATACAGTGAGCCCCAACTCTCCAAGGTTCCTCTCGCTCCATCTTCCCCTCTTCTCTTTCTCTCTTCTCTTTCTCTCTGTTCATCATCACCCCATTATCGGGACGGCACGGCGGGCAAACTAAATTGTGATTTCAGCAGGAACGTCCTGTCACACAGGCGGAAGCCTGATCCCGACACGAGTCAGGTCACACGGCTTCTAGGTCTTAGTGCTGGAGGCTGGAGACGGGGCTGCCTGTCTTCTACAGAGGCTGGGGCAAGGGCTGCCTGTTTTCTACAGAGGCTGGGGCACGGGTCAACTCCAAACACCACCACTCTCTTTTTTGTTTTGTTTTATGACAATCTTTGAGTGCTTGAGGTGTAGGGACCAAAATGACCTCTTCCCGTCCCTTGACATTCACAACTCTCGTCAATCACTGGGGGCAGGGGCGTTGGGTTGTCCTCGACCTTCAGTCCGTCCTCTATCATGAATCTGTCCTCTATCATCAGTCCCTTGCTTTTCTCTGTCTTCCTCGTCCCTGAATAGCACATCATGTCATGTCTCTTTATCTCGTTCTCTACTCTCTCTCTCATATCTCTACTCTCTCTCTATCTCTATCTCTCTCTCTCTATCTCTCTCTCTCTCTCTCTCTCTCTCTCTCTCTCTCTCTCCTTTTGTCTATCTCTGTCTCACACTGCCGCCGCTGTCGGGCAGAATGATTTGGCTAAATTCGCCCAGCTATCGCTTCTTCTTCTTCTTCTTTTCTTTCCGTTTGTTTTGCTATTCTGCTCAGGGGTAGTAATGGGCATTAAGTGTCTCTCTCTCTCCCCCAGCAGCACCTGGCTGCCGTCCTCACGCCCTCTTCAAAGGACCCGGCGTGTAATTGAAAGCGAGAGTGTAAGGAATGAAATGGAGACGGGATGGGAGCGGAGGAGATGGGGAAAGAGAGGTGAAGCGAGGGAGAGTGAAAGAAAAGAGCGAGAGAGCAAGCGGCAGAGAGAGGGGGAGTCTGGAGCTACATTATCACCAAGGGAAAAAGGCATTTTAAAGGAATATGGGAGCAAACAACGAGCCCTAATGGAAAATATTGTATCAACGCGACATATTCCCCAGTGGTGCGTAACATAAACACGCAAACACACCCTCATCCACAAGCATACGCATGCTTAATAAACTCAATAAGGTATAATCATTGGAACTCGTCTCTGCATATCACGGTTCAGCCCTAGCACACACACACACACACACACACACAAAGACATAATTTGCTTCAGTCGACAGCAGTGAACTTGAGCATGGGGGTAGGGACAGCATGTGCGCTGGATGGCTGCTGTATAGGGTTAGACACAGAGCAGGCAGAAATGTCTATTTTGGCTCAATCAAAAAAAGCTGCTGGTCTGTAATTATGGGCTGTCTGTTTTTTAAACATGTCTGCTTCCCTCTCCATCCGTCTCCCTCACCGGGGCGTAAACCCCAGCCGCGACGTCTCTGCCTCTCTATCTCTCTGCCTCTTTCTCTGCCTCTTTCTCTGCCTCTGCAACGCAGCGTAGCCCACAGCACCCTTGCTCAAACAGCACAGCTGATCACAAATGATCCTAGCAATCATCTTTTGCTACCTGGGTGTGTGTGTTTGTGTGTGTGCATGCATTTCAGGCTCTGTGTGCGTCTGTGTGTGTATGTAGGTACGTAAAGGTGTGGTACTGTATGGAATGCATGTGTTTGTTCCTATGTAACCTCATCCCAACCACGAAAGACGATGCAGAACACCGCTAATCTCCCTGATAGAGACTCTAGTAGCCGCAGGTCGACATCTAGGTGTGAGCTGGCGTCCGGGTGCGGGAGAGAACCCTCAGCAGGGAGAGAACCCTCAGCAGGGAGAGAACCCTCAGCAGGGAGAGAACCCTCAGCAGGGAGAGAACCCTCAGCAGGGGAGAGAACCCTCAGCAGGGGGAGAACCCTCAGCAGGGAGAGAACCCTCATCAGGGAGAGAACCCTCAGCAGGGAGAGAACCCTCAGCAGGGAGAGAACCCTCAGCAGGGGAGAGAACCCTCATCAGGGAGAGAACCCTCAGCAGGGGGAGAACCCTCAGCAGGGGAGAACCCTCATCAGGGAGAGAACCCTCAGCAGGGAGAGAACCCTCAGCAGGGAGAGAACCCTCAGCAGGGGAGAACCCTCAGCAGGGAGAGAACCCTCAGCAGGGGGAGAACCCTCAGCAGGGGGAGAGAACCCTCAGCAGGGGGAGAACCCTCAGCAGGGGGAGAACCCTCAGCAGGGAGAGAACCCTCAGCAGGGGAGAGAACCCTCATCAGGGAGAGAACCCTCATCAGGGAGAGAACCCCTCAGTAGGGAGAGAACCCTCAGTAGGGAGAGAACCCTTAGCAGGGAGAGAACCCTTAGCAGACCGCTGTTGCTGCGGACACGAGGAAGAGGAGGGGGGGCAGGAGGAGGGGGAGCGTCACCTGACATGAGAGAGTTCCCTTCCTACGTCAGTGTCCCTCGGTGTCATCTCCGAGTGCTTGGCCGGTGGTGAACTTTCCAGAAGAAAGCTTCACTTCCCCCTCACCGCGCCAGTCTCGATCCAGTCTTCCTCTATCCTTCCCTCTCATACGCCCGCGTGTCTGCGCCGTGCTCTGATGGACTCCAGTTCCCATGATGCCTCACACCCCACTACGGGTCAAGACGGGTGATTCTTCTAGTGGAGGAAAACAACTCGAAATGTATCTTATGAGAGAAGTAGAAAAGTGCTACCGGGCAGCAATTTGGTTTAGGAGTAAAAATACACCAAGCATTTTTAGTCTTCTTTCAGAAGGAAGGTTTTTAAAATGTAACACCATGAGTGGGCGCTGTGCGGAGGGGAGCTGGATGTGACACCTGGCCCCTCACAAGGAACCCACCCATCTGGCTGTACACTGGTTGTGTATTGGCTCTTTTGGAGTGTTAATAAAAAGCCTCTCGCCCTCGCCGCGGCGTGTCCGCTGTGGCGAGCACGCCAGCGCTCCGCCTCGCTAATGGAGGTTTTGAGTGCCGTTTAAGAGGACGTTGCCAAACACTCATCTACCATTCCACGAGCGCGTTGGCATTTTGTAAAGCTCGCTTCACGGGGGAGGGAAGGAAGGAAGGAAGATTTGCTCGGGAAAATGGATTTGTATATGTGTTGTTTGTGTAGGTGTCGGAGTGTGGGTGTGTGTGTGTGTGTGCGCGCATAAATAAAGGTTAAAGACTAATGTGATTGACTGGGTGTGTGACAAGCTTGTTGGCGTTTTAATGGACTCGCTAAGGGCGACGCATCAATTCTACAGCTACTTCCAGTTGCTTTGTTCTACTGTAGGAATATTAGACTGATGAAATCACAGAGCTCATAAGGTCACAAAGTCATATCTACTGTGGCACAGGGCAATGTAGAAGTGAGCTAGTGGTCTTTAGAAGATCCAGGCCACAGGGGGTTGATAGGGTCAGGATGCCTGGAGGGAGTGCCTCCTACCTGGGTCAGGGGGGCTGGCTGCCTCCCCTTCCTCCGGAGCCCCAGTAACACCTCCATCAAACGACTCGGTCAGAGATCATGGACGTTCCACTGGCCCTGTTCTGCTGACTCTCCACTCCTCTCTTTTTCTCTTTCCCTTCATCTCTCCCCCACTCACCCCGACTCTCTTTCTCTCTCATTATCTATGTCTCTCGCTCTCTCTCTTCATCACTCCCTGTCTCTCCAGCAGACATCCGTCCTGGTCTTCACTGTTGTTTTAGCCTCTCAGGCAAACGGCAGGAGATCAATGTGATGAATGGTCACTAAGAGGGCAGTCAGTATTAATGGCCTGAGGCCGTAGTCAAGAGAGAATGCGCTGAATATATCAGGGACTTTTTCCTCCCTTCCTCTTCTCTCTATCTCTTGTTCTTCTCTGTCTCTCTCTCTCTCTCTCTCTCCCCCTCTCTCCGTCTCTCCATCGTCATTAACGCGGCATTAGGAGGCGGTGTGAATCCATGGCTCCTCCATCTCCTCTACTGCACTCGCCAAAGGATCCTTACTAATGACACACAAACACACACGCACACAATGGCCAGACTTACTGTTGGGGACTCGGAGAGTAGCAGCGGTCACATTACCGGCAAAGCCAAAGCTATTAGAGCGAAGGGAATGGGTTTGTTTTGTTAGTCTAAAGATGGATGCTCTTCACGGAACGCGTTGATGGCTTATCAGCGCCACACCCATGACAAACAATTTACCAGAGAGAGAGAGAGAGAGAGAGAGATAGGGAGAGGACACAGAGGAGAGGGAACGCAAGGGACGGCGTGACATGCCGAGACAGAAGAGTCTCGTTAGACGGAGAAGGGGACGTGAGAGACGGAGAAGAGACGTGGAAAGAGAGAGACAGAGTGATCGAGAGATGGAGGTTGAGAGAAAGATGGAGAGAGAGAGAGACACAAATGGAGAGAAGAGAGACAGAGAGAGAGACAGAGAGAGAGACAGAGAGAGAGACAGAGAGAGAGACAGAGAGGGAGACAGAGAGGGAGACAGAGAGAGAGACGAGAGAGAGAGAGAGACAGAGAGAGAGACAGAGAGAGGACAGAGAGAGAGACAGAGAGAGAGACAGAGAGGGAGACAGAGAGAGAGACAGAGGGAATCAGCATAAGAACTCCCATCACCCAGGTCCCTCTTACTTGCTTTACCTTGAGATGGCTATGAATAAACCATGGGAGCAACATGTGACCATGCCCCCGGCCGCAACACTGGGACTAAATATACACAGAGCTTCAGACCAGTTGTTTCACAGGGCCGGGCCTTGGAATAGGAGGAAATGGATGCACAAAGCAAGGAATTCCATTATCACCAAGGTGACAGGCGATGATGTCTTGTCATGTCTTCCTGCTAGGCTGGAGGTCAGCGGAGACGCCAGGGAAAGGTTTCGGGAGGTGGAATAGATTAAAGCTGAATCCCTGGAACAAGGACAGGGGAGATGGAGTTTGAAAGTTACAAACTGCGACTTAATGAAATATGCACGACGATGATCCGTTGAATCAAACTTCTAGAATTAAACATCCCTACTGGGGATTCCATCCCTAGTACAATTGTGTATTTGGGATTTTCTTGTCTTTAGAAAGCGGTGCTCGTTTGGGCAACATTTTGTACAGCAACTTGTAGCAAACAGATGTGTGCAGATCCAGACATTAATAGGGCATAAGTATTCATTATTTGTTGTGTGGAGCTAGACTGATACTGAATGAATTAGCCTCCAGGTCTTCTCCATCAATGTAACATCGAGACTAAATCAATATTGCGCATCTAAACCATCGAACTGCACAAATGACCATTTCTTGGAAGAAAAGAGAAGCCCAGCCAGCTGATTCATGCAGACACATGCAGACACTGCAGCTCAGAAGTGCTAGGAAACAGAACGGCAACATGCACTGTGTTCTCGAGCACCTGGTGCTCAAGTCAAACAGACCGGACAAGACCTTTCGTTTTTCTGTGTTTATGTATGGTGGTGACACCATTGCACATTTTGTGTCCTCTAGGAAGAAAACAAATATAAGTGTGTTGGGTGAAGGAGTACATTTGTGGGCAGGTTCCCGCCCGTTGGTGTAGATGCCTGTTGCCTTTGGGCCCTCTCCGACTTGAAAGATGGTGGTCGTTTGGCTGGACGGGGGAAACCCCCCCCCAACTCCACCACCCCCCCAGCCTCCAGTAGAAGGGCCCTGGGGTAGTTCTTATAAAGAGACAGGTCTCAGTAATGTTGATGAATGGTCGTTACACCAGAGATAAGGAAGGGGAGGAACAGGGGGATGATGAGGACAGAGGGAGATGGAAATAGAGAGGGAGAGAGAAAAGAGGGGATAGCGAGAGAGGGAAAAGAGGATGTGGAGGAGAGAGAAGGTGTTTGTTTATCACGTCAGTGGTGTCGAGGGGACCTTTGTTCTCACTCACTCACTCTCTTTCTCTCTCTCTCTCTCTCTCTCTCTCTCTCTCTCTCTCTCTCTCTATCTTTCTCTCTCTATATATATATCTTCTATCTTTCTCTCTCTCTATATCTTTCGTTCTCTGTCACACCCTCTCTCACTTTGTCTCCTCGTAGTCTCGTCCTCCTGGTGCTTGCAAATGTTCCTCAGGCTATCTTCTCATCTCTTCTCATTCTCTTATCACACCCCAAGGCCCGTCTCCACAGATTGTTAAGTCTTACATTTGACACGTGCATACATATGTTCTAGATGTTACACTGTGTGTGTGTGTGTGATGGGTAGTGGAGGTCGCCCTCTCACCACAGCTGTTGTAAGTGAGTGGCAGGTGAAGGTTCCAGTCAGAATGACCCGTGAACAGACTCAGCTATGGTATCTGTGGTTGCTCGGGGCGATACACGTGGATGGTAGGATGTTCACTTCATGAAGTAAATCATTTACCATAGAAGCAAGGAGCAAAAAAACTAAAAAGCGGAGAAAAAGCAGAAAAACATGCTCAGCGTCGTACATTTTGCATCAGAGGGCGTGGCCCCCCCTCACTGGAGCTGTCATATTTAGCTATGGTTCTCTCCTCACTTGGGTTCTGTTCCCGGCCCGGGGGTTCTCATTACTGGGGTCCTGCTCACTGGGGTTCTGCCTTCTGGGGTTCTGCTTCCTGGGGTTCTCCTCAAGTCACAGATCTCTGCTGCTCTGCCTTTGTTAACTAGGGCTGGCATTGTGCTGTCCACGGCCACTGTCATTGAAATTCTATGGCACACCATCTTGAATTAGTTAGCTGCCACATTTCTACAGTATAATGTGCAGAGTCACTGGGTAGCCATGCTTTCGGCTTGATGGCAGCCAGTAGCGGTGCGTCAGAGGTAATTACCGGGTTTGCACTTATGCAGACTTCAGTTTGGAAAAGAGTGTGTTTCCAGAGACTGGCGTTTGGAAAGTCATATTTTTGATGGAGTACTCCTTTACAGTGTTTGTATTTCAGAAAATAAAGGGTTTTAGAGACTGAGAACACTGAGTTGCTAAATACTGTAGGCTTTGTGGCTGTGGAGCAAATCACTGTAATTTCAAGCCATTCAGAGAGTAAATTGACGTACCAAGCATCCAATAGATCTCATTATGAGTTCTTATGTAAGCCCGTATGTGCTTTTATGCCCAGAATGATGTTCTGCATGTTGTCCTCTGATCTGTATGGGTTTGCCATTGCATTTATTTTTTAAAGTACATTTAGAAAAGCTTACATGAATTATGAAATCACACCAGCTTTAGTTACTTCTGAACCCATGCTTTACCCTCAATCAACACTCCCAATTTTTTTTTAGATGTTTATGAATACTATGGTGGATTGTTACTATTCAAAAAAACCTAACTCTTTCTGTATTTCCCTTGCTCCCTCTCTCTCTCTCTCTCTCTCTCTCTCTCTCTCTCTCTCTCCCCGCCCTCAGTGGGAGGAGGTGAGCGGCTACGACGAGAACCTCAACACCATCCGCACCTACCAGGTGTGCAACGTGTTTGAGTCCAGCCAGAACAACTGGCTCCTCACCACGTTCATCGACCGCCGCGGCGCCCAGCGCATCTACGTGGAGATGCGCTTCACCGTCCGGGACTGCAGCTCCATCCCCAACGTCCCCGGCTCCTGCAAGGAGACCTTCAACCTCTACTACTACGAGTCGGACGCCGTCATCGCCACCAAGGGCACCGCCTTCTGGATGGAGGCGCCCTACCTCAAGGTGGACACCATCGCGGCCGACGAGAGCTTCTCCCAGGTGGACTTCGGGGGCCGTCTGATGAAGGTCAACACGGAGGTGCGCAGCTTCGGCCCGCTGTCCAAGAACGGCTTCTACCTGGCCTTCCAGGACTACGGCGCCTGCATGTCGCTGCTGTCGGTCCGCGTCTTCTACAAGAAGTGCCCCAGCGTGGTCCAGAACTTCGCCATCTTCCCCGAGACCATGACGGGGGCGGAGAGCACGTCGCTGGTCATCGCCAGGGGGACGTGCATCCCCAACTCGGAGGAGGTGGACGTGCCCATCAAGCTGTACTGCAACGGCGACGGCGAGTGGATGGTTCCCATCGGAAGCTGTACCTGCAAGGCGGGCTTCGAGCCCGACAACGGGAACGTCTGCCGAGGTAACTGCGTTTTTCCAAGCGGGCTGAATCTCCTTTCCCCTTTCGATGAGTCGCGAGGCGTTCTTTTTAAACTCAGCTTTGCGAAATAGATTTGCTCTGGCTTTTGCGAGCCTTGGCCTGGGATTTTGTCGTTTTTATATTGCTTTGTACGTCCTCTCTTAGTCTCAGTGCGATTGAGGATTCACACTAGACGGAATCCTGTCGTCACGGAGGGTTGCTTATGTCTGGGTGTGTCTTGAACATGCACGTGAATGTAACTTCATCTTTTTATCATCACAGTGCAAAGTCAATTCAGCTCTGCCAGAGAGAGTTGGCTGAGGGTGTATTGATTGTATTTCATGTATTTTGCTGAGCGATGTGTGCTGTGGTTTATACCTTTGATCACACACATACACACGCACATTAAAACGCCGGTCTAATACTCCACACCAGTGTAATAGAGGCCCACTTTTATTGATTTATAATCTGCAGGGACTTCCAGCCTTGTCTACAGACTGCATTACAGATGGCTTCTCTGGTATGATGTTTAATTGAGATGTATGTGTGTGGGTGTGCGTGTGTGTGTGTGTGTGCATTTGTTTTTATGTTTGGTGTGAGTGGGTGGGAGGGTGGAAATTAGCCTAGCTTAAAGTGACAGGGAATTACACACACACACACACACACACATAAGAGCACACACGCGCGCACACACACACACCCACACAGACACCCCTACCATGAAAGTGGAACTTGCCCAAGGTGTCTGATCGTGTCGGTCATATTGGTTTGGTTCCCTCTGTAGGTGAAGGGTAGAATGTGTGCGGGAGAGATAGGATTGATTGACGCCCCTTTCGCGCTAATCAATAATCAGATATGAGAGCTACCCCATATCTTCTATGTGCGTGGGTGCATGTGCGAGTGTGTGTCTGTGTGTGTCTTTACTGTCCATTCGCTGCAGAATTCCTGAACAAGTGAAGGACTTTGAGAGGCGGTTTACTGATGCAGAATGGGTATCTGTATGCTAAAAGCTTGCTGAACTATAGGACATATGGTTCATCCATCCAAGGTTCATCCATGTTCTGCTCTGTGAGTCAGAACACATTACATGTGACTTGGGTCTGATTCGCCCCACAATGCATTGCACCTCGTCCGTACATCCTGTTCTCTGCGTCATCGTCAGCCATGTTCAGGCAAACTGTTCTGCCCCGGAAAAAGGTGGCCTACATGCAAACGTTTCTGACCATAAGACCAACCACCTCTGGAAACAGATAGAACCTTCTTAAGGCGGTTGAGGTTCCAAGCCCCTTTTAGCGCGGTGTCGTTTCCCGCGTGGCAGCCTCGTTGACACGCGTGACACGCTCAGTCTCACAGAGAAGTGGTTGTGTTTGCGCACGCTGTAGTTACTCTGATTAAGCCCATCAATACAAGCTTTCAGACTCCAGGTGAAAGATGGAGGATTTCTTGCTCCGACACAGTGTGGCCGGCAGTGCTTGGAAAGAAGCTGCCTGTCTGGAATTCTGATGCAACAGAGTACAACACTTTTGTTAGGGCAGAATAGCATCATTACCTGCTACACTATGTGATGTATTTGCTGCGTTCTCGCTGATCACTCACTGTCTCTAAGGTCATGAAGCATGAAAAAACGGTGTGCTGTTCTCTCTCTCTCTCTCTCTCTCTTCTCTCTCTCTCTCTCTCTCTCGCGCTCTCTCTCTCTCTCTCTCTCTCTCTCTCTGTCTCTCTCTCTCTAATCTATGGATGTCTCTCTCTAATCTCTCTGATCTCTGTCTATTTACCTCTTCTCTCCATAAACACACAGCAGAGTACAGAGTAATTGGAGCCCCAGTGTCCTGCAGTGTTACTAAGGGTTTTGTTTGCGGGGAGCATCGGTGTGATGGTACACACACACACATACACTCAACAACACAGACATACACTCAACAGCACACACACATACAAACACAATCCTCTCCCCGATAGACACTACAAAGACACTTTGAATGAAGGGGGAGACGTGTACCATGGCTAATTCCCACAATCCCCCTGGTTTCCTCTACTAAGTGGTCTCAGAAATGAGACATCCTGCCGGGCTGCGTTCTCCCTCTGTCTGTCTCCCCATTCTTTTTTTATTTCAATTCAAGTCGACAGCATGATGATTATTGACGTGAAAGGACACTTGTTCACGTTGCCAAATCGACACTGGGGCTACAGAAACACGTGTAGGTTATGTACATAAATGTATTTGACATACATACAATAACTGTCCCTCTCTGCTTCTCTTACTTGTCACTCTCCGTATCTCTCACCCTCTCTCTCTCTTTCGAATCATCTAGATAGGAAGAAATATATGATTGAAGGATAAAACTGTAATTTGACCAGAAGTGCTAAAAGGCATTATCCTAATTTTTGCTAACCATAAACACACACAGACAGATGCAGGCACACACACATATAACGTGCCCACACACACACACAGACCCCCTCTCTCACACACACACAGACAGACACACAGAGAGAAACACACACACATGCATACACTCACACAGTGTGTAGACACACGGACACTCATTTTACAGCATGTAGGGAAATGTCTAGTGTGGCATCCATACCAATATCAGGTGATCTCATCGGAGCACTTCTTGTTTCATCTTAAGCATTCCAACAATCTCCCCACAGTGTCTGGGTTTGTCGAAGAGTTTTCGAACAAGAAAATCTATCTTAAAAGTGCTTGTCATAGTCGAGTGGCTTTTGGAGCCGATCAATAGGAGGTCATCGAAACGACATGGTTTCTGTGTCAGGCCTCAAGTAATTGCCCATTAGAAGTGAGATAGAACAAGGAAAAGGCATATTAAAGCTGACCATTTAATGTGAAAATAGTTTCCTGGAGGAGGAGTGAGATGGTAGAAGTGGAAGTGGCCGACAATGTGTGGTGTGTGTGTGTGTATTCACATGTGTGTACGCGTGGGCATGTGGGAGTTACCCAGAATATGCAAACCCTTACTTGAGAGCTCTACGTGTGTCTGTGCCAGTGGTTGATGGTACCTGAGTGTTCCCGTCTATATGTGTTAATTAATGGCAGGCAGCCTTGCAGGGTGTGTGTAGCCTGCTGTCAGGTAAATGTTGAACATGGGGAGATACGTACACAGATGATACCAGCGGGTCTCTTATTAGCATAGCACACTGCAGCACTGACAGAAGCCATGAGGGGCTCTGACTAACCTGTGGCACCCCCCTCCCCTCTATTTCCCTTGTTCTCTCTCTCTCTCTCTCTCTCTCTCTCTCTCTCTCTCTCTCTCTCTCTCTCTCTCTCTTTCTCTCTGTAACACACACGCCCTCCCCCCTCCCCCTCCCTTCTTTCTGTCTCTTTCTCTCCCCAGCTTGCTCGCCCTCTTTTATTCTGGGTGGAAAAGCAATCTGCTAAATATTTGATCGCCTGCTTGTTAAATTGAGCAGAGGTGCTCCAAAGCGGCACCCCAGCCCCACTAAAGCCCAACCAAAGCGTAAAGTGTGTATTTTCTGCTCGGTGAGCTACTGCTGTGACCTCACACCAAGTGACTGATTAAAACAGGAGCCATTTTGTTCGCTAAGCATCCATTTTCCCCATCTCTAGCATGTTGTTTTAGAGGCACGACTCTCGGGGATGCGTTTGTAGGGGGTCAAGGTGATAATTGATCATTTCACAACATCCAGGGCGTTTTGCCCAAGTGTTGCTTATAAACAGACCCACAGCAGCATGATTTGTCTGAGGCCCCGCTAGTGTCACTCTTAAACCGGCACTGTCGATTATTGAATGTTTAAACTTCTCTTGTATATCGGCTGCCCTCAATGTTTTATTGACGTTGAAACAATGATGGAGATAATTACAAGGTTTAAAAGCGAGATGGAAGAAGGGGATCTGCTCGTGCGCTAGGCTTGGGTGGGATCAGACGGAATTTTCTCCAGGGCTACGACAGACTTTCTGGCTGGCTGATTTATGCGAGCTGGGAGTCTATAAAGCTGGCTGTCTGGCAGTTTATGAGGCGCTGCACAGTGCCTTTTATTCTTTTGTAATTGGTTAACCGTGCTGAAAGCTTATTGCTGTGCTTGTAGCTTTTGTCTGAAGACCCATTCCTATGCAAAGCATGCAGGCAGCCCACATTGGATTGGTTAGTGGCTGGGATAGGGGTCTGGGGGCTAGAAGGGGGGCATAGGGCCTAGGATTGGGACTAGGGGATAGGATGCAGGGCCTTGAATGAAGAACACTGGATGTGAGGTTGTTGTCCTTGTCTTGCAGGCTGGATATCTGCTAAATAAAGCACGAACAAGAGATGGTGGAATGAGCGAGGGAAATAACAAAGAAACTTGATCAATCCATTTCCTCATCCGATTTTCTTTACCCTCCATTCATCCATGCACCCATTCACCCATTCATTCATCCATCCATCCATTCATGCATCCATCTATTCATGCATAATTCTCCCAAGAGCTTTTTCCCATTCTGTTTCAGACCAGATTTAGTATGCTGATATGTACATCGCTGCTCTTATTTTGCCTCTGCGTTAGGCTCCAGTAGGCTTTTGACACATTGGCACATTAATATTACAAATATTCAAATAACTTTATTTAACATTCGGCAGGCTGACGGCAGCGGCGGGAGATTCACAGCCCATTGAGCAAGTGCGCTTCCCTGGGCTAAGTGCCGATTCATCATGGCTGCCTTACCCCTGTCTAATGGCTGCCATCATGGGGTGCACTCACACACACCCAGACTCACACACACAAACACACACACACACACACACACACACACATACATACAAACACTGTTATTCTAAATACTTTTTATTGGACAAGTAATGTTTGGATGTGGTTTGAATGTTGCAGGAGCTAACACTGAGTGTATAGCCACAGATTGTCATCACAGCATTTTGCTGAATCTTTGTCTAATGATTATAAACGCTTAGCACTGCCAAAGGATGAGGAACTGGCATGCCTGACTAAAAAGTTTGCCCTTCCACAGAACGCTTATATAATACTAGGCTCAAAAGGTTTTCTCAAACCTGGATTACAGTATGTGTGCGAAAGGTCTAGGTATCTTGCTTTGTTTGGCATTCTTGTGTGTGTGTGTGTGCTTGTGCCCGTGACCGTGTGTGTGTGTGTGCCTGAATCCCTGGCTGAATGTTCCACTGCTCAGAGGTGCTGGCTGTCAGCACTCACACACACTGTGTTGGCAGACTGCTGCTATTAGAGGCTACTCCAGCCCATTTAGGCATGTCCATTTTTGTTTCCCAGAGTTGACTTCATTTGGCCATGAGACACCCCACCCACACACACACACATGCCCATATGGAGACACGCATATACACACGGGGGCACACACACACACACACACACATTCAACATACCTCCTCCCAGTCAGTCAGGTCACCTTGAAACTCAATTGAATGACCCCCTGTGACTCTTTCAGTTCTGTCCCATGGAGACGCTGGAACATTGGGGAAGCCTAGATGGGGAGAAAAGGAGGCATAGAGGGGGGGGAAGAAGAAAGACGATGTTTCCATGGATGTCAATGGGACAAATAGAAGGATGGCAAATGGCAGCAGAGAAAGAGTGGGTCCTTTAGAAAGGGGCTGAACAGAAAGGGGTCCGGGCGAAGACGGAGCGCTGACCCGGAGAGAGACGCTGCGACTACAAGCTCAGCTCTTAATGATCCTCCCAGAGATCCAGCGGCTCCACTCACACACAACACAGACAGGAGCCCACACAGAGCTGTCCTCGACCATGTCCTCTCTCTCTCCACCTTCTCTGTCTGTCTCTGTCTCTGTCTCTGTCTGTCTCTCTCTCTCTGTCTGTCTGTCTCTTCTCTCTCTCTCTCTCTCTCTCTCTCTCTCTCTCCACTTTCTCTCTCTCACCTTCTCTCTCTGTCTCTCTCTCTCTCTCCCCACTTTCTCTCTCCACTTTCTCTCTCCACCTTCTCTCTCTGTCTGTCTCTCTCTCTCTCCACCTTCTCTCTCTTTCTCTCTCTGTTTCTGTCTCTCTCTCTCTCTCTTTATTTCTCGGTTTCCCACCCCCAGAGATTAAACATCCCCATCCATTATTACAGATTCTATTTCCAGCCAATTCACTGGATGTTTGGATGAGTGATAATCCATTTAGACAAGCAGAACCATGACATTCGCGCTACACCTACATGTTACACCCACCACATTCCATACATTCAATGGATAGTTTTGTGTCTTTCTTTAAAAAGCTGGCACCACTGTTTCCAGGTTAATACATCCCCTGTGGCAAGCCTTTCGCTTCCTGTCCTCTCCCCTCCCCTCTTCTCCTCTCCTCTAATTAGCCTGAGCCAGCTGTTTTCATCTCTATGGTTTGGTGACAGTGACTGTGGAGGCTGTGTAGAGGGAGAGAGGGGAGGGGGGGGGGACTGAGGCAGATGCCTCCTATGTTGGCAAAACACAAAGGGCTCAGGACACAGAGGGCCCCCAGGGGCCCCGCAGCAGGACCGCATCACTGGAGCCCCACAAAGCCCCTGTCCCTTGCCCGGATCCCTGAGTAGTGAGTTGTTTATTGCATTAGTTGAATACATAAAGGAGAGGATTTGTCCCCCTCTCACCATCAAACATGCTGTCAAGACGTCATGTGACGGATAAGGAAGAACGAGACTCTCTCTCTTTATATTTCAAAAATACCAAATACGAGAATATCCAGAAATGTATGTACATTTTTCCAAGCTTCAACTTTCTTTTTTTTACTGTTTGATCTGTCATTTGTAATTCGGAAATGTGTATTACAATCCTACCTTAATGCAAAATAGAAGTATATTACATGAGAGTCTCAGAGTTTTGGACGTTACTATATATCTATACATCTCTCTCTCTCTCTCTCTATCTCTCTCTCTCTCTCTCTCTCTCTCTCTCTCTCTCTCTCTCTCTCTCTCTCTCTCTCATATAATGAAACGTTGCCGTTGCACTTCCTCGAGACAAAGTGTTACTTTGACAGCACGTCAACTCTTCTCCCTCCCCCCCCCCTGTTCTTTCTCTTCTCCTCCCCCCTGTCCCCTCTGCCTGTCCCCTCCGGAGTGCTTTAATATCAGCCTTTAATGAGAAGCCTCAGAGCTTCTCCACAGAACACCCCGTAGTTCTACAGAGATCCAGAGAGTACAAAGACTTCTCCCTCCCTCCATCCTTCTCTCTCTCTCTCTCTCTCTTTCCTTCTTCCACTCCCCTCATCAGTCGTACCCATCAATATTCACTCAGCCCTAATAGCCAGTGCTGTGTGTTAGCCCGGAGCCCCCCCCCTCCCATTCTCTCTCTCCTGCCTCTCCTCCAACCCCTCCACCCCCTCCCTTCCACCTCTCCACTGATCTGCCATCGTTGAATTTGCTCAGAAAAGACGGCAGTACGGGAATGTGATTAAAAACAAAAGGAATCATATAACAGATGGGTTCATAGGTTCGACTGAGTGAGTGAGACGGGGTAGATAATCCAGCGTTCTGTTAGAACATGACCCCTCGACACCTGGCCTCTCTCTCTCTCCCCGCGTCGGAGGGAAAGTGGGATTCCGTGTTCACGTCGTGTTCATGTCTTCCTCTAGCTTGTTGCACTACGGGGGCCCATGCTGGAATGCAAAGAAGCTTCCAGGAAACAGACTGATCCCACTCCAGATATGACATCATTATTGGGATGGAATTAGCATTTGGATGTGATAGGTAACACGGAAACGATCAGGCGCCCACATGCGCTTACAAACTCAACTGGCCAACTTCATTCCTGGATTATGATTCCCACCCAGTGGTTTATATTGTGAAACAGTTAAGGCTCTTTCCATGCATGTTCAGCCTATGTGATTAAACAATCTCAAAGGAAACGTGGAAAGTACATGTTATGGCACCCTACGCATAATCCTCCAGCAACTCCTAGCCTCGCTGCGCTAATTGTTCCGGGTCTATCCAACGCCAACCTTAAACCTCTGTGTAATGTGGCTACAATATGCAATTACCCAGCAATTAGAACTGTCGTAATCCAGTGAGCACTCCTACCCAGTTTGAAACTGGGCCGTGTAATTGTACCGTCTTGTTGACAGTCACCCTGGCCCGCAGTTATCTGGGTGGCAGCCCAAGGCACACTGAGCATGGGAAACTCTGCCAGGCAGCAGGAACAACACAGCGTGGAATTATTGATCTGTGCTCTCTTCCCCCGGCCCTGTTCCAAGGACCCCACGCTGGGGCTGCCCTCAGACGATGCCCGCGGGAAGATGACGGGCCTTGACTGCTAAGCAGGAAAGGAGGCTATTGTAGAGGTGGCAAGAGAGCTGGGAGGATGGTAGTAAGAGAGAGGAAGAAAGAGAGGGAGATGGAAAGATTGAGTGAGAGCGGGAGAGAGCTGGAGAAGTTTGTTGTGGCCCTCAAATTTGGCCTTTGTTCCGTTTGTTTACTGGTTTTCCACATCGGTTGGAGAGACTGACCCGCCACATAGTTTATTAATACATTTGTCTCTGTTTGTGTTGTTTTTGTGTTTGTGTTGTTCTTTTGCTAGTTGCTGTTAATAATAATACAACATATTATTATTTCAGTCTTTTAGTCATAATGCAGAGATTCCCATGCAGCGCCATGTGCAAAGGCAGAGGCTGACACATTGATGCACACAAACACACCCATTTTCACGTTCATACGCACGCAGTCTAGGCTACACACAATCTCTTTCTCAAACACACACACAAACACACACACACTAGAATAAACTGACCTTCATCTTCTCAGGCACAGTGGTATAACTGATATGAGTTGTGTCATGGTGGACCCCCTCCCCTTGAAGAAACAGTCTGTGTTTTCATAGCTGTGGTTCACCCACTGTTCAGAATGCATGGGCCAGCAAAAATCTCTCATTCTCCTTCTCACTCTTCCCTGTTTTCTCTATCTCTCTCTCTCTTTCTCCTCCACCATGTGTAACCCTGGAGAGCGAGGTAGGGACGGAGACAAGAGCCAACAGAGGAATAGGGGAATAACCCCCGCTAGATGGGTCGGCGTGACACTCAGGGCGCCCCCATGCCCCTTGCCTCTCTCCAGCATCCAGAACCCTAATCTCCAGAGCGCCTCTAGTTGTGGACGCATAGATGGCAAAGAACTCTGGTAGGACGACAGGGGATTTCAGCTGAGTGTGGCGAGAGGGGAGGAGTGAGGGTGAGGAAGGAGAGGGGAGGGGAGTGGAGTGGGGATGAAGAGTTTGAGAGAAGGAGACTAATTGCGGTCAAATGAGATTACAACCCTGATTTGAGTTTGCACCTCAGCTGATCCAGCTCTCAGTAGTCTCTCTGTGCTTACGTGTGTGTGTGTGTGTGTTCCGTCCCCCCTCACTCAATCCCTCAAAAGGCTTTCCTTCTACATAGCTAATGTGATTAAGCCCACGTTTGACCTGTAGCTATATGCTGTTATGGTGCCGCTGGTACCAGTGCGTCGACCCCTCTGGATTGGCCCTGTGTTAAAGCCTTCGCTCTGCTCAGTGCCCTGGAACACCTTAATCCGACCTGAAAGCAGTCGGGCTACCCCAGCTGGGATCAATATCTGTTGGTTTCAGGGCGAGCTGCCAAAGGAGCATCCTTGGGCAAGGGCCAAGCTACAATCAATTAAGAAACATCGATTTTAGTGATTGAAATACCTAAAAAAGACCAGAGGCCCTGGAGCACTCAGATGTTTTACAGTTTGTGGGGTTTCTGGTGTGTGTGTGTGTGTGTGTGCGTCTGTGTGTGCGGGTGGAGGATCAGCGTGTGTGTTGCGTGTGTGCGTGTGCGGAAGGAGGATCGGCGTGTGTGTTTACAAAGTGTGTGGGTGTGTGTGTCCTTTGATTTATTTTGGAGTCATCTGTAGTAAAGTGGGAATGGCATTTAATCTAGCCCCTCTGAGACACGGCCAATAAAAAAAATCTCTTCTGATCCAATATGTCCCGCCCGAGGTGTGTGTGTGCGTGTGTGTGCTTGTGCGTGCTTGTGCCTGTGTGTGCGCATGCGTGCGTGCGTGTGCACACAGGTGCAAAGCGTGTGCTCGACATTTATGTTCGCACATATTCTTTGTGGTCTCCACGGGTGCATTGGTGCATCATATACGAGGATGCTTGTCAGTGGGTCATCATGGTGTCTCATGTTGGATGCATGTTGGATGGCTGGGTTTCTACCTGTTTGGGTTCGAGCTTCTCTCACATCCACATTCGACCCACACTAACTGCTCGTGCTCTGTGCTGTCGTGAGTTTAAGGTGCTTGGGTAGGCTATTGTATGAATGTCTGGCCACAGTGTTTGAGTGGAGCATGTCGCTGTGTGCCCGTTTCTGTGTGTGTGTGTGTAGATCCATGTGTGTATCTATGAGGCATTGCTCATAATGTGTGTGTGTGTGTGGTGTGTGTGAACTCACACGACCATGAAGGAGCTACGTGATTCTCATAGGACCCACGCGTTGAAGGAATTCCAGGTCTGTTGTTACTTTAATCAAATCAACATGTATTTGTAGAGCCCTTTTGACTTCACCCACAATATGAGAGCGTAGTCTGTGTGTGTGTGAATATGTGTTCTGTGAGTCTCCAAGGCTGTACAGTACAGAGTTGTCCTTGGCTATTAGTGTATCACTGTTGTGTGTATGTGTCTCTGGAGACAAGCACAGCAGCCCATGGCTCTGGTACTTTTCTCTCAACATGTTCTGAAAACAGTAAGCAACCCGGAAACTCTGCACAATATGCTTTGTCTTATCCTTTTAACCCAGACTCGAAGGTTAGAGGTCTCTCTCTGTCTCTGTCATACACACACTCTCTCACGCACACACACGCACACACGAGAGAGCAGAAAACATGAAAGGAAAGCAGGCAGAGAATCAGAGAGACCGTCCCTATTAAATCTCATTCCGTCCTTCCCAATGACACCATGGCCATTCAATTACCCAGTCGTTCACTGGCGTTCAGCCTTGGTGTCAGAGTGTGTCTACCCGGGAGAGAGCAGAGTGACACTCCTGATCCGCTCACCCTCTCTACCTGACCAACCATGCTTAAGGAAGGTCCGCTAACTGGGCTCTAGGGCTGCGTTGACCATGTCTCTCTGTCTTGTTGCCTTTTACTTTCCTTTTTTTCAGATTTTTTTCTTTCTTTCTTTCTGACTTACTTAACGTCTTTCTGTCCGTCTGTTTCTGTTTGTTTTCTATCAGGGTTGTTTGTTCTCCTCACTTTTAATCCTCACTTGGCAGAGAAGTGTGTGTGTGTGTGTTTTTACTTTCCAAAATCCTCAATGTCACAGACACACACACACACAAACACATGCGTGGAGTTTCATACCTGGCGGCGTATTGACATATGCCAGCCAACAAAGGTCATTGCTGTCGTACTTGATAGGTGGGTTGAGAGTACACAAGGTGCTGTGTGTGTTTGTGTGTGTACATGGTACGTCTGTACATGTTTTTCATTGTGTGTGTGTGTGTGTGTGTGTACGTGCATGCTGTGCGTGTGTGGGCGAGGAAAGCACCCGAGCTCTGTTGAGGTCCTCTGAATGGGAGCCCTACAATGAAATAAAGGAAATCCAGGTGCATCGCGTGCCAGTGAAACAGGGTCAACATCTGCCATCCGTGACACGCCAGCATCGGAACACGCCTGGCTAGCGCCGCGCCAGCTTCGCCCAGCGCTGGAGAAGATGAAAAACACAAAATCCACTCGCTTTCCGTCTTTTTAACGCTTCCCGCGTCCCCATCCCCGGTCCTCTTCCACTCCGTTCTGCATGTACACAAGCCCTCCCCGTCACATCAGTACCGTACGAGAAGCTGACCCGCCTCTCACAACCCCTCCCCCTCCCCTCTCCCCCCAAGCACGATCACACCCCCCTCCCAGTTCCCTTCCTGCCTCTCCCAGACCCCCACCCACCCCACCCCACCGCCTTCTGGTTTGAATAGTTCTCTTCTACGCTGTGGATGTCCCTTAGCGTAAACGAGGCTTAGAACGACTGTTCAATTTAAGCGGGGGACAGATGCTAGGCAATCCCACACTGCATTCATCATCCTGCCCGTTAGAACTCTCCATTGGCAACTGACAGCTTTGTAAAAGATTTTGCACTGCCAACACTTAGTGTTCCGTGAGAAACAAGCCACGTTCAGGAACATGAAATGGAACACTGGCACGTCGATTCTGGAACACAGAGATGCCCTTTCTTTCTTTCTTTTCTGAATTTTGTCATGGGTTTCTGTAAGGGAGATAACGTAACAGATACCCAACCTTGTCTCTCCCTGTTCTCGCTCTCTCTCTCTCTTCCTCACTCTCACTTTCACTCTCTCACTCTCTCTATCCTTCATTCTCTCACTTTGTCTCTCTCTCTCTCTTCTTCCTCTTCTGTCTTGTCACTTACACTCAGGCACGTCTAATCACCCAGCCTCCGTTGGGTTATTAGACGTGGTTATCAACCTTTCCTTCTACTTCTCCCACGCCTTCCTCCCTGAGTCCCTCCCTCCCTCACCTCTGCTCCCCTCCCCTGTTTGACAACCATGTTTGCACTGTGCGAAAAATGTCAGCAGTCAACATGACAGGGTGCAGACGTGGAGCAATGAGTTATGGTCTCTCCACCGGCATGTCACACAGCCCCACGTGACACTGGCCCAAAGACATGCTCAGAGTTTGAAACCCACGGGGTCAGTGTAGAGTGCTAGACGGGGTTTACAGCTACCACAGGCCCCAGAAGCCAGCAGGTGTCATTTAGCAGGTGTACTGGTAGGGCGTGAAGCTCTGTTGCTAAGGCACATTTCGAGTCACTTCAAAGCGACAGCGAAGCTGCACGACTCTGTCTCGCGCTGCATCTTAAATCTCCATAATTACACGCGCGACGAACGCTTTGCCGTGGCAGCAGGGTGTGACCTCGCCCCCCCCACGCCACCCCCCCTCCTCCTCTAACCCAAACGGCATATTTGTTTACCGTGGTTGTGAAACATAAAATGTATTTTTGTGTTGTTGCTTGCAATCAAAGCCTTGCGGAGGACAGGGATGTTGCCTTTGATGTCGCAGGATGCAGACAAACACTCATTTACATGAACACTGAAGTGAATTTCCACACCTATTACCCCCGTCTTTGTTGTGGTCTCTGTCGCTCTGGTAGTTCCCGCTTCAGACGTTATTTTCCCCGGCTGACTGGCATGTTCACTTAGGACCTTCCGATGCAAAATGTGTTTTATACAGTCACACGGCTGGTTCCATTCAAATTCCTCAAATCGCTTATTTCCGCCTTTTGTTCTTTACCAAGTGACATTTTCATGTTCTCCCTGTCGCTGTCCTCCTCAACAGGGTCGTTCGTACATCCTGAAATGGAGTCATCAGATGATTTTATACTAGGTTGATTGTGGCGGGTTTACGGCCCTGATGAGGGGGGGCGGGGGGCTGGCTGGCTGGCTGGCTGGCTGGCGGGCGTGTCTGTTCAGTCATAAATGGGACGACAGGGTGGTGCTAGAACAGATGTGGAGCGCAGGGGAAAGAGCTGGTGTGCGCATCTTTGGATAACTGCTATGGATTAATTGATCCGGCCGTGAAGTTAATGAGGTGCGCCCTTTTTAAAACAGAGACAAGTGCTGAGACAGAGGAAGCTAATGGTCTCCTGGACATTGTGTGTGTGACAGAGAGGAGACAGAGAGAGAAAGAGGGAGGGAGGGAGGGAATGAGAAAGAGAAGCCACACACCCATGCGATGAAATACCAACATAATGGACAAGCCTCTCTAACTATCAATTGTTATGACCCTCCTCTCTAAAACACACTTGATTCTACGACTTCCTGGTTAATTCCCACCCCCATCTGGAAGTAGCAACAGCCGTGACCGTGTTGGGTGGCAGAATTGGCAGCAAAAAGATAAATAGTTCATTTATTTCAACGATTATCTCCTACAGTGTCCCCTGACGCTACTCTACAGCTCCCCTCTCATGTTGTCTGCTGTGGCTTTGGAGAGAACAGGACTAGTTTCTCTTGATCTTTGCCATCTGTGAATACAGATGGAAGAATAAGCTGGTATTTATTGGAGGAGCGATTCCAAATTCTGTGAGCCGGTCGATCTGGAATGCAGCATTGTGCGAACTTCCCCCCCAGAGGAACTGCACTCAATCCCAACCATTTTGCAATTCCATTCTGAACTGTCTCTTTTCCTCTTCCTTTCCTCTATATCTCATTTGAGTTTATCTCCCCCCCTCCCCCACTCTCACTCTCTCTCTTCCTCTTTCTGGTTGGCACTGCTGGGCGTGATAGGCAAACCAGATCGGATCCTCTCCCCAACCAGGTTCTGTTTGGATCAGTCAGTGTAGATAGTGAGGAGAGAGCCAGTGGACAGATGACTGTCCTCCATCTCGTCTCTGCCCACTCGGGGTCCTGGCAGTGGGCCTCATCTCGGGGTCCTGGCAGTGGGCCTCATCTCGGGGTCCTGGCAGTGGGCCTCATCTTCATGGTTGGCCAGTGAGGCCAGCTAAGGAAGAGGTTGACCTC
>CAEFZP010002194.1:147500-175000 GCA_903064625.1 Mallotus villosus
TCTCACTGTTCAGGCTTTCAGGATGAGTTTCACACACACACACACACACACTGGCCCTGCACCAACAAGCGTCCTCAAAATGCTCAACACTACAGCTCAGCTTCTGGGCTGATCACATGTCCAGAGTGGGCTCCGGTGATCTCTTATATATGTTTCTGTTGTTGGACAAGCTGTTTGTGTTTGAAAGGCTGTCTGCGTGACCAGGCAGTGGGTCAGACTGTTTAGCTACTGGGCTTCAGTGTGGAGCAGTGGGAGGTGGAGCTAGCTCTCAGTGTGGAGCAGTGGGAGGTGGAGCTAGCTCTCAGTGTGGAGCAGTGGGAGGTGGAGCTAGCTCTCAGTGTGGAGCAGTGGGAGGTGGAGCTAGCTCTCAGTGTGGAGCAGTGGGAGGTGGAGCTAGCTCTCAGTGTGGAGCAGTGGGAGGTGGAGCCAGCTCTCAGGGTGGAGCAGTGGGAGGTGGAGCTAGCTCTCAGTGTGGAGCAGTGGGAGGTGGAGCTAGCTCTCAGTGTGGAGCAGTGGGAGGTGGAGCTAGCTCTCAGTGTGGAGCAGTGGGAGGTGGAGCTGGCTCTCAGTGTGGAGCAGTGGGAGGTGGAGCTGGCTCTCAGAGTGGAGCAGTGGAAGGTGGAGCTAGCTCTCAGTGTGGAGCAGTGGGAGGTGGAGCTAGCTCTCAGTGTGGAGCAGTGGGAGGTGGAGCTAGCTCTCAGTGTGGAGCAGTGGGAGGTGGAGCTGGCTCTCAGTGTGGAGCAGTGGAAGGTGGAGCTAGCTCTCAGTGTGGAGCAGTGGAAGGTGGAGCTAGCTCTCAGTGTGGAGCAGTGGGAGGTGGAGCTGGCTCTCAGTGTGGAGCAGTGGGAGGTGGAGCTAGCTCTCAGTGTGGAGCAGTGGGAGGTGGAACTAGCTCTCAGTGTGGAGCAGTGGGAGGTGGAGCTAGCTCTCAGGGTGGAGCAGTGGGAGGTGGAGCTAGCTCTCAGTGTGGAGCAGTGGGAGGTGGAGCTAGCTCTCAGTGTGGAGCAGTGGGAGGTGGAGCTAGCTCTCAATGTGGAGCAGTGGGAGGTGGAGCTGGCTCTCAGTGTGGAGCAGTGGGAGGTGGAGCTGGCTCTCAGTGTGGAGCAGTGGAAGGTGGAGCTAGCTCTCAGTGTGGAGCAGTGGGAGGTGGAGCTAGCTCTCAGTGTGGAGCAGTGGGAGGTGGAGCTAGCTCTCAGGGTGGAGCAGTGGGAGGTGGAGCTGGCTCTCAGTGTGGAGCAGTGGAAGGTGGAGCTAGCTCTCAGTGTGGAGCAGTGGAAGGTGGAGCTAGCTCTCAGTGTGGAGCAGTGGGAGGTGGAGCT
The DNA here is from genome assembly GCA_903064625.1 of Mallotus villosus. Lineage (NCBI taxonomy): Eukaryota > Metazoa > Chordata > Actinopteri > Osmeriformes > Salangidae > Mallotus > Mallotus villosus. The sequence goes on from CAEFZP010002194.1 coordinate 148,820, forward strand.
GGCTCTCAGTGTGGAGCAGTGGGAGGTGGAGCTGGCTCTCAGTGTGGAGCAGTGGGAGGTGGAGCTAGCTCTCAGTGTAGAGCAGTGGGAGGTGGAGCTAGCTCTCAGTGTGGAGCAGTGGAAGGTGGAGCTAGCTCTCAGTGTGGAGCAGTGGAAGGTGGAGCTAGCTCTCAGTGTGGAGCAGTGGGAGGTGGAGCTAGCTCTCAGTGTGGAGCAGTGGGAGGTGGAGCTAGCTCTCAGGGTGGAGCAGTGGGAGGTGGAGCTAGCTCTCAGTGTGGAGCAGTGGGAGGTGGAGCTAGCTCTCAGGGTGGAGCAGTGGGAGGTGGAGCTAGCTCTCAGTGTGGAGTGTATTACATAGCAAATGTGTATGAATTGCAAAAAAGCAACAGTGAACTAATCATGGATTATTGAGCCAGTCATAAAAATTATTATTGTGGTTAGGTTTTGTCGTTTCTGTAGTTCAGCACAAACAAATGCTTATTTTGGCCTTAAAACTAATTTTAGCAGTAGACATTCGTTAGCAGTAGACATCCGTTAATATCAGTCTTCTCTTTGTCCCTCTCTCAGTTCTTCACAGGGGCCAGTTGAAAAGTTTGAAGGCAGGACCTTGTATAAAAAAGATCCCATTTCCTCTTTTACAGCACTATAAAGCAGTAGCCAGCCTCCTAAAGAGTGCTTCCCCGTCCTTATATTTATGAAGCATAAAACATTTAATTAAATCTTAAAAGGCTGTTGATATAAAGGTCCAAAGGTTTTGCCCACTCGCTCGGCGAAGTCCACACAGCATTCTTCTTTCATTACTGCCTGAAGGCGGGGTGTAGAGTGACTAGCTGCCTGTTTGCCACTGGACTGAATATCTCTTTATTCAGGCATTTGCAAGAATGGAGACTCAAAATAGCTCACTATTGACAGTCTTGGATTCAGTTACACTTACTGTCTATGGAACCACGCTTCTTTAACTGTTGTGTTCCACATCGCTGCTCTTTCTCATTCACCCTTCTGGCGGAGCATGGCTGAACGCTACGACGCTTGTTCATGCTCCATCCCTGACAAGCCACCATTTACTGCATATCACATACAGTGCCCGTCCGTCCACAATCGACTGGATATCTTCCAATATGTGTCCCTGACTTAACCAATGTTGACCTATCTGTGACTAGCTGATGATAATCATCCCATCGCCACCGCCCTGACCTTTATAGTCTTCGGCTCATGGACATAAACGCAGACGGGGAAAGTGCCCGTGCCGCTTAGTGGCCTTGAATTTATTGGCCCTCTTCTTTCTCGGTGTGGCACCTCTGGCTTCTCGGCACTGCAGTGACGGTAGCTAAAATATTAGACATTCATCACAGTTATTACAGCCTGTAAATCCCTTTCTATGCAAGGCAGGATTTCCCTGCCTTTTATTCCCGCTGGAGGGGAAAAAAATGGATTTGGTTATTGCCTGAGCTAAAACTCACTCATATCAGCCACAATAATCTGTGTCCCCCCCCCTCTCCTACCCTCCTCCGCCACCCCTCCTCTCCCTCTCTTCCCCTCAAGTCATTTAAATTAAAGAACTAGCTGGAATGAATACACTTCAGTTATCACCACACAGATCAATGGAACAGACTAGATTTACTTAATGTAAAATGAGAGAGCGATGAAGGGAGGGGTGACGATGGGGGGAAAAAGAGAGAGAAAGACAGAGCTAGGGAGCCAGGCATCCATAGAATCAGACAATCATCCGGTCCATTTAAGGGCGAACACCTTCCGACGAATGTAATAAATCTAGTCTGGTCTCTGTGTCCCACTCTGAGTCGTGTATCAGACGTTGACGTCTCCTCCCACACCGCGCCCTCGTAAAGCTCCACTTCACAGGAACCTGCGCCAGGCGGTTCTTAGAAATGTTTTGGTGTCCTTACCCTTGGTGCGAATTACGGGGGGGTTTGGGGGGGTCTGATCCCCCTAATTAAGGCTTGGACCCCCCCAAAAGAGGTCAAAACAACAGGGGAGGTCGATACACGCCCTGGAGAAGAAGTTGAAACGATTGTTATTGTATAATTCATACTCAAACTACCCAAACGATACACGAGCACCCTTTCTTGGGTATTGTCTCCCGTCGAGCATGTCCCACTCACGGTGTGTTTTTGTCCCTTCTCTCCTCCTGTAGCTTGCCCCCCGGGCACCTTCAAGTCCGTGCAGGGTCCGGGGCTGTGCCTGCAGTGCCCGCCCAACAGCCGCTCCGCCTCCGAGGCGGCCACCATCTGCGTCTGCCGCAACGGCTACTACCGTGGCGACGCCGACCTGCCGGACACCCCCTGCACCAGTGAGTAGACCGCTTCGCTTCCCAACCCATATAAACAGAACATTATAATGACGTACTGCAACGTTTACTACGACTGAACCATTCATTTCAGGAAGTATACTGCCCGTAAATTTGTCAAGTCTGAAATGACCTTGGTTGCTTGATTACATGCGCAGCACATTTACACCCTTTTCCCAATCCCCAAGCCATTATCTTGCCAGTCAAATCCTACTATGTAAGTGAACACACACGCGCACATGCATATAGTTCACACGCAAATGCACACATTCAGACCCACGACGCCCTCATTAGACTAGGAAACACGGAGAAGATGCAGAGTCTGTCCAGCAGATATCATATCCACAGGAGGCCCAATAAGCCTGCTTACACTCTCCCAGATATATCTAGATATCGCGTGAAAGAAAATGTCCGCAACAATCCGTCAACCCTCATAACGGTCTCTTACGACGCCCCATTATCTGCAAGGAGGACACTGAAGCCCCCCAAAGTTTGTTTGCCTTCCTCTCTCTAATGCCCCAGGAGAGGACTCTAATGGCTCTTGCCTTTCCACAAGACGCTGCCCTGACAGGATTATCCCTCTGCCATACCTATTTATTACAGCTGGATTTATTCATGAAATACTCCTCGAACTAAGTGGAGGATATAGCCAAACTCTTCTTTTTCAGTAGTTGCTGAGATGTTGCAGATGACACTGGAGGTACCTCCCTTTTCTATACCGAGATGATTTATGCAATGCATCAGAACAGTTTGGGGGTGTTGAACAGCTCCTTGGTGCATTGGGACTTTCCATCTTGAGATGGTACTCCTTTTATCCTTCAAAGCCTTGAGGGCCCACCACCCCAACGCAACACGTCTCTCCGTCATAAGTGTTTGAACGCTTCCAGAGAGTAGCCGTTTATACCCGCAGGCTTTTAATGCTGCTTGTTGATAGAGCCCAACTCCCTTCCCGGGATTTTGATAGCTCCCCTAGCGTAAACTGTAAATCTCTCACTTTCAGGAGCTTTCTTGAACGCCCCCCTAAGGGTACGATCCAGCTTCACCAAGAGACCCGGGAACACTCCCCCAGTTCTCATCTTCGGCGAGGACGCCCTGCGACGCTGCACCGTGAATCTTTCTCTGCATCGACACTCTGACCCCTACACCTCAATCCATCGCTAGTCTCCACACCCTGTCCCTAGAGTAATGCTCCCGTCCCCCCCCCGCCCCCCCCCCAAAAAAAAACTCCCCCCCCCCGAAAGAATCAAATAACCTTTTATTCCTTCTTTTCACAATGTGTCTTCTCTCGTCTTTTCTCTCCGCTACAACCCTGCCTCTCTTCGTAGAGTGGACTGCTGCTGTATATGAATGTAGCTGCAGTAGCAGCAGAGTCAGCTTCATGCCACGGTGGTTTAGTTATCTCTGTGTCAGCAGGAGACCACAGAGACCACAGAGAGCACCCCTGTAGGGGCCATGCATCACTGCTCGTCCTCACTACAGCAGCGACTGCTGCGGGAGCGGTGTTAGCGGTCTTCTGGACTCATTAGCCGCATTAGCATCATTAGCTGGAGGTATTATTAGCGGTAGCTGTAGCATTAATGTTTGCTTCGTTAGTTGTGGTGAGCGTAGTTGTAGTAATGCATGTTACCTCACCAGTGTTGGTAGATGCAGCCTTACCAGTGTTAGCATCACTAGCACCAGCTCTCCTCCATAGGCTCCATCTCTCTCTGATTAGCCTGCTGATGTATTGCTAGTGCCTGGCTATGTCAGTGGGGGTCCTATGCTTCCTGCATCACCCCTCCCTTGGGGACACACTGAGCAGCATCTCCTCTTCAAACAAATTTCCTCCTTTTTCCCCTTTCCCCCTTCTCAGAACTAGAGGGGGTGGTGGTGGGGGTGCGCCAAACCCTCTGCCTCCCAGCAAGGTGCCCGCTCCTCTCTCCCTGCTACCCAGCAGCGGGGCCTCTGAGATGGGCTCTGCATAGTAGCGTTCTCCCCTCTCCTCCCCCCGGCCCCAGCAGCCTCCTCCTCCCTGCCTGCCGAGCTGATGCAGGGCCGGCCTCCCTGGGGCTGGGCAGTCTGCCTGCTGGGCCGGCGGGGCCCCCCTCTGCCCGTGAGGGGGGGGAGAGAGACTGACAGCCTGGCGGTAATTGGTGGTAGTTGGGCGGTGAAACTGTTGCTGATTAGTCCATCGGGGAGCGAGGAGATGTAGAGGAGTGGAAGAGAAAAGCAGGGAGGCCTGCTGTGCGGTGGAAAGAAGGTATAGAAAAGAGAGAGGGAGAGGGAGAGAGAGAGAGAGAGAGAGAGAGAGGGAGAGAGAGGGAGAGAGGAGAGAGAGAGAGAGAGAGAGAGAGATAGAGAGAGAGATGAGAGAGAGAGATAGGGAGTGAGAGAGATACAGATGAAGAGCTGTATGTAGGTCTAAATCCATGAGTAGGGTGGGTGGTATGACACAGAGCACAGAGGGATCTATATGGAATGTACAAACAAGCCCTCTGCAACAGTCTGGAAACAAGGAGAGGGAGCAAGCACACCAGAGAGCTTTGTCAAGCACAGTATGTTCTTTACAGTCGAGTGTTGGTTGAACAGATAGCGTTGGTTGGACCGATAGCGATACAAAGAATCGTGAATGTGGTCATCCCCAGCAGAGAGAAAGATAGAAACTGTTCCTGGATCTCAGAAGTCATAATTGTGGCTCTCTCTCCCTTGATCCATGTGAGAGTCAGTTCAGAGCCACAAATCCAAACCTTGTCCTCAAGGATAGGCAGGCTTTACTTTCCCCTCAGCCACCATTGACCCAGCACTTCTCTGTTGCCACCACTTGTACTGCTGAAAGGAGAGAGGAGGGAGGTGACAGTTACGACAAAAGGTTTTCTCTATCGCACTGCAGGTTGTCCTCAAACGACTAATACAGTACTGGAATTTTACCTCAGTGCAGTAACACAGTAGTTTTGGCTATATACCTCAGTGCAGTAACAGTGATATTGGAATTTTACCTCAGTGCAGTAACACAGTCATTTTGGATATTTACCTCAGTGCAGTAACAAAGTAGTACTGGATGTTTCCCTGTGCAGTAACACAGTAGTACTGGATGTTTCCCTGTGCAGTAACACAGTATACTGACTCAAGCAGAGCTAAGCCAGTGTAATTGTCTGGCTGGGTTTAATACTTTGTCTGCTCTTTTCACTGCAGAGAGATGTTGACCTGCTCTGTCCACCTTAACCCACACACACAAACAGTCATGCACACATTTGAGCACGCCCACACACATACACAGACACACACACACACACACACACACACACACACACACACACACACACGCACACTCAAAAGCTAAGTAACACACTGTGTCACACACCTTACTGCATGAGCGAATAAATGACTACCCTATGCTGAGCTGAAGCCACCCCACTGAAGTTGTGACACACAAACATACACACTCACACACATATTGCACCTTGGAATTTCTCAGTGTTATAAAGCAGCCACAGCCAAAGTGTATCTTCCACAGACGCCCCACACTGTGACTCATGCCCCCCAGCCATGTAAGAGTGGGCTCTCAAGGCCTGCTTGATATCGTCACAGCAACGAGCCAAGGAAGAAATTGCACTGCCAGAAAGTATGCCGGTGTCGCAACGGTGATAATGTGAGCCTATCGATCCGTACTCCACCTGCACACCTCCACAGCTCCCCACTGCTCAATACCTGGACACACGGCCACATGCCAATACCACAGTTGGTGGATGAGGTCATAGGCTTCGTATGTATGTTTCATTGTGAAGTAAAACGTACAAAGAACCACATTCTTATGTATTCTGAATTGAATTGGGAGATCTATCTGCCTGTTGGTTGCAAAGGGGTGGTGGTGGTGGAGGGGATGTCGTCGCAGATTTTGCTAACGGTTGTTCTTTTGATCCTCCCCCGTCACCGGGCACCGTGTAAGGCCCTAATCTTACATATCGACTCCAAACTTCTGCTTCTGCTCCAAGTTGTGTACAAGGTTGTCTGAGGCTAGCGCCGTCAGGTTTTAATTGCGGCAGGCACCGTGTGGGCACAATCAAGGACGGGCGGCGCGGCTAAACGAATGCCAGCCGAGGAGCTGTAAGTAATGCTCCCGACAAATTAAATCCTATGGCAAATTAAAACAGCCAAGGGCAGTCGTAATAGCTTGCAAATCACCGGTTAAGTGGCAGTCACATTGGATTTCTCCAGCCTCCATTTCAGAGGAGGAATCGAGTGCAAGGCTTTTAAGGAGAGGTGGCAGGGTGCAGATAGGGAGCTAGCCTAACATTTGTTGTTGACTTTTGGGGGCTGCGTTGTAGACATACATTGAAGTTGCCAGAGACACTTATCACAAACCCACGTACACATATGGTCTGAAGAACGCGTGTGTAAAAGCATGTCACATGCATTTTCGCCCTGAGCTTGCACACACTCGCTTTATGCAGATGAGAACTGCCATACTGTATATCATGTAGCCTTTATACATATGTCACACTTCAGAGTTTGTTCTGGTGTTTCTGTAGGTGTGTTTGAATGCTAAACTACCATAGATCATACTATGTTCTCACCATGTACTGGGAGGGACCCAGGGGAAGGAGAGAGAGAGAGAGAGAGAGAGAGAGAGAGAGAGAGAGAGAGAGAGGGAGACAGAGGGTGACAGAACGTCTGCCCTATTTCTACTCTACTCAAACACTCCAAACCAACTGTCTATATTTACTCTATCATACCTCATCTTATCTCCGGCACACACACACGTACACACATATACACACACATTTATATACACACAAACATAATATTTTCCACAAATGGTACTGACATGTTTAGAGTACAGATATTGTCTCCTCCACACTGCCAAGACGCCTGTGACAACTGAAATGGAACAATATTTATCCAGCTGTCTTGCTCTTCTCTTGGGCATGCCAGCAATCTGCAGACCCCTCACAGCCAACGTGTCTACATGGCCCACGGTGCTGCTGAACACCAAGCACCAAAGCACCATACTGAAGAGCCTGCGTGTGTCCCCTTGGTCCCAAATGCATGTCGCTAGTGACATATGGTCCTTTTTTGGTTTTGAATTCTGTCTAACTCTAGCACCTGCACCTCTATTCGACCTTTGTCGAATAGAAAAAGGTGTCAGGTTTGTTTGGGGAACTCGGAACCCACATCGTCGTTCTGTCAATTGGCAGCTCTTTTTGAGTCGCGAGGGCACCCAAGTCAACAGCGATTGACTTGCGATCATGCCTGGTCTTGTACAAGCCTTTGTAAGTATAACGTCCTTGGAGTCCATTCTATGACTGCTGCTGCTCGGTGGCTCATGCAGAATGCACGACACAGTGTGGAGAGCGGTTTTCTTGGTACCGCGTGGAATTATTTTACCGGCAAGTCTGGATTTGGCACTGTGAATATCCACTCTTACGAGAGCGTTTTGGGGACCTGGAATGTGGCACAGATGAGTAGCAGAGACAGGAGTGTCACGTCCCCCCTGCGCTCCCAGTCCCAGTCCAGCAGCAGTGTCCTTCTGCTTTACACCGGCCAGCTCTCCTTGAGGTTGCGTGTTGTTGTGTGTGAATAGTCCCGCTGTGGGGTAGTTGCCTCCACATGCCCAAGGTGTGCAGCACCCTCGTGTCTGTGAAGTGTCCGTAAGGACGTGTGGGAGTCTGCTGTGTGTGTCCTAGCCTCAGTCTTGACACCCGCACACACCCACACACGTGTTAGCCATAGCGGTGTTGCTAAATGGCCATGTATCTGGAGCGTCTTGTCCTCACAGCGCCAGACCATAATAATCACAATATGGAGGTCACACCCTTCCTGTCGCCGATCCTCCATCACCGTGGTGCTGAGCCACGCTGAGGTCGCCGCGGTAACACTGCTATTCCGTCACCCCCTGTGTGTTCCGGTGCTTTGTCCCGGCGCCCTCGGAGCCATCCCACGTGGCTCTGCAGCAACAATGATTAATTGTGTGTGTGTTGACAGAAGTCACTGGCTGCCCTCTCCCGACTGTGATAGGACACTCCGAGGCTCTGTCCCCGTGCACTCCGAGAGCAACCTCCATCGCTCTCCATTTCCACTAAGTACTGTTCTCATGCGAAACAGCTGCTTCAACTTGGGCTGACACAGAATACGAGAAGAGCGTGTTTTTTATCCCTACCTTTGAGTGTCTCTGGGGAGCAGTGGGAGTGAACGGCAGAAGGTCAGGACTGAGAAGAAAAGACGGCGAAGGAGAGGACTGTGAAGGCCGTCTCCGCCATTTCCATCACTGTGATATGGAACAACCTTTTGGAAAAAGAGTTGGTTGGAGTCCATATGATGTTTTCTTCCTTTCCTGCTGACAGTATCTTTCGATAAACTGTAGAACACGCGCAATATCAATTAGATACAACGTTAGCTCTCCAACGAAAACGTTGGGGGTGTTAACATGTGTTTTTCAAACAACAAAGGATCATGTTCATAAATAGAGCATTTTTACAGATAGCGTGTCAGTGTAGATTATCTCCCTGCCTCGACACTCAGTGTACTCAGGCATAACAGATCCTGGTCTCAGATCTGCTGTAGGTGTCCTACCCAGTCTAATAAGGTTAGATGTCAGAGGGATAAGCTGATAGGAGATCATAGCCGGAGGAAAGCTTCTGTCCCTAGCTGAGCTGTCTTGACGGTAGGGAAGGCAGGTATGAACAATAACACAGAGAACCAAAGTACGCATTTTTCGATGGGTTTTGGGTGGGTAAAATGCGTTCTAATTTTTTATAGGGAAAATCGGGGGGATTACACGCATTGCAAAAGACAGCTTGGAGCTTTAGTTTAGACCTCAGACGAATGGTCTCTGTTCTGTGTGCGATTTGTTCTGTGTTCATGAAAGTGTTGTCATTGCTTAAAGAGTGCCTGTGTGCATGTTTATTTATGGGGCACAGATACTTTATATGCTAATGAAACCCCATCATTTTGCACTCAGGAAGTAGGGCTCCTTAGAACTGAAGTCATCTTGTCACGTATTAGCATCACATCAGCAGGATGAAAGACTCATTTACGTGTGTGCGTGCGTGTCCCCCAGGTGTCCCTTCCGGCCCCAGGAATGTCATCTCCGTCGTCAACGAGACTTCGGTCGTCCTGGAGTGGCACTCGCCGCGGGAGACGGGCGGCCGAGACGACGTGGTCTACAACATCGTGTGCAAGAAGTGTCACACCGACCGGCGCTCGTGCTCCCACTGCGACGACAACGTGGAGTTTGTCCCGCGGCAGCTGGGCCTGACGGAGACGCGGGTGTTGATCAGTAACCTCTGGGCTCACACGCTGTACAGCTTCGAGATCCAGGCGGTCAACGGGGTCAGCAACAGGAGCCCGTACCCGGCCCAGCATGTGTCCATAGACATCAACACCAACCAGGCTGGTGAGGGGAGCTGTGTGTGTCTCTGTGTGTGTGTGTGTCTCTGTGTGTGTCTCTCTGTGTGTGTGTGTGTGTGCCTGTGTGTGTGTGTGCGTGTGTGTGTGTGTGTCTGTGCGTGTGTGTGTGTGTGTGTGTGTGTGTGTGTGTGTGAACCCGTGGATTAGGTGGGTTTGGGGTTGGAACACATCCCTGATGAGGAGCGGAGTGCGAGGAAAATTGGATTGATCAAATGTACCAAAATATACTGAGAAAGAAAAATATTGCTTCCCATGTTTACAGCAACATCCTGGCTTATTCCCTTCATTTGTAGGCCACGAGACTAAATAACACATCTATTATTTACTGGCTGTATACAGTATGAGCCTAAATGCGTGAAGGGACGAAGTCCCTAAACAGTTTCCTACAAGGAAAATGTACTAATTTTCTGGTAAGCTGTAGTACAGCTAAGCTTTCGTTGGTGTTGAGCTCTTGTGGAGAAAATCCCAAGCATGCCCGCATCTCGAGCAGTTAACACACCTTCAACTCCGCTGTGTGTCATCACATCCAATGTGTTTTTGCATAACGTCGATGATAAGAGCACCATGATAATGATCATGACGGCAGCATCTGCGGGAGATTCTCCTTCGAAATCAGAATGGTAACAGTTTGCTAAATCTGCCTCCTCTATGGGATTGATCTGCAGTGAAGAAGCCCACGTGCAGAATACCCCCATGCTGAATGGCTTCCGCAGCGGGGCAAGAAGTTTGACGGTGCTGTAAAAGCCCCGGCCCTCCTTTTCTTATCCTCTTTTCCCAAATCAAAGCTGGGGCTCGTGGGTAATTGAGCGTGCGGGGGGATTCTCCCCGTTTGAAAACATATGCAGAGGACTTCAATCTGAGACCCCAGACATGGTATGTTAGGGTGTGTGGTGAGACCAGAGCGAACCGATCTGCTGCCCTACTTATGTGGCCCTTTGTAGTTCCCCCACTTTATTTACACATCAAAAACCTTGTCTGGGCGGAAAAAAACGGAAGAAAAAGCGTGATGCTCTGCATGTTTGGTTCCGCTCACTGAGAAACCATCGCAGAAGTATATGCCTTTTTCACTTCTGGTGAAGTAAATCTTTTCTGTGCCAACATGGCCTTTCAAGAATACCGTTGTGTTTGTGTACATTTTGTGTCTGCACACTCGGAAATCTTTGTTGTTTTTGCTCTAGTTGACTGTTTTTTGCTCTAGTTTACCGTCTATTGACTGGTTTAGAGAAAGACGCAACCAGAGATGCCTTGACGTTTCTCCTCATGGCAGGCATTGTACCCATGAAAGCTGCCTCTTACGGTATAGAACTCTGCAGACCAAATCTCTGACACTCTTTAATGCACCATTATTCTCCAGAAAAGCCTGACACGTCTTATTTAATCCTGTTCCTGTCATGGGACAAGCCCACCTAGAGAGAAAATCTGGAGGCTGGAGCAGATCTGCTTGTCCAGCGAGCAGATTGTCTTGGCTCTGCTGATGTGGCTATTACTGAGCAGGACCTGGGACAGAGAGTAAGGTTAGCTGTGTTGGCTATATAACGGCTGGTGGGAACCCTCCTCCTGTACGGGGGGATTACCGACTGAGATTAGGAGAACAGGGGCAGTCAGAGAGCTGCCTCGCCGCCGCTCACTCCTCCTCATCACTCCTCCCTCAATCCCTCCTCCTCATCACTCCTCCTCAACACTCCTCCATCATCACTCCTCATCACACTCATCCTCATCCATCACTCCTCACGAACGAAGAGACATCCACTCCTCTCAGCACTCATCACCCTCTCATCACTCATCCTCCTCATCCCTCCTCCTCAGCACTCCTCCTAGCCCAGCCCTCCTCATCATACACTCCTCATCACTCTCCTCATCCCTCCTCCTCATCCACTCAACTCCCACTCCTCCTCATCCCTCCTCCTATCCCTCCTCATCATTCCTCCTCATCAACTCATCACTCATCACTCATCCTCCAATCCTCCTCATCACTCCTCCTCATCCCTCCTCTCCATCCCTCCTCCTCCTCATCCTCCTCATCCCTCCTCATCACTCCTCCCTATCCCTCCCCTCATCCCTCCTCCTCATCACTCCTCTTCATCACTCTCATTATCTTGTTGGGATCTCTTTTTTTGCTGCCTCCTATTCCTTTCCCTCGATGCAAACGTGCTCTTCCTCGCTCCATGTCTCTCTTTCTACACTCCCTCTCTCTGTTTCACTTTCTTCCTCCTACTTCCTCTTCCTTCCCCCCGCCCCCCCCCCTCTTTCTCTCTCTCGTTCTCCCAGCGATGGAATGTGAAGTCAGCCAGTGGAAATGACAGGTTGGGGAACCACAGTCTGCCAGGGACCTTCTTCTTCTGTTTTTCATGCTCTCTTGCACCCTTCGACATGTACACACAGGCACTTATCAAGGGACCCAAGCGGAGTATTGACCAAGTGGAAAATTTAAATGAGGCCCATTTCGCAGCCTCTCGGCTTCCTGGTACGAGCCAGACCTGGGGACTCTCTTGGGCCTAATAGGAAGCAAGGAGTGCAGAGGAGTAGTGCAGAACAGAGGAGGACTATCAAGAGGTTGTCCACTATTGTTCACTGTGTCAGAGTGACATTGGTGGGGTTTTGAGTGTCAACCTGAGCTATATATGGCTGCGGTTTGGGATGTTCCCTGTCATTTTCTGGAAAGCTGGTGGTTTTATAGTTTGCCAGGTCATTTGAAATGTTCTGCTTCCGTTTACTATGCACAATTCTATCTCAAAGGAATTAGCAACGCTTTTTATTGAGGTTACATTAACTACCATATGACTTAATAACCCCTATACTAACAACACTATTGTTACATAGTGACTTCTATGTTGTTACGCTTCACACACAGAAAAGTATCATTTGCATATTTCAACTATCTACCCATCCTAGAAGTGAAGTGAGACATAAATACCTTCTCCAGACCAGCATGCCAACCTCTGTTTGTTCGTCAGTTAAGGGCTTTTGAAAATCAGTCACAGTGTCCCCTTTCCAGGAAACATGTATTTAGTATTGAAACACTATAGCCTTCTCTGACTATCAGGACCAAATAGAATTCATTGTGCTGCGGCGAGACAGGAAACAAGGACGGGTGAAATGGAGGGCGTGAGTGACTCGTGAGGCAACTGTGACACGGAAGGAGAGGAAAATGAGAGAGTAAATAGGTCTGATTATCAAGGCGGCCTAATGGCTCTAACTGTCTCTATTTGACAGGCTAAATAGCACACTTGACAGATTGCTTCCCATTGTCACTGTCTTCTCCGGGTAATGAGGTGTCCGCCAGTAATCTGCTCCGCCACCCGGCCTTTGTGGTTCATTGTGGTCAGGTAATTGCGGTAGTCCAGGTTCTGACAGGAGGGTTTCAGAGCGAACCGACACGGCCGGATCCGGCCACTGCCGGACCTCTGAGGGATTCTGGGAAATGGCGTGGATGGAAAACGTTTGTTGAGGATGATAGAGATTGTGAAAGAGATATGACATGCAGACGTTTGAGGAATGTTATTTCTAGGTATATGCCTGGAATTGGAGAAAGTGTATGAATATGTGGTGCGAGATGTTGTGCTCGAGGACTTGTCTTCAAACTTTGACTGCAGATGGTTGCTTAGTTGGTCATGCATTGGATAACACATCTGGATAGTGTTCAAGCTTTGGATGATGTCGTATAAAGAAACCGCGGGAGGGTCTAGGGGAGTTGAGAGACAATTGAAGAGACACAGAGCGACTGGTTCAAAGAAAAGAGGGAGGACGAGATAGAGAGAAAAAGGGGGGGGGGATGGAGCCCAGAGGATTCAGTGGGGATCACTGAAGAGGCCATTAAACTGCCCTAGATCCCTACGTGTGTCTGAGAGGAACATCTGATCAATACTGTGATTTAAGAGTTCATTCAAGGCCTGGGACACACACACACTCACACACTTGTACACATACACACACACACAAAACACACACATATACTCTTGGTTATTTACTGTCTTCTCTGCACTCCCTCACTCCTCGGCTGGCCCAGTCATATTTATCTCTGATTGCAAGTGAAAAGTGGCCATTTTGTGTATCTTTCAGGAACATTAGGATCTTATTCCCCGGGAATAGACATTGTGTGTGGCCCTTAGGGCAGTGTTAAATGCTAAACGTCCATTAGTATAGGTTAATGCACAAGGGAGTCATTAAAGCTCAGAGAAGGGTAAGAAAATGTCGTCTTACGTAACTATATTTCATGAATAGAAATCGCCGGACCATCTTGGACACTTAACTTCCATGCACAGTTGAATAAAGCTCGCACTGCGATGCAGTTTTCCCTCACCGCAGGCTCAAACTGCTTCCCATTCCCCTCAGTTTTTATCAGTTGGGTTTGTTGCAGTGGCAGTAGCTTAGCTAACCTAGTAGTAAACATGGCTAGCTGTTTTACATTGTCTTGCTACTGTAGCAAATATGGCTAGAAGGGTTGGCTGGGTAGCTCAGATGCTTGAGGACTAGCACCAAAACTTCCCCTCCCTCCCTACCTCCTTCCCTTCCTAAACTAATGCCTGAAGGGTCAAAACTGACACTGGCTTGATGACCTTGATACTATGCCAACTCCATGCCTTAGCTTCTGTATAAACTGCTCCCCTTTCTCCAGTTAGCAGCTGTGTTTATAGAGCACCTTTCTCTGATATACAAGCACCTTTTCACCAGGCCTTTCAGGGGCAGGTAGAAGCTATTCACCAAAACAAAACGAGATAGCAGGAGGAGATGCAGGCCTAGTTCATCACTCTCCAAACAGCGTAACTCATCAAAGAGATTTGCACCCCCGAGGTTAGCAGAAAAAGACATTGAGCGCGGAAGTGTTGTTCACGAAACCGTTTGGATACACAGACACGGTGTTTCTCTGGTTTATGGTTCGGAGGCATTTCGTTTGCTACTCCAATGCTTGTTTCCCAGGCCCCCTTCCAGTGCTGTGTGTCTATTAGACACAAAGAAAAGAGAGAGGTTGTCCAGAGGTTTCCAGAGGTTTCATCATTTCCAAATGCTCTCAAGGCTGTTCCTAGGGTACCACTCGGTTTCATTGGGTGTGTGTTCCCATCAATGTATGACGGTGTCCTAGAGTATGGCTGACAGTATAACAAGCAGTGTTCACACACTCCATAGGTGAAAAGTTCCTGACCTTTTTGAACTATCAAAACCGATGGTTGAAATGCATGGTTTCTAGGATAACTGCAACTGCTCATATCAATGTAGTATATGTATTTCTCTTGGTCGGGGCCAGTTATTATGTGTTGGGTGTGTATGTGCTCGTGTAGGAGGTGTGTATCAATTCTTCCCTACTTTCAGAAACGGTACAGAGTGCGGCTTTAATGGAAACCCATGTACTGTACTGTCTCCGGGAGGTGCGTTAGCATCCAGACTCCCCTCTCCTCTGGGCGCTGCCTGCTTCTCTAATGGGAGAGCTGGTGTTTAGCCACCACGTCTGGGACCGTCACAGAGCGCGGAGCTGTTTGCTTGTTAGCCTCTCGTCTGAGTCTCCCACGGTCCCTCGTTAGAAGGAGACGCTTCAGCGCCGCACGCCAGCGTCTCTCCGAGAAGAAACTACAATTAGACTGTTGGGGTAGTTTGGCCGGTGTGTTTGCGTCCGTGTGTTTGCGTGTCTGCCTTACTATGTGGAGGAATAAGCCTGTAGCTGAAGGTCAGATGACCCATTACCTCAACATTCCAGCCAATCATTTAGCAGTGGGAAGCGTTGGAACACTTTCTTTTTTGTTGCCAGGGTTAGAGGGATGAAAGCACTGTGGAATGTGGAATCTTGCGCAAAGTAGCGGACTAAGCCCACGAAGATCACCTTCATGGAGTTCGAGACAGAACAGGCGGACTAAAGTTGTGACCGTTCAAGTTTCTTCGGTCGATTTGCAGCTGCAAGGAGTTGTCATGGGACTGACTTATGCAGGGTATTAGCTTACGGTGCTGGGTTAAGTTGCAAAGGCTAAGCTAGTCATTTGTACGTCTTTTGAATATGCCTATATGCATGTTGTGTGAAGATGTAAGGCTGAAAATAGGTTTGACGATTCGCTGGGTGCAATGTGCTGTCTATGCGTTACATTTACAACATGACGATGTTATGATAGTGTTCATGTGAACACATGGTGTTCAGGTAAACAAGGCCTCCATCTCTGTTTCCCTCTCTCTCTCCCCCATCCCTCTCTTTCTCGCTCTATCCCTCTCTCACTTTCCCCTTCTCTGGCGGATGCTGGGAGGCTTGACTTTGATTAATGGTGAGCCGAGCTCTGCATTAAAAGCCGGGGGCAGCAAGTGGGGCCAGATAAAAGTGGAGCAGAGGAGCGAGGGAGGGGGAGATGGAGGTTGGGGCGGGGGGCACAGACACCCGTCACTGTCAGCGGTGTGCTCCCCTGGTGATGTCGGGGACGCGGAGCGGGGGGGCAGCGGCGCTTCAGCGGGCTTGAACCCCGCCCTCTTAGAAGCAGCGACGCACAGTCCCCGACAGGCTATCTACACACAGGCCCCCAAGCACACACCCACACACCCACACACACACACATTTAAACATAAGCGGCTGGGACAAGCACTTGGCTGAGAAGTCATTTATTTTTTTGATACACCTATACACACACACAAACACCCCCACACAAACAGAACACCACTTATTCTAGTACTCGACTCGAAACTTTGTGTCCGTTTTCGGAACAGTTGGACCATGCTTTGCATGTGTCTGGCTCGCTGTCGACACGGTGAGTTTAGGGTGAAGGCACACTAAATGAGTAGCACCACTCCCTAGAGACAGAGAGAGAGGCTGGGGGGACTGACTGGAACAGTCTTGGCCTCTAGCTGGTCATTAATTATGCTGCTAGGCCCCAGCTCTGGCTGCTGGTACATGACCCAGACAGAGGGGCCGGGGGTGCCGAGCGCCCCCTGAGGTGAAGCCTGGCACAGGGGCACTCTGTTTGGGTCGGAGAGGACGGCATGGAGGCTGCTGGAGGCTGACTAACTCTGCTGGACCTGGGTTGGTTTGAGTGTGTCCTGCCATGACACACACACATGGCCCACGTTGTGTACAGGATGCACACACTGACAGACGAGTTGGGAATCTACACTGCATCAGAGAGAAAAGCACACTGCTTAGAAGACGGACACTTAGAGGCTTAAAAGACGGACTTCTTAGAACACCAACACACACACACACACATTGCACACTCATGCACACTCACACATACATTTCTTCTGTCCGATCGGGAATTGACGGCACCCAACGTGGCACGGTAGGAGAGAACAGAAGAAATGACAGAGGGATGACAGGGCCGAGGACAAAAGCGAGAGAATGAGCGGGAGATTGCGGGTTGTGCGGGTTAATTGACAGCAGGTTGGTGTGCGATCAGGTGTGCCACGGCTGAATGTGAGAGGGGAGACGGTGCAGCCAGCCTGAAACGCTCCACAAAAGAGATGGAGACATTTTATTCCACCTACAGGGCAGTTTCTTATCAAGGGGAGAAAAAAACCGGCATTTAACAATTCATGTGACCTGGGGTCTTGGTATTGCATTAGCTGGTAATTGTACTGTTTCTTTGCTCTGTGGGGGGAGGGAGCAGGTGGAGGGACGGCTGTTCGTTTTATTTCACGTTTTAAGAGCGTAGAGAGAGGAGATGTGCTTGGAGTGAACGGATTCATACTCATGTGGTCCTGTGGGTCCTCCACGTACAGTGTAGGACTTACAAGTTCAGTTTATACGCCAGTAACCTTTTTAGCATCAAGACGGAGGACAGGAAATAAACTGTCTAATCGTCTAAATTTTGCTCATTCTGATGTTCCTTGACACTTATCACTGTCTTGTTCGAATTATTGTCTTGTTCGAGTTCTCACCCTCGTCTGTTTCTCTTCCTACTTCCAGCTCCCTCCATAGTTCCCATCATGCACCAGGTCAGCTCCACCATGAAGAGCTTCACGCTGTCATGGCCACAGCCGGAGCAGCCCAACGGCATCATCCTGGACTACGAGCTGCGCTACTACGAGAAGGTAGGCTGCGTCGCGCCTCAGCTCTGACACGTCACGGCGCTACCCCTGAGCTCCAGAGCGCCGAGCCCCCTCGTCAATAACATGTCATAGCGACGTGTCCGACCCCCTGCCTCTCCCACTGTTCTTTGGTTTCTCTCCTCGACGAAGTGAATGGCCTGACCCCGCGATCCATCTCCATTCCGGGCTCCCACTGCGGTAACGCTAGTCCTCTGGCAGAGACCCATCGACCCGTCTGCTCCCTCACAATGGGCCCCTGCTTTTAATAAGCTACCCGAGCCTTCACAGCACCCCCCCCCCACACACACACACACACACACACACACCCCCACCACCCCAGCACCCGTATTGACCCACGCTGGCTTCTCCCAAGGTCCAGCCCCCATCAGCCCCTTCACTGGAGGCCACAGCCTTCAGCCTTCTTTGTCTGGTTCCCGCTCGTCTACCTGTTCGGGTCGATAACAGGGCTGCTGTTCTGAGCCACTTCTTTATTTCTTTATTTGTGTTCTTCAGTGTAATTGGTGAGTTTGGCTGGTACCCCCCTTAGGGACACAGGACTCTTTATTACATATCAAAGTCAATAGAAGCTGTTGGCCAACATGTCAAGTAGAATAGCATTATTTTTTAATTTCTTTAAAACTGTCTCACTATGATCTCCAGAATCTATGTTTTTCTGGTTGGATTTTGTTCGCTTGTGTATGTAATTCGGTATAGATCTACTAGTCTGCGGACACCTTTTACACAACTCACTTTTATTCCACATTTACCAGTTGCTGGAGAGGTCCCGTGTTTTAATTGCATTGATATGTCCCCCTGGAAACAGTATCTGGCAGAGGGCTTTGCATCATGTAAACATGGCCCATACCGCTGCCTGGTAGCCCGCTCCTCATCCATATGGATGAAACCTAATCCTATTGATGTTTATGTAGCGTGTCGGAAAACAAGTAGATGAGCTCTCCGTAATCGCGCATTAATGAATTAATGAGTATATGAGGGCTAATTGCGCAGAGGGTGAAGCAAGGCGAGGGTGAGAGCGAGGTTGCTCAGAGGCCCCCTCCTTCCGTTGTTTCTCTCGCCTTCTCCCCGACTGGTTTGTTTCTCCTCTGTGTTTTAGCCTCTCTGCAAGTGTAGCATCATGAGTTGGTGGCCGAGAGAGAGAGAGCGATAGAGAAAGCGAGAGAGAGAGAGAGAGAAAGAAAGAAAGACGGACGGAAAGAAAAGAAAGAGAGAAGGAGAAGGAGAGAGTAGCCAGAGAAAGGAGACGGAGAGAGGGCATGGTGAAACATTGTGTTGTACAGACGAGATTTCCTCTGAAACTCTGTACTTTAGCTTTGATCCTGACAAGCTCTCCTACTGGTCCAAACAACTAGGTAGTCAGTCCTCCAGACTAGAGCCACTGTGAAGTTCAGGTCCATTTTAGTTTCTGCTTGAATGTGTGTGTGTGTCTTCTTCATTTGTTTTGTGTTCATGTTCTGTTCGGGGTATGTGTGTGTGTGTCTACGTGTGTGTGTGTGCTGGGTGGCCGTAATGTGTTGTGTTAGAAAGGAGACAGAACATCGCTAAGCGAACACCCATGCTAGTTATTCAGGGAACATTGCACATCTCTCCTTCAGGATTGGCTTACAGCACCTTTTAACCCACATTTCTAAGCGTCCACCTGCACAGCTGAAGAGAAAGCCTTTGGAGGTCACACGGTCTCATACACTCTCTCACACACTCTCTAACACTGCCCTGACGGCGCGGGAACTATGTAGCTTGGCTGCGGCAGGTTTTCAGTCATAAAAGACAATTATGGAGTTTTCTATCCTTCAACCATAATACACCTCCCTGCCCACGCTGGCAATCCAGCCTGCGCTACGGGGAACTTATAGGCTGGATAATACAGCCATTAAAACCTGGTGCTCCTTTTTATAAAAATGGCCTTGCCTCCTCTCTCTGCCTTAGTGTGTCTCAGCAGCGGTTCCATATTGCTTCTTTATGGGGCTCTGTTATGGCCGGGCGCATGATTGTTTCAGCACAGTCAGCTGGACTTGGGAGTGAGATGCGTGTAACACACAAACACACACACGCACGCACGTACACACACAAACACACACAACAAGAGGCATTCGTCTGTTAAAGGTGTTCACTCTGAACGGTGCCATCACAGCATGCTGCACATTTGTCAAATGAAACCACAGTGTTCACGGTGGGATTAAAGTCGCCTGTGAATGGAATTTTAACCTGTGACCTTTCAAGTTTGTGGTCCCACAAAAAGAGAGCGAGGGAGAGTTTTTTTTTAAATAGGGGAGCCGAAACATGTTATTCAAGCCCTTCCCTTACCCCCCCACCCCTACTCTCACACACACACACACACACACACACACACACACACACACACACACACACTCTCTCACCCCAGAGTAAGTGGTCCTGGGATCCTGTAATTTGGGAAGCAAGAAGGAGTGAATGAGAGGTCTACAGAGAGAAGGAGGAATCTCATTCCCTCTCTCTTCTGTTCCATTCTATTCTCTCGTTCCCTGAGAGTTTGGGGCGGGTGGAAATAACATGCTGTAGCTCAGGTCAGGGCCTCCATTAAGACAGAAGTGGAGAGGGGACCGGCTCTGGTTACTGATGTGTGAATGTGTGTGTCTGTGTGTGAGCGTGAGTGTGTGTGTGCACAGGCCGACGGCGGTGTTTGTCGAGGTATTTCACGTTTGTGGCCCCGTGCACTGCGGTGACATCGTCCCCACAGGAGAGCAGCGAAGGGGGACAAGCTTCAGTCAATTACACCGAGATCCACAAACAACCAGCTATCTCTCCCTCATGCACCTTCTAGCGCGTGTCACGTACTAAACACCATCAAGAGGAGGATATCAGGGAGAGAGCGAGAGCGAGAGCGCCGTGAAAACAAACGACATTTGAAAGCACTCTGTTTCAGTTTCTCCCCAAACAATCTTGAGACACTATGTGAACACATTTAGGAAGTTATTTGGTTTCTTTTTCAAGTGTCTTTTCTTAAAGGGGGCGATGAGAGTGGAGCTGGGCCGGATGCTGCCCGATACAGCGGCTCTGAGCAGAGAGGGTGCTCAGACCACAAGGTGCCCGGTTACAGACTAGGGTGTAGAACGCCACAAGAGAAGCCATGTCAATCCTTGTATACTGACCACAGAGTTCCCTTTGATGCTCCTGTGGTCGCGCGGGCAGCAATCCTTCACATAAATATCACCACAAGTTGGCGCTATAGACCCCTTGTGGCCCTTGTGGGCATGAAGAGAGAGGGACTTCCCTCGACCATAGACATCCTTCTGAGGCAGGGGCCTCACAGTAATAAGGCTCTGAAGTGTTGCCCAGTCATAACGCAAGACATCCTGTGTTCCATGAAGGATGGTAACATTTGGAGGGCTGTACTCGTAGCTCGTAACTCATCGTTTCCCAGGTAGTAATGTAGGTATGTGTAGCCCTCCCATATTGCGGTGTAGCTTAAGACGTTTTGTGTAAATTGACCTCAAGGGAAATATAGATCTTCTTGTTCTATTGTCCCAATATGTTTGGTTTACGAACCTTCCTCCCATCTCTCACTGTGTTATTGTTGTGTTCGTATTAAGCCCACTGAATAGCTGGACCAGTTGCCTTTTTACTTACTTATTCTGTGTATTTTGGGGGGTTTATACATTTATTAATTAATTTGTTGTTGTTGTACATTACATTGTAATTCATATAATTAAGATTCATACAATTTAAATACCCTTAGATCTGCTTCAAGCAAGTCATCTAAATTCATAAGTAAAATGGTAATTATTTGCGCATTAGACCTTAACACCAGCCATCTTGTCTTTTTTTTATTTAAATTGTTAATCCATGTTTTTTTTTCCTCCAGCAATTTCTTTTTTTCATTAGAAAGATGTAATGGGAAAAACGTGATATAGTGTGTGTGTATTTCTGAGTGAGTATGTAGTGTGTGTGTGTGTGCACGCGTGTGTGCGATCAGGACACATGGTATCACACCACGTCTTTCTTCCTGCCAGGTAGCCATACTGTCCCTTTTGGGTGGTTGGCACATGCTAATACACACGATGGTACATGCACACACAGACAAGCATGCACACGCACTGGATACATGTATGCCCACACACACTCACTCACACAAGTCAAACACACACACTCACACACACTCACATTCATGGTTGCCAGGAGCTGGCTCAGCCCTTTTGCTGGAGTGAGATGGGTTGGCTCCACTGAGGCATCTACACCCAGACCCTGGACAGCTACACCCAGCCCCTGGACAGCTACACCCAGCCCCTGGACAGCTACACCCAGCCCCTGGACAGCTACAGCCAGCCCCTGGCCAGCTACACCCAGCCCCTGGACAGTCAGACCACACTCGAGAAGCAGTCACCCTTTTTGATTAAAACCATTTGAGCTGTTTTTACAAGCCATGTCATTCAAGGCGTCTGTGCTTGTCAACATCATGCCCCATAAGGAATCTCCAGGCCTCCAGCCAACCCCTCGAAAAACTCCAGAGACCAGCATGCACTCATGATTCTCTGTCTGTCACTGCTGGCAAGCCTTTTCATTGGCCGGCCTTCCATCTGCCCTCCCCACCTGCCACCCAGTCTTAATATAGCACGTTGGGGCGGGGTCTCCTTAATCCCCATTTGACTGACTGCAGGCGGTGGCCACTCCTGGTTGGAGGTCTCTTTTGGCATTGGCTTTTATTAGCTGTCCCTGATATGCTTGCCACCCCACCTGCTAGCTAGATTATCATGTGACAGATGTAGGTGCCTGTGTCAAATAATCCCCATTTGACTGACAGCATGAAAAGGCCACTCCTGGTTGGCTCTCCCTCCTGGGGATGCTTCCCCCCATTGGCTGTTAGCCATCTGCCTGCTCACCTGTCTCCCATATGGATCTGGCAGATGGGGGTTGGGTCCTGAGAGTACTGCTTTGACTGACAGCAGGAGTGAGCCAATCCTGACTGCAGGTGGTCTATGTTCAACCAACCGTATCCCAGCTGATGAATATGAGATCGATGCTCCAAGGGTCTAATAATGTGGCTTTCTTTCCAGTGGCTTGGCTGCTGCCTGGTCATCTATCAGGGAGATGGTAATATGCTGGAGTTAGCTGTGTAGAGATCCATGTTGTGCTCGATTAAGTGGTTTACTGAGTCGATTGAAGGATGCAGTGTTTGTCTACTTACCTGGCTACAGATAAACTACAGATAAATATAATTTTTCAACGTGGCAGAATTGACAACACATTTATTTAGTCATTTATCAGACGCTCTTATCCAGAGCACATTTATTAAACAGACAATATATATATTTATATTATATATATTATATTTGTATTCCTGTTGACTCCCAGTGATATAATTAAACTCTGAAAGCGTACAACGTCCTGTTATTGGACAAGCTATATAGTTTACATCATTGGAGTGAGTGTCCAATAAGGCCTAATTTGATTGGAGGGATCATTATGTGTGTGGCCAGATTTCCTAGCTGCGTCTACCTCATCTGCCCAATGACGGGGCAACCGGAATGATTTGATTACCCTTATCTGATTGGATAATGATTTGGGTCCGTGGGAAGCATCTGGTTCATGCAGTGGGCCGCTGCTTTGTCTAACCCTCCGGTCCTCCCACTTTCTGTCTTCAGTATTCTGTCTGCTTCTTCTCTCTCTCGGTCGTCCCTCTCTCTTCTCCTGACATCTTTCACCTGTTCCGTCACGTTCCTTCCACCTTTCCATAGGTATCTTATTAAACCTACTGCAACTCTGTACACATGAGACTGCCTGTTGTAGGCATTCTCTGGGTTGGATTTCATATATTTACATAGTATATCTTTATATATGTTTATATGTGCGTGTGCATATACATATATTTGTCCTATATGATTTCTATACACGGTTTTGTATGAAAGCAAACACAGTCAAAAGTGTAGTCATTCAAAATGAAGTGCTTACCACTTTATTTTAGTTAAGAGCTGGTTGACAGACAGGAAAGTACTTACTGTATAACCACCCCCCCCCCACCCTTCTCTCCCACTCACTAGCTATCAGTAGTCTGCAGCAGTGGGAGCAGTCTTATTTTCGAGCTGTCATATTAACTGTGTGTGTGGGGCGGTGATGGACCTAGCACACTAATTACGGATCTCCCATAGGAGATAGCGCCGTCTCCTGTCTGTGAAGCAGAGGGGAAGAGAGTACCCTCGCACACACACACACACACACACACACACACACACATGCACACACACACACAGGAACTCCTAGGAAGTCGGTGTACAATAGCTTTCGTATTTACAAAAAACAGATAAAACAGATAAACACACACATTTGAGAGATATTTGGTGCCCTTAAGCGAGATGAAAACAAGTAAGGGATGAATACAGTATTAAAGACCCGATGTTCCAGCCACATACCAATGTATTGTCCGTGAAAAGAGCATTCAAAGCATTCTTTTGATTTATTCAGTGAAAACAAAATATGTTCCGTGGGTGGAAGGAATTAGTGTTAGGCGTCATAATTAGTAGGAGAGCTACTTCAGACACCACAGAACAAGAGCTGGTATGTTTGCTACTTCCTACACTAATTAAACTTGCTCGGAAGCCATTTGAGAGTCCCCTTTAGTAACACCAGCGTGGAGCTCTGTGGAGCGATGGAACTCGTGTTTCGTTGTGTACGTCCCTGTGTTTGTATGTGTGTATATCTGTGTGTGTGTGTGTTTGTGTGTGTACAATAAGTGTGTGTGTGTGTGGTATCATGAGAGGTTTTACAAATAAGTGGGTTGTAGGGCAGTGCGTCACAACAGGACAGAGCAGGCCAAAGTGCTTTCAAACGAAGAATTCGGTTTATTCACTAACAAAAAGTATTTCAGGAAGCAAACATAAGAGTTCTTCAAATGCAAAACATAAAGTTGCTCCTAACTTGAATCCTACCAAGTGTAGTTGCAAAATCCTAACTAAGTTGTTGCCACGTACGATGCCGCCTGCTTGGTGTGTGGGTCCACTCCTTTGTTCTCTTCCCTCTCCCACACCTTCCCGCTTTTAATCAGAGGGCTGAGGCATTTGAACCTGTCTGAGTAGTGCATTCTGGGAGATGTAGTTTTCCCGGCAGCCATCTTGTGGCGTGGGGAGCCACTCGCGGAGAGGAACAGAAAGCCCCTCTACCACACGTCCTCTCGTGATGCCACAGTTCGTACAGCAAGTGTGGGGGCCGTCTCACGTCACGTGGGCCCAGTAGCCACGGTTACGAGTGACCACGCTTTAGTATGAAGAGTATGTTCCAAGTATGTTCCTGTCAGTACTAGTTCCGTTCGACCACCTACTGTTTCCCTTCCTCTCCGTCCAGCCCACGCTTGACCCCTGACCCCTGACCCCTGACGTGTCTTTCAGGACCACGCTGAGATCAACTCCACCATGCAGCGGAGCCAGACCAACACGGCGCGGGTGGAGGGGCTGCGTCCGGGAACCGTGTACGTGGTGCAGGTGCGGGCGCGCACCGTCGCTGGCTTTGGCAAATACAGTGGCAAGATGTGCTTCCAAACACTCACAGATGGTAAGACCCCGCCGTGCCAGGGACTTGGGGGTGTTGTGTGTGTGTCTCTGTGAGAGAGAGTTTGTGTGTGTGTGTGTGTGTGTGGCAGGGTTGAGTTGGGTGGGATTGTATTTGTGTTTATTTGCGTGTCCTTGGCATGTACGCGATCTAAAGGTGTGTGATTATTGTCAGTGTGCGTCTGTGTGCGCATGGGCCTGCGTTCATGCACGTGTGTGTGTGTGTGTGTATGCGTGTGTGTGTGTGTGTACACGTGCCTGTGTGTGTGCTCCTGCGTGACTGCCTCTGTGTGTTTAGAACGGTGTGAGATGATTGTCTTGATGACTTTCTTCTTCAGTAAGCGAGTGAGTCACAATATGGGGGCTTCTGATTGCATTTTCTACCTGTTCATTTCCATCTTAATGTTGATCTGAGTGTGTGCACGTTTGTGGGTGTTCAGAATGGTGATTTTTGGAGGGGTTTTTGTATGTGTAACTGACTGTTTAATCCAAAATGCTTAGCTAATTGTTTTTTTCCTAGAACCCTTCTGTTGTATGTATGAGATATATCCCAGAATGCTTAGCTGTGATTAGAGGTTGATGTGATTAATTATTCGCCACCAGGGCTTGGATTGTTCGCGGAGGGGGGGTTGGGGGGCAACACCTGCTACTCAGAATATCTATGTGTATGTACAAATGTGTGTGTGTCTGTATTTATGTGTGTAAGTATGTGTGCTTGTTTGTGTGTGTCAAATTGGGGGAGTGGATGAATCCACTCTCTAGCTGACACCTTCCCCAGTCATCCAATCACACACAGGCAGGCTGTGAGGCCTGTTGTCATGGCAATACTGTATTTGAGCTGTCGCCGTGATGCAGATTGTAGTATTCTGTCTGTGATTACAGTCCAGAGTTGACAGTCCACATCCCAGCTGTTTAAAAAACGGTATTGTGGAGTGTAGCGATGTGGACTAAATGCTGTAGTTGCTC
>CAEFZP010002194.1:180000-182500 GCA_903064625.1 Mallotus villosus
TATGCCTCTATCCCCCTTGTTGGGATGCCCTATGACTGATGCTGGAACCTGTATATTGCATGTGGCATGACAGTGCAGAGCTGAGGATTTGACAAACACCTACAAACCTGGCAACCTGGAGTCCGGTTGTATATCGGCCATCTTGAGTGGTTTACAAAAAGGGGGCCAACATCTCGTTTCCCATCCTAAAGTTAACACTAATATTTGGACCAACTTCATTAGCACACTGAGAAGCCAGTCACTCCAGTGATTAAGTATAAATAATCTTAATTAAGGGGAAGAACAAATAAGAACAGATTGATTGACCATCCCAACCCAACACTGTGTTGATCCCATGTGATTTGCAGATCCAAGACTGATTTCTCTCCCTCTAATGAGTCTCAGTGTGTGTGTGTGTGATGGATAAGATTTTCAACATCAAATACCCACTAATTAACTGGGGTTTCATGCATGGAATGTATTTACTGAGCGGGGAAAGTAGATTACTGTGTATATACTAAGTCAGGCAGATCACACAAAACAATGTCGTGGCCGCCGCTGTGTAATTGTAACACGCTGTACCCTGCCACATGTTCCAAAACCGTTTTACAAGTATTGTGTAGACGAATCCAGATGTGAGATTCATTATCTGATTAGCCTTCGTGTTACTGCGCGGGTCGGCTTTGTCCCTTACAAATGCGACATGTTCCCGCGTGTGCTCGGCCGCCTAACGGCTGAGCGTGCGGGGGGAGATCTACGGGCTCCTCTTTACCCACAATGCACTGCAGTATAGACCCTCCACACCCTCGCCCTCTGCCATCATCGTCTTCTTGTTTTATATGCCTGGGTAAAAATGGAGCCGGTGTGTATGGATGTTTGGATGCGTTTGCCCCTCACGTTCAGATCAAGGAGCCATGAAATATTAAAGCTTGTATTTTATTTTTATCTGTGGGCCATAAAAAGATGAGTCCAGTTAAACAGGCCCTGGACCGGAGGGAGGAGGAAATAAACTGTTTGCAATTTGAATTATACATGAAAGTGGGCTCGGGTCTGTGAAATGAAAAGTAATGGATTCAAGTGTGTGTGTGCGTGTGTGCGTGCGTGTGTATGTGCACATGAGTATTTTCATTTATTTGGTGAGTGTGTTTGCATGTTGACATTTCATGTGGAGACTTCAAGCTCTCCCCAGCAGTGCTGCTGCGAAGGTTTCTGGTATTTAGAATGTCTTAATGGAATGCAAAGCTACCAACCCACTGATGAATTAGTTTAAATCCAATCTGTATGGAATCTCTAATCAGCAATTAGATTTTCACACCGATGGCTTCCGTGACAATTAATGGTCTAACTAGACACAGCTTTCTGTCAAGAGCAGGGTGAAGCTCTGATCCCAGCGAGAACAGAACAGCCCTTGTTGCTACTAGAGACTACTACCCCAACACACACTCCCACACACAGCTCAAACACATTGAGGAGATAACGAAGGGGTTTGATTTGAAACAGGGCTTTTTTGATTCAGACAAACACATCTGAACAGTGTCCCTCAGTGTCAAGGCGGAAAATAATAATTAGACGTCTGTCTGTGCTGTGATGTGTGTGTGTGTGTGTGTGTGCACGGCTGTGTTTACAAGGGCTGCTTGCACCTCCCCTGCCTGTCTCATCTGCCCCAGAAACAAGCAGACATCCCTGGTTGCTGAGCTGGCTTCACCTATCACAGACTGGCATAAAGAGCTTGATAGTCTGGGGTTTTTATCTCTTTATGAGCTCCTATGGGGAGAGGCGGCTGGGAAATTGGTTCCACCGCTATCAAAGTGCAGAGACTGCTGGCGTAGAGAAAGAGAGAGAGAGAGAGAGATAAGGGAGGACGAGAAGAAAAAATAGTTTTCTCTCTTTCTCGATCGCTCGCTCTCTCTCTTTCTCATGCCCTCGCGTGCTCTTTTCCTTTCTCCCTTTCGTTCTCTCTGGTCCGCTTAATTTTCCGTCGGCTGAGTACGATTCATCGGGCCGCCATTTTGTCGGTAGGGAGTTGAGTGGGTCGGGTACACGTCGAGCGTTTCTACAGGTCCACACTCATAAGATGGACCTCACAGTATGTAGGCGCTCCTGGTGTTCAAGTAACACTTGGATATTTGCTGTGATGGGAGTGCAGTTAGAGGGAGGAGAGCTCGTTTCTGGAACAGAGGAGGCTGTTGACAGAGAGGTGTCAGCTGTGCACGTGTCCCTTTGAGTCCAGCTGCATCTCCGTGCCGTCTGAACCTTCTGTCCCAGCACACTGTCCTGGGGAAGACGTGCTTTTCTGACGACGAACCGCGTTCCACTTCAGATAGCCTCGAGGGCGTCGACTCAAAAGTCGATGCGTTCGGTATTGACGAGAGTGTGACGATTTTTGTTTTGTATGTTGTATATGTTGTTAATATATGTCTTCGCACATGTAAAGGCGTCAGAATACTGTGTTCATCAAGGATACCGCATTGGCAGTCCACATCTAAAGACGATCAAACACTGAATCATAATAACTGAAAAA
>CAEFZP010002194.1:187500-192500 GCA_903064625.1 Mallotus villosus
TCTCTCTCTCTCTCTCTCTCTCTCTCTGTCTCTCTCTCTCTCTCTCTCTATCTCTCTATCTCGTCTTCTCTCTCTCTCTCTCTCTCTCTCTCTCTCTCTCTCTCTCTCTCCCTTTCTGTTGCTCCTCATCCATTATTACTGGGGCATCATGGGAGGTGCAGGCCGCCTCATTAACTCCTCCACACTACAGATCTGTAATTATTAGCAGCTATCGTTAGTTCATCTTCTGTGTTTCCTCTCTGTAATTCACAACACACTCTGCGGCACTCGCCCCGTCACACCAGGGCCGGGTCATTAGGGGCTCCGAGTGTGTGTGTGTGTGTATGTACAGTCGTATGCAAAAGTTTGGGCACCCCTGATAATCTCCATTACTTTCATCTATAAAATGTTGGGCGTTTGGATGAGGAACGTCTTTGTCATATATATACACATACGTCATGGACAGTGATATTTTAGCCGTGAAATAAGGTTTATTTGATAAACAGAAAATATGCCATACGCATCATAAGAGAATTAGACACTTGCATAAATTTGGGCACCCCAACAGAAAAATCACATTCATATTTAGTAGAGCCTCCTTTTGCAAAAATAACAGCTTCTAGACGCTTTTTATATCCTCTGATGAGTGTCTGGATTCTGGATTGAGGTAATTTGGACCATTCTTCCTTACAATACATCTCCAGTTCAGTAAGGTTTGATGGGTGCCTAGCGTGGACAGCCCGCTTCAAGTCACCCCATAGATTTTCAATTATATTCAAGTCTGGGGACTGGGATGGCCATTCCAAAACATTGTAGTTGTTCCTCTGCATAAATGCCTTAGTGGATTTGGAGCAATGTTTCGGGTCGTTGTCCTGCTGGAACACCCAACTGCGCCGTAACTTCAGCTTTGTTACAGATTCTTGAACATTATTGTCCAGAATTTGCTGGTACTGAGTTGAATCCATACGACCTTCAACTTTAACTAGATTCCCAGTTCCTGCACTAGCCACACAGCCCCACAGCATGACGGACCCCCCCACCAAATTTTACTGTGGGCAGCAAGTGTTTTTCTAGGAATGCTGTGTTCTTTTGCCTCCATGCGTAACGCCTCTTGTTGTGACCGAATAACTCCATCTTTGTCTCATCAGTCCACAGCACTTTGTTCCAAAATGAGCCTGGCTTGTTCAAATGTAGTTTGGCAAACCTCAAGCAAGCCTTTTTGTGGCGCGTGTGCAGAAAAGGCTTCTTCCGCATCACTCTCCCATACAGCTGTTCTCTGTGCAATGTGCGCTGAATGGTCGAGCAATGCACAGTGACACCATCTGCAGCATGATGACCTTGCAGCTCTTTGGAGGTGG
Source organism: Mallotus villosus (assembly GCA_903064625.1). Lineage (NCBI taxonomy): Eukaryota > Metazoa > Chordata > Actinopteri > Osmeriformes > Salangidae > Mallotus > Mallotus villosus. The sequence continues at coordinate 188,838 of CAEFZP010002194.1, forward strand.
TCTGAGGGTTGTCCTTGACCATTCTGACCATTCTTCGCCTTTGCCTCTTTGTTATTTTTCCTGGCCTGCCACTTCTGGCCTTAACAAGAACTGTGCCTGTTGCCTTCCATTTCCTAATGACATTCCTCACAGTGGAAACTGATAGCTGAAACCTCCGGGATAACTTTTTGTAGCCTTCCCCTAAACCATGCTGCTGAACAATCTTTGTTTTTAGATCATTTGATAGCTGTTTTGATGCCCCCATTTTGCCACTGTTCAGAGGAGAATCAAAGAGAAGCAAAACTTGCAATTGGCTAACTTAAATACCCTTTCTAATGATTGAATGCACCTTTTTATGTAATTGAAGGCTTAACGAGTTAATCAGACTAATTCTGTGTTGCAGTTAATCAGCATTTAGTAGGCAGAGGTATTCAAATCAAATAAATGATAAGGGTGCCCAAACTTTTGCACAGCCTTTTTTTCACATTTGATTTAATTTCACACAACTAAATACTGCTACACCAAATATCTTTGTCTGGAAAACACCCCAGCACTCAGTGTTAACTAGAAAAGTAATATTACAATATTATATTGATCTTTTTTGGTGAAGACAGGAAATTATCATGCAGCCTCAGAGGGGTGCCTAAACTTTTGCATACGACTGTATGTCCATATATAGTATGTGTGTGCATGTGGGTGTGCCATACCACTTATTGACTTGTGTCTGAGACTGGAAGATGAATGAGTTTGGCTCTGTTGGTGATGTATGGTTTGAGAGGCTGTCGACAGGAAATATGTTTAGGAGGCTCGTTCCGGAAAACCAGGGCCTGTTCTTTAGCTGGGTCAATTGTTTTGAAAGGCAGGGGAAAATGCTGAAACAGAACTGCCCAAAGGCACTTTGCATGAAAATGTCATTTATCAAACCGTTGAATTAGGATGAGTACGTCCGGCCCTACCGACGACATCCACAGGTCGACCTTGGATCGAAGAGATCCAAACTTAGCATTCGTGACGCATCTTGAGGAGCCTAAAATAGCCCAACATACTGTCATCGCTCGGTCTCTCCACAGCCAGTACCCTGCTCGTCCCCTCCAGTCATTGCTAGGATCACACAAGGGGCTCCCAGCGGCCCGCCGTTGATTGACAGGAAGCAGCGGTTCAGGTGTGAACAGGAAGTGTTAGAGGGTAGCAAGGGAGGGAATGTAACCTTATTGGTTGGGGGGTGGTCTGTTGAACTGTTGATTGGCCTTGCTTTTGTCTGTCTGTGACCCCTGTGGCTAAGCTTTGCTGAGTGGGTGTCAGTGGACAACAAAGTGGAGCTAAACCTGTGGTATCCAGCGCTAACACCACTCACGGGACAGAGTCAAAGGTTGCCATCGGATTATAGATTATCGGTGGCGTCTTGTGATGTGTGGTTTGGTTAAGATGAAGGCGTCCTTGGAGGCTGTTTTGGATTGGAGGACCATGAGGAGAGATTGTGGTTTCACCGTTTGGGATCACAGAGGTTGCGTACTTTCTTCGTTTAAATGAAGACGGCTACTTGGGTTTTTTTACAGCGGTGCTCAAGGTGTTCCTGATCGAGATTTGAAATGAGACAGCCGAGAGTACGTTTCTCTCCCTGACTGAAGCTAAATCCTGCACTGTTTTTTTATGTGTTTTTTTCCCTTCCAGTTCTAAAGATTGCTGGTTTTCATAATAAAATAGCACTAAATTATCAAATTAGTAACTATCAATATTTACTGCAAATCGAGATTAATGTATCTCTCTTACCTTCGTTTTATTCATGCACTTTCAGGCTCTCAGCGGTGTCAGTATGTCTTAATCCTTTGCACTGCATGTTTATTACATCAATTCATCCAGGAACGCTCAGAAAAATTGCTTTCTATGTAAGGGAACCTTGTTAAACACCGCTTTGCAAACTCTTCTTTGATTGCAGGTAGAATCATTCTGTACATCAGACGTTTGTACCCGTCTGCAGTGAAGATGTACAGCATGTACCTCACATACTCTGATGTCTTCTTTCTGCACTAAGAGCTTACTCCCCACTTTCCCTCCTCCATCCTTTCCTTCCTTCCTTCCTTCCTTCCTTCCTTCCTTCCTTCTTTCCTCCCATCTTCCTTCCTTCCTTCCTTCCTTCTTTCCTCCCATCTTCCTCCCATCTTCCTTCCTTCTTTCCTCCCATCTTCCTCCCACCTTCCTTCCTTCCTTCCTTCCTTCCTTCCTTCCTTCCTTCCTTCCTTCCTTCCTTCCTTCCTTCCTTCCTTCCTTCCTTCCTTCCTTCCTTCCTTCCTTCCTTCCTTCCTTCCTTCTTTCCTCCCATCTTCCTCCCATCTTCCTTCCTTCCTTCCTTCCCTGCTTCCTTCCTTCCTTCCTTGTCTCCATCCCCCGGAGATGGGAGGTCTCACCTGATGTTTGGGGAGTCAGTCAGGGGGTCCTTGGGTCCCGCTCGTTCTTCTCTAATTAGGCTCCGCATGGCGCCCTTCACTTCCCGACCCCCGCTGCCTACCACCCGTGCGCTCCCCAGCGAGCGTGCAGGCAGTCACAGAGGACAAGGCCGCGGGGAATGAAGGGGAATCAAATTCCGCTGACACGCCATGATTTAGGTGCCCATCGACCTCGGGCTAAATTAATCACCTTTCTACCTCTCCTCCTTCCCTGGGTTTTCCACCCATTTCGGGGCACACCAATTACAGGGCTCAAGGTGTGTGCGTGTGTGGTTGGGTGCGATAATTGTGTTAACCCAGAGGCTGAAGGCCACACTGGATTGGCAGAGCAGACAGGGAGCCGTGAGGAACAGGACTTTGTGGCTAATGCTGCCTCGGGGGAGGTCCAACGCTGCTTCGTTATGTAACATTATTGAGCTGCCGTTTTATTTTGACGGTTTTTTGTATAAAAGGTGTGGTGAGGGAGGGAGTCACTTTCATCCATTCTTCTCTCCATCCATCCATCCATCAGTCCTCTCTTTCCATCTACAGCATGTTGTCCCTCCATCAAGTCTCCTCCCTGAGGGACACATGCTCACACACGAGGAAGGGTAAAGTGCTGTGGTGACAAGGGGTCTGTCACATTGTTGGTGGCGTGTGTGTGTGTGTGTAGCTTGTGTTCATGCATCATTGTGTTTGGCCAGAAGAGAAAGTGCAGTCTATTTGTGGTTAAAGGATCTTAACGCATGTCTGTGGTAAGAATTGTAAGAGGTCTGTAAGTGTGTGTTTGCGTGTGTGTCGCGTGACATGGCTAAGTGGAGTCACACTTGCTACTGATTGCTAACACCGGAGGAGGGTGGTTAGGGGGGGGCTGTGGTCATGTGTGTCACGCCATTCGTGTTGAGATTGAGGTGATATGTTTGTGTGTGTGGCTGTAACCCGTGTGTGTGTTTCGTTGTGTGTCTCTGTGTGTGTGTGTGTCCATGAAATCTTTTCCATTAAGAGACAAATTCACATGCATGAGGGACGATAGAGTGCTGCCATGACAAGTGGTATGTCACATTGTGTGTGTGTGTGTGTGTGTATGTGGTTTGTCTGACTGGTGTGTGTTTCAGTAAGGCTGAGAGGGGTAGGACGTCGAGGTCACCTCAAGCCAAGTTTAAGAGCTCATCTGTCAAATGGCGGTGACCTCAGGGACATTCTGCTCTGCCCTGCTCACACTGACACACACGGCCTGCGCCGACGCTCTTACTCACTGGCT
>CAEFZP010002195.1:0-2500 GCA_903064625.1 Mallotus villosus
ACCAAAGCAGGAACACAGAGCTCCAAGTCCAGCGTCTCGTGTTGGGCCAAACATGCCCCTGCCGCCCCTCCCATTCAACCCCCTGGCCTGGGACGGAAGGTGGACCACTACCACCACCCGGATAAACCACGGAGCGGGGTACCTGCACACACACACATCAGAACACACACACAACAAACCCCCTGAGACACACAGACCACACAGACAACCCCACCTACAACACCCAGACAACCCACCCTCCCCACATACCAGACACCCACCCGACACACACAACAACCCACCCTGACACACCCGCAACAATCACACTGTACACACTGCCACATCCCACCTCACCCAGGTACACAATAAATGGCCCACCTCAGTGGAGCAAAGGCGTGAGCTGTGCGGCCGTCTGGTTTGGCCCAGCCCCCTGCTCCCGCCCCTCTGCTCCCCCCTCTTCTCCCCCCCCTTGCCCCCCCCCCCCCCCCTCTGCTCCCCAGCCCTCTGCAACTCTGCTGACGGAGAGGGACCTGCTCCTAATTTGGTGCTGTTTACCAGCAGGGTTTCCCACCATCTCCTAGAGCTCTCTCTCTTCTCTCTCTTCCTTAGCTGCGTGTGTGTGTGGTGTGTGGAGTGGGTGTGGTGTGTGTGTGTTTTGTGTGGTGGATGGTTGTGTTTGTTTGGTTTGATGTGTATTTGGTTGTTTGTGGTCAAGTGTGGTTTTGAATGTGTTGGTGTGTAATTTGGTAGCAGATTCATTGTGTTTGTGTGTGGTGTGTGTCGTGTGTGATGTGGTGTGTGTGTGTTGTGTGGTGTGATTGTGTGTGTTGTTCGGTGTGTGTGTGTGTGTGTGTGTGGTTGTGTGTGGTTTGTGTGTGTGGTTTGTTGTTTTTTGTTTTTGTGTTTGGTTTCTCGCTTTTGTGTGTCTCTTGTGTGTGTGTGTGTGTGTCTCGATGAGCAGCAGGCAGTGAGCAGTTCACACACTGCTGAGCAGGCTCCCTCAGGTCTGCTCTCCGTCAAGTGTGTGTGGTGTGTGTTTGTGGTGTGTGTGTGTGTGTGTGTGTGTGTTTTGTGTGTGTGTGTGTGTGGGTGTTGGTTTGTGTGTGTTGTGTGTGGGTGGTGTGTGTGATTGTGTGTGTGTGTGTGTGTGTGTGTGTGTGTTTGGGTGTGTGTGTGTTTGTGTGGGTGGGTGTGTCTCTGTGTGTGTGTGTGGTTGTGTGTGTGTGTGTGTGTCTCTGTGTGTGTGTGTGTTGTGTGTGTGTGTGTGTGTGGTGTGTGTCTGTTTTGTGTGGTTGGTTTTTTTTGTGTCTCTGTGGGTGTGTCTCTGTGTTGTTTTTGTGTTTCTGTTTTTTTTGTATGTTTTTTTGTCTCTGTGTTTTTGTGTGTGTCCTGCCTCTGTTTGTGTGTTGTGTGTGTCCTCTGATGAGCAGCAGCAGGGAGCAGGTTCCACACCGACTGCTGAGCCGGCATCCCTCTGTCTGCTCTCGTCAGGTGTGTGGTGTGTGTGTGTGTGTGTGTGTGTGGTGTTGTGTGTGTGTGTGTGGTGTTTGTGTGTTGTGTTGTGTTTGTGTGTGTGTGTTTGTGTCTGTGTGTGTGTGTGTGTGTTGGTCTCTGTGTGTGTTGTGTGTGTGTGTGTGTGTGTGTGTTCTCTGTGTGTGGTGTGGTGTGTGTGTGTGTGTGTGTGTTTTGTGGTCTCTGTGTGTGTGTGTGTTTTGTGTGTGTGTCTCTGTTGTGTGTGTGGTTGTCTGTGTGTGTGTGTGTGTGTGTCTCTGTTGTGTTGTCCTCCTCTCTGTTGTGTGTGTGTGTCTGTGGTGTGTGTATGTGTGTGTGTTCTCTGTGTGTGGTGTGTCTCTGGTGTGTGTGTTTTGTGTTGTGTGTGTGTCTGTCTTTTTTGTGTGTGTGTTGTGGTTCCTGTGTGTGTGTGTCCTGTTTGGTGTGGTGTGTGGTGTGGTGTGTGTGTGTGTCCTCCGTGTGTGTGTCTCTGTTGTGTGTTTTTTGTGTCTCTGATTAGCAATCAGGCAGGGAGCAGGTTCACACACTGCTGAGCAGGGCTTCCCTCTGTCTTCTCTCGTCAAGTGTGTGTGTGTGTGTGTGTGTGTTTTGTTGTGTGTGTGTGTGTGTGGTGGTGTGGTGTGTGGGTGTGTTGAGTGTTTGGTGTGTGTCTGTGTGTGTGTGTGTGTGTGTGTGTGTGTGTGTTTGTCTCTGTTGTGTTGTGTGTGGTGTGTGTGTGTTAGTGTGTGTGTGTGTCCTGTTTTTTGTTTGTTGTGTGTGTGTGTGTGTTTGTGGTTCTCTGTGTGTTTTTTTTTTTGTGTGTTTGTGGTGATGGTGTGTGCTGTGTGGGTTTCGTGTGTGTGTCGTGTGTTGTCGTGTGTTGATGGTGTGTGTAGTGTGCGTGTGTCTGTTGTGTGTGTGTGTGTGTGTGTGTTCTGTTTGTTTGTCTCTGTGGTGTGTCGTGTTTTGGTGTTTGTTGTTCTTGTGTGTGTTGTGGTCCTGTGTGTGTGTGTGGTGATGGTGTGGTGTA